>VDFB02379711.1:115997833-116056401 GCA_007258455.2 Sequoia sempervirens
AATCTCAACCATTTTCAAAATAAATTAGTAGTTTAGAAAGTAGACTCGAAGCACTTCGATCCTTGTTTTTGTTCCATCTCAAAATTTTGAGTGTAGCTATCCTCAATTTCACATCCAAGGTCAGTATTTCCTGATTTCAGAAAAAAAGTGGCCACTTAAGCCCCCTTTTTGGGAACCATCTTGGTGCACTTACCCGGGGGTTCTCCTTGGTCAAACCCCTTTGTAGGTAATTAAACCAAAATGATGAAAGAATTTAATGAAGCATGAAACAATGGAGTTAATACCTTGCCATGATGTTTGATCTTGAATTTCTGTAGCAATGGAGGAAGATTCTACCCTTGAATGTCTTTGGAAGCTATCTTGGTGACTTAGAATATAAAAACCCTAACTTGCTTGACTTGAGGACATGATGAATGATGAATGAATGATAATAGATGTGTGAATGAGTTAAGAGATGTAAATTAGCATTTAGAGACTAATATTTATAGGCAATTCACCTTATTCACCCATTAATTGGATCCCTGAGGCCGACATGAAAGAATAATAAACTTAAATTCTAGTTTTTCTGACTCAAAACTCAAAAATGCCCCAAATGGGACTCATTCGCCACCTTGGGTGAATCAGTCCCACTTGGCATGGACTCATTCACCACAGATGGTGAATTAGTCCCAAAGGGGCCCATTTTCCAGTTGGGTTATTGGGGAATGAGGAAATTAGGTTTATATGGTGACTTTGTCAGGTATTTCATCAAATTATGCCTCAAGATGCACAATATGGGGTCATAGGGGCCTATTAATGATGATGTGAAGGTCAATTAGGGCTTGGGACACAAAATTCAATGTGAAAGTGTGATTATATACACTTTACAACACTAAAATGAGGTCCACTTAGCATAGAAAGGCACAACATCCAATGTTAATGTGTAGGACACATTACAACACTAGATTAGAATTAAGTTTAATTTACAAGCCTTCTAGATTAATGTATAATGCAATTAAATATATTTTATAATGTTGAATTAAGGAAAGATAGGTTCATTAAGTCTAGAGAGGTGTGAAAGTCTTTTACAACACTTTACAACACCTTTACAAGACATCGTTAAATGCATTTTATTCATTTTGCAAGGGTCCAAGACCTAGTGTGGATGTGAAAAACACCTCACAACACCCAATCAAGGCCTCATTAAGTCCAATTTATCATCAACTAATCCCAAATCAAGCAAGTTTCCTTTTTTCTACAATACAAGTTGAAAGAAGCTTTCAACTCTCTAATTATTCTCATATATTCGACCTTTGTTCAATGTTTTTCTCATTTTCATAAAATATAAGATTAGAAAAGCCATCCTTTGTTCTGGTTTTCAAGACCCTTTAATGCCTTCTTAAGAGAGCATGGTCGCGGCTTTATTTTTCATGTGTCTGGCTATGGGTTTGAAAAGATTATAGTTTGCAAACATTTTTCTATTCTTTGAAGTCATTGCAATACTCACCATATGCTTATGGTTGAAGTCGGTTTCCATTTATTTTCTTGGGTGCAGCTCAGCCATTCCTAAGTATTTGTTTTTCTTGTAATACCATGTAATAGTTTTCAGTAGTGTCATAATCACATTTTCTATGATAAGATCATGCAAGATCATAATATGAATGATATTTCATGAGAGGGTGGACAATTAAAACATGAGCAATCTCAGTCAACTACTCCACAAGAAAATGTTTCCCCGCGAATGAAAAATGGTTGCAAAATGATTCAATACCATTGTACAGTACAGGTATAATAAAAAACCCTACATATCCCTTTCATTCCTTCATGAACACTACCCTTTCCACTAACTTGCAAGTCCAAAGGTCATCCATTAAGCACTTTGTAAAATTGTTGTGTATTTCTTCAAGAAACTCACTATCCCTAAATACATTGATCAATGATGTCTTTATTATCTTTAAGAACTTGGTAATATGTGAATGCTCCAAGTTTTGAACAATACAATCATCATTAACATGGATTGACTATCATTGATATGTCTAATATGAACATTTCACTATTATTGTTCATTGCTTACTATAGCTTTTAAAAAGTAACACTGCATTTTATTGATTTCATGAACAATATCATTGTAGAGGCAGTCTCCTTTATAACCTTCATGCACTTGGTAATGAATCACTACCTCACTATGCCTTGAATGGGCCTTTAATGCAATGGATTGTCTTCATGCTACCTTCAAAAGCCTCTGCCACTGTGTTAACAACAATTTCAAAGCTCCTTGTTGTCTTTCCATTTTCACTAGTATGTCCATCTAGGTGAGTATATTAATGTTTTTCTTATGGCACGTATTCCTTCATCATATGTAATAGTTGATCTATTATCAAATATCTCAAACTTATGCACACAGTTTGATTATTAGTGAAAGGTAATGTATGCAACATAATTTGAAGATCATTTGCATATAATTGATTGAGGTTTAGGTGGATATCCTCTTTGTTATCTCCTTTGCTCTCGATCTCACTTGGTGTAAAATTAATGGTGATTGTGCACTGTAGTATCTGCTATTGCCTATGTCTTCACAACATTCTATAGTTTACTTCCCAAGTTTGGGTTCAACCATGTACTTGTTTCTTTTGAATTTTTTCACATTAAGACTGTTGCTTCTTGTCTTAAAGATTACTATCATTATGTATTGAGCACTGTAATGGGAGTTCTATGATGATTGTGTTCTTGATGAATGCCACAAACATTGGATTGTTCTCTTTATAATGATGCTGAAATTGCACTATTATCCATTGTGAATAATCATCATTTTATGCCCTTGTGCTCCTAGGTATATAAAACATGGCTGCCCCTTATTGAAGTTACATGAACACTATGATTGCTTTCTTCTACATGCTTCTTATGTCATTGTTATGTGTTGGGTTCAACCCTTGTGGGAGTGACATTTTCCACCACACATAACCTTTGAGCAATATATGTTGGTTGAAATAACTTATGCTGACATGCCTTTGATTAAAAAAATAATAGTATCTTTGGTGATTTGAATGATATGATTGTACCTATACCTACACACTCGAAAAAAAGGTTAGATAAAACAGTGATGTTTAATGTTACTCCTGATGATTAAATTCCATTTGATTACCTGATTTAACTTTTTGAACATATCTGATATTCATTCTGCTTTTATTTGATCAATTATAAGGTAGCAAGTATTTCCTTGATCAGATATACATAGAATAATGAATGGAACCCTGAGTTCTAACATTAATATTCTTTCACCCTTGCAGTTTTTCTCCTGGAGCTGCACTTGGACAACTCAACAATGTTGGCACAATCTTCAACACTGAGATTCTTCATTCACCAGATAATTATGGATCCCATCTCTAATTTTATGCATATCTTTTCTTTCCTTTATAGTTTCTATTTTCTATCTTTTCAAATACAGTTGCTCCCATGACTTGTGTGGGGATTTTGAGCACTTTTTTTTATCTTCAATGAACAAGACAACAACATTGTATACATTTGCATTTCTAAATGAATGAAATATAAAATTATCATGCAACTTTTTTAATCTCTTTTTGTTGTAAAATATTGCACAATAAGATCTAAACTTCATTTGAAGACTTCATATGCAAATGATAATGATTAGCAAAATTTTATTGTAATAAATTTCACCTTAGAAGTAGTCAGTTGTTCCATCTCTGCCAAAATGAGTTGTAGGTGAAATTTTGGTAACATTTCTTGCAATTTCTATTGAATGCTTTCCTGCTAAGCATTCCATATCAGTCTCCTTAACAATCCATTGGGCATGGAGTCATATTCTTCCCTCCCCAAACTATTGAAACTATCATAACTCAGTTGTTTGGAACAATACAACAACATAACAAAACAAAAAAGAAACTAAACATGGCTCTGCTTAGGACAGGGCCAACAAACAGTGCATTTTCACTTTATTGAAAAACAAAATAAAATGGACACTTATTAGCTGAAAAATCTATCCTACCCTACAATACCGAGCAATGGTAGTGTTCAGACATGACTATTCACTAGTTGTGAGAAATAGCTGCCCCTCCTTAACAACAAATGTTGATTTACATGCTTATGAACAACTGAAACTAGATGAAGCACAAAAAGATACTCAATAAACTACTATAGTGCTTCATAAAGAATGTAGACAAACTCACTCATCCTTTGAATATGACCAACCATGATGCTAGTTTGGAGTGAATGGAAAAGTTGAATCTGTTGTTCTTTTACTGAGACTTCATCAAGTATGCTTGGAATATCAATCTTGGAAAGATGCCTGATTGGGCATCCTTTTGAGATGATAAATTGATAATTCTTTTTGTTGTATTCTTCTTTGTCAATTTTTTTTTCAACCAAAACCTCTTTGATCGGTTGGTTATGTTGATCACAAACCTGTGCTTTGAAAGATGCAAGGTTATCAAGAATGTTAGAGCAAAAATATTCAATGATAGTTGAGAATAAATCCTCTTCATGAACAATTTCATTATTCAGCGTATGCTCTAACTTATCGTCATGATGGTTTTCAAAGCTCATACCTTCAAAATATATGATTTGTTGCTTTTCTCGTTTTACTTGTACAACCTTTTCTTGTGATCCAACCTCTTGACCTTCCAAAACATGACGATCCTTATTTGTTTCTTCTTGAATATGCACTTTTATTATTTGATTCCCTTCATCCTACTACTCAAAATTGGGCATATATGTTAGATCAATCAAACAATTCTCATCTTCATGTGCAAATACTAGAAGTTCATCAAAAAAATCAACAACAATTTGGACTTGAACATCCTTTTCTACCTCAACAACCTATTGTTCTTGATTTTTTTCTTCAAAAGATGGAAGTCTAGAGTCTAAACTTGAAACAAATACTTCAAGATCATCCAAAAATGAGTCCTCTTCATTCTGATTTTCATTTTGTTGTGGCCCAGAGGACTATTTATTACCTTATTGCAGCCTTGTTGAGGGGTTAGAACATCACCCTTTTTACCTTCTTGTTGATCTGAGGCTATTACTACTATGATGTGAGACTCTTCTTGCTCATTATCAACAAAACATGGAATTTCCTTAATCATATCAGTTAGATCATAAGAAACATCAACCTTTTCTTGATCTAAAACTTGTTGATTTTCAATTACAACCTCCTTTATTTCTTGATCTACAACCTAATTATCTTGAGAAATCAAGATATCAATGGATTCTTCTATGGATGGGGCGATTGTGTCTAAACAAGAAGTCTGATCTTGTTGAGGTTCTTGAGGCTGCACAAGTTTGGGGAAAGGCTACTCTTGAAGGATTGTAGAATAGATTCCTCTTGTATGAAGCATAGTGTTTTGAACATAGGAATACCTTTTCAAAAAAATGGGTTTGGAAAACTAATAGTTTTGCTAGCTTCTTGCTCAATAACAGGTTCTTGACATGAAGGGAAGCTCCTAAAACTTGGATTTTCAAGATTGGAAGACATAGGAGACTCACCTTGACTGAAACTTGGAATTTTAAACTTGGGAACCTCCTGTTTGGCAAGTTTTAGCATCATTTCTGCATCTTTTGCAGCAAGCTATTGAGCAAGATTCTCCTCAAATTTCCTCTTTTGAGCTACCAACTCTTTCGCAAATTTCGTACCTTGTGCCTCCAATTTTTTCCTATGAATTTGGACTTGATGAGCCAATTCCTCTTGTTGCATGCTATATTCATTTTCTCTTTCAATCTCTAACATTTGTCTTTGATAATCCAAAGCAATCTTCTGAATAGTCATGTTATCCTCATACTGAGGTTGATCAGGAGAAAAATTATGCTAATTGGGATCAAAATAGCCTATTTGGGACTAGTTGTGAGCACATGTATGCTGCCTTGAAGACTGAGCAGGGGTGGGTGGGAGGTAAGCATGTTGAGCATGTTGATGTATTGTTGTTGTGTAAGAATTTGGATCAAATCCAACATTATGGTTGTTTAGGTGTGACTAATAAGAGGGCTCATGGAAAAAAAATTCATCGTATGGTGGTGGATATTCATAATATCCATGAAAATTTGGCATTTCTACTCATATAAAGAGCTGGAAATTAGAAATAATGTATTTGAAACATACCAACACTTGATCTATTAAAACCAATAGATTTTCTTAGAGTCGCCAGGTATAAATTGTAACCTCTGAAAGGTAATAAATGCTGTTGTATATACTAGAACAACAACTTGAAAGCTTCAAATTATTTCTTTGAAGTGATCTTCAAAGTCCCACAGGGCATGCCAAAAACTATTGTCACAAGGATTGCACCCTAGATGCTAAGCTTGAAGCTCAACAATCCTGTGAAACATGGAAACACCTTCGAGCCTGTGGGTATGCTCATAGCAAAGATGACTCTCCAGATAAAAGGGTTGATTCCCTGTGATATCCCCTGTAAACTACTTCTCTTATAGGAAAAATGGTAGAAAGAAACTTGGAATCGAAACCTATCATAGGAGGTGATGCACCAAATGTTCTAGATCTACTTGCTTATTTGAACTCACAATGTATTCAACAAATAAGCTTAAATATTTTCACAACCCATCTAAGCATGTAACACATAATTATTTCATAGGAAAGGGATTGAATTTAGAGCATGCATTAAGGAAAATAAAGTATTTTCACAACTTCAAACTACTACAATCAGCTTACTCAATCCATGACCTACGTTAACTATGCATCTCCCTACATTCATAATATTTGAATGAGACAAAATCAAAGGATTCTAAGAATGAATCACATAAATATCATCAGATCACTCATACACTATAACATAGGAAGTATTAAGAAGGAAAACTATTGCTTTTTTCTTGAAAATGAAGGATTTGCTGCTACAAGTGGATCAATATGAGTTACAAGATCAACTTCTCTCTACATAATGCAAAGGAAAAGAAGCAAGAACTAAAAAAAAAGACTAAGTATTTTCCTCTATATACAAAAGGCAGGCTCCAAAGTGCATGAAAACACTGAAGTGTAACTGAATCCAAAAATATCTCCACCTCCAACATGATTCACAAGCAAAGGTGAAAATCCTTAAAAAAGGCCTCAAAATCGAAGTAAACTGAATTCCAATAGCTTGAAACTCCCTCTCTCAATGTGCATGGCCAAAAGAACTCCAGAAAATAACTCTAGTTTGACTAAAAGTCAAAGAAAGCATCTCTAGAAATATTGACCACTTAACTGAACTCATCTCCTCGTGTTTTGCATATTTATAAGGCCTTCACTAGTTAATTTTATCATGGACTAAGGCATTAACTGCAAACAACCTTAAGTGATGTTAGGGCTAACTAGTGCATGCCTTGTAGGCATGTGGAATAGGTGAGATAAGCTCAGTTAAGTGAGCCATAGCTGATAAAACAAGGAAATCTCCATCACAAGGTGCCTAAATCTAGAAAAGAGGACTCAAGTCTTGCAAGACTTGACTCAAGTCGTACAAGAACTTGAGCTTACACTATTAAGTGATCATAATTTAATACCCCCCCTTATACATTAATACAAGGCACAATTTGTAAAATAAATGGAAATATGGACACCGAAAAAGTATCCCTTTTTCCTTGCTTTATTTGGAAATAATTAGTGATAAATTAGACTTAATATCACCTTGGTCTAGTGTTGTGAGGTGTTTTACACATCCACATTAGGTCTTGGACACTTGCAAATTGAATAAAATGCATGTCTTCTAAAGGTGTTGTAAAGAATTGTAAATTACTTTCACACTTTTCTAGACTATTATTAATGATTTAAGTCGAATGGTCCTTCCCCCCCACTTTTGAATTAAATATTATTTTAATTCAAAAGTTAGCTTTTCCCTCTTCTTCTATAATTAAATAAATGTTATATTTTTTTAATTTTGTATCCTTTCTTTATCTCCCCAATTAAATAATTATTTTAATTATTTAATTATCCCTTCCCTCTCCATTAAATAATTTTTTTTAATTATTTAATGTTTAACACTCCACCTTTCCTCTATAATTAAATAATTATTTTTAATTATTTAATTATCTAAATATTTATTCTCACCTTTCTTTTTAAATAAATAAAATTAATATTTTATTTATTTCTCCTATGTTGGCCACCTAAATTAAATAAACTTTATTATTTAATTTCTCCTATCACCTCTTTTTTTGTGCTAGTCTTATCTTCCATCTCAAGTCCTTATCTATCCATGTCTCAATTAACCTCCACCCTTGATTAAATTATTTTATAATTTAATCTTGGCCCTTGATTATGATCCTTATTATATCCATTCACTTAACTCCTCTCTATAAAAGGATACATTTAACCATAATTCATAATTCATTCATCATTCATCCATGTTGTCAAGTCAAGCAAGCAAGAATCAAGCATTCAATATAGCATTCTAGCTCAATTCTAAGGCATTCAAGAGCAAGATTCTTCATCATTGATTGCAAAAATTCAAGATCCATCATCATGGCAATTTTCTAATTGCATTGTTTCATGTTTCATGCTTCATTATCTTATTTCATCATTTTGGTTTAATTACCTAAACGGGGTTTGACCAAGGCAAACCCCTAATCCCTAACAATCAACATTTTATCTCTCTTTCCTTGTGTGATTGTAGATCTAGGTATTTTGAAGGCTTGGAAATGATTGAAGAATAGGCTTCAAACTTGTTAGATTCATCTCCTTATTGGAAAGGTCAAATTCTACACAAAAAGTCACTTACATCCTCAAAAATCAGGGTTTCGGATCCGGACACCTAGAGGAACAGAAAGAGCAGATCGGGAGCTACAAATTACACTTTTGAATTTCCTGAAATATAGAAGTGGACTAACTCACCATCAGTGGCGTATGAGTCCCAATGCTAGGCCTGAAAAGTGTTTTTTGTAGTTCTGAGTACCCTTCTGTCTAAAACCTGTTCTGGCTTATTCTTCCCAAAATAGGTCTAAGTTGCCCAACTTGGCGTATGAGTCCTAGTGGGCTTCAACAGTGAATTTTGTAGAATTCTAGAGCTCCTCTCCATCACTTTCTAGCCTCTAGGTGCACCTCTTCAATCTCATTAATTTATGTTATAGCTTGTTTGCATTTCTAGGTCATTTTGCATATCATAGTGTGTTTTCAAACATCTTGCATTTTCCAAGTTTTGCATTAATATTTAATCTTCTTTATCAATTTCCAACCTTCATAACAATCCCCTTTGATAGATTTCAATCTCTCTTGCATTGGAATCTTAAGGATTTGTTCTTGAGTGTGAACTTTGTGAAATCAGATCCTTCTTCCTTCATTCCCCTTTTGGTGTGGATAAAGGAAGTGTGCACTCCATTTCCATAATCCACATTTTGGTGAACCTACATTTAGAACAACATAGTTTTTATTTGGAGTCCATCATTATCCTAGAATTAGCTTGCATTAACATTGCATTGCATTTTGCATTAGTGAAAGTGCATATAGGTTGCATTTTTGCATCTCAAATCATTAAAAATTTATGAAATTCTACATTTGCATCTTTGGTCTGCATCACACAACACATAAAACATAAAAATCAACCAAAAAAATCTAAAAATTCTGAAAAAAATCCCCACTGGGACTCATTCACCACCTTGGGCGAATTAGTCCCTTTGCACCCTTGAAACTACCTTTTATAGAACTAAAAACCCTGTTTCTACACTTCTATTTGCTGCCATTAACTATCAGTATCAATTGGTTGAGTTCCCATTACATGCATTTCACTAAATCTAACTTAATTTGGCCCATTTCATGCATTGCTTACATTCAATTTTGCATTCACAACATTTCATTTTCAGATCATTGCATAGTGTAATTAGTACATTACCTTGTTTTAAATCTAAAAAAATGCATTTCATCCTATGTCTTTACATTGCATTTTAAGTTTGCATAGCTTATATTACATTTAAATCATTAGATATAAGCATTTTTTACATTCATGGCAATTATAGATAGCATTAGATTTTTGCAATTTTCATTTTCAGCATTAGTTCCTAGTTCATTTAGATCAGATTCATTAGAAAACAAAAATAAAAAACTAAAAACATCAAAAGAAATAATTCAAAAAATGCTTACATTTAGAAAAAGTATAACATCCAATCCCTTTAGTAGTGATGACTTAGACATGTTAGATGAAGCCCTAAGGACTTCCTCTCACTAGGATCATCCATAAAGATTTGACACAAAAGAATGCAAGCATTGATAATCATGATAATCATAATTGTTCTTCTCCCAATATCTCTCCCATTGGTGACGAAGGTATCTTGATGAAAGAAGACACAATCATTGAATATCATGAAAGTGTTGCTTGTATTCCTCCTCCCCCCCCCCCTCACAAAGACATTATGACACACAAAGTTGAAATCATGGCCACTATTCCCAACACCTCCCCTACTTGTGAAAATGCTTTAGTGAATAAGGATACAATTGTGAATGATCATGAAAAACACATTTGTGTGGAGGAAATGTTGATATTTGAGAGCTATGACAATCCTACCTCTCCTACTCAAGAAAAAAATTTAGGACATGGGGATGACAATGTAGATAATCATGATAATCAAACCCTTCCTTCTCCTAATATCTTCTCTAGACATGAAGAAGATAGTTTAGTGTTAGAAGATATCCTTATTGAGACTCATGAGAATCTTATTCCTCCCTTTCCTAATGCCCCTACCATTTGGGAAGACCTATTTGAACAAAAAAGTCCAATTATTGGTAACCATAAAACTCCTAGTTATCTTTCTCTTAATGCCTCTCCTAGGAGTGATGAAGCTACTTTACCAAATCCAACCATGAAATGTGATGAACCTACTATTTGTCACTTTCCTAAAAGCTCTCCTACTAGGATAGATACTATGGCACAAGATAATGAAACCTTAGAGAAAAAGGATGACATTATGGACAACAATCAAATTTCCCCTGAGCTCCTAATATCTCTCCTATTGGTAAAGAAGATATTATGGTGTTACAAGATCACATCAATGATAATTACAAGGAAAACATCATTGCAAAAAGAAACACCATCATTTCCAATCAAGAAAATCCAACCATAGATCATCCCCTACTTGCGAAGAAGTTAATATTGAGGAACCAAACATTGAATGTCATGAACATCTAGTTTGTAGTTCTTCGAAAAACTCTCCTAATAGGGAAGTTATCATGGTGCAAGCAAACATCAACACTATCATGTGCAAACCAACAATCAACCTCACTCTGAAGCATCCTGAATTGCATGATATGGATCAACCCTTTAACCAAATGTTAGGAGTTTATGCCAAGTCACCTTCTACTCCTCAAAACAAAAAGGTTACATGTGCTATGATCAGTACCAAGCAAAACGATATAGAAAAACAAAATAAAATTGACAAAGCCACAAAGTTATTAGAAGAGGCTTCGTAAACCTTTCATTTCATTTCTACATCCATGAGGGAATACATGATGATAACAAAAGAGTCTAAAAAGGGACAAGAGAAACTGGTAATGACAATACGAAATTCAAAAACATTCCCTTCCTCAACCGGTCGATCCCCTTCAAATAATAGGGCCCACCCGGGAGGGAAGGATAGGATAGGTAATGAGTTAGGCAGCTATCACGTATATACTTGAGAACCTCTACTATCAATTGTTGACCGTTATGCCTTATATACATAACATGGCCATCCGGGGAACTCCCTCCGGATGGAAACTTCTCTAGGACTACCAGTTGGGTAACCTAACTTCCTTTCGATTGAACTAGTTAGGGAGGAAGGCAAGCTGGACCATCCATCCTTGTTTCTAAAACATCTCTTGCCCTCACCCTCGACTATGATTCCCAACTAATTTGGTTGGATCGACCCGTGAATGAAGCAGCCAAAAAATCCCCTTAAAATAGTAGGGCCAGTTGAACAACTATACAGTTGGAGGGGAATTCTAGTGAAATCGAGAAAGCCTACAATTCTATGGGGGAGTCAACCGGAAACTTTGGATGGTCAATTAGGTCGGGAAAGAACATTGAGGATGGGGTCCTTCACTAGGGGTGTGGTTCTCACTTGAATCTACCAGGGTAGCAAGTAGAGCCCTACTTCCTATAGTTGCCACGATAGCCAACGAGTAGAGATTAAGCACCTTCCCATTAGAATAAAACATGAGGGAGGGTTAGTTCCATCTGTGAATAGTTTCATTACCCCCGATGAACTGGTGGGCTATCGTCCATCTTCTTCTGGAGCTGCATCGTCCATCTGCTTCTTTTGAAAGAAAAGACAACATCCAAGACAAACTTGGAGGCAATTAAACAACCACCAAATCCAACAAACGTGACAAAACTTTTTGGAAGTCGTTTTGAACTTCTGAAGCAACCTGGAAAAGGATGTGATGCAATACAGCCTAATGATCTTGGTTATTGTTCCTCAAAACAAAAACCTTCATCCAATGTCAATTCTATCACAAAATATTCTTCCAAGACAACTTTAACCTTGGTACATCCTAAACTGATAGACATCTCATTAAAAATGTATCAATTAGAAACTTTGTTTACTTATCAAAATAAATAACATTGGTTGTTGCTCCTTGCCATGTAATAGTTGTAGGATCATAGCATACTCACTATTGCAAGGAGCAGCATATCATCATCCATTCTAGGCTCACCCTTTTCCTACACTAAGTGGGGGAAAGAGGTTAGGAAGCCTTATCCTCGTATGTCATTTTTCATTGTCTCTTTTGACTAGTTGTTAACCTTTCATGAACATATAAGAGCAAGCTTGGGATGTGGACGACATGCCTTAAGTTGACTCGAATGTGACATGCTTATTCATAATGTAGCTCAATTCAAAAACATGTGACTTGGCATAGGGATTTCCAAGTTGGCTCTCATGTCTTCTTCATTGGCTACTTTAAAGAAATTACTGACAGTGGTGGTGTAGCAACCACTTTAAAGTGGGGCCATACATAGACGACATCTTTTGGAAAAAATATTCATGGCGTGATTTCTCTTTTTTCTTGTGATGTTTCCTCTTCTTGGTGGTTTCATTGGGTTTGATACCTTCCAAGAGTGTACGATCTTATGACATGGTATGATGTGAGGCATAATGCTCTCTAAGAAGAAGACCTTACATGAACAAAGCAAAATCCCCGTTAACAAAATTTTTACATGACATTAAAAAACATTTACAAAAATAATTTTCATTGTGGTGCCTTATCAAAGTTATCAGGAGGATAACTTTGGTATGGTTAGTATGATGGGAAACCAACACATTGGCATGACTTTCTCATTATACGGTGGGAAGTCGACACACTGGCATGAAT
Source organism: Sequoia sempervirens (assembly GCA_007258455.2). NCBI lineage: Eukaryota > Viridiplantae > Streptophyta > Pinopsida > Cupressales > Cupressaceae > Sequoia > Sequoia sempervirens. Next base: position 116,011,083 of record VDFB02379711.1, read on the forward strand.
TTCTCACTAAACCACTTCTTTGGTACAACTCACCCCATGAATGACCTAATGTTTTGTGGCCCCAGAGTGAGCACATCTTTGATCCATGTCATTTTCATTATTCATTTTCTTTCTTTTAGTTATTGTCATTGCATGATAGTGTATCTTCTTTTGCTGCATATTGTACACCTTGTGCGTGTCCCTTTGTGCTTATGTTGATTTGACTTAGGATCTTGGATCCTGGTGGCTTGACCGCTACCTTTATCTTTGTCATCCTTTGTCATCCGCATTGGTACGATTGGACCTCTCTTAAATGTCTACTTTAGTGTGAGTTTGAAGCAAGTTCATCTTCTCACTAAAGTGGGGGCTAAATGTGGACACCGAAAAAGTATCCCCCCTTTTTTTGCTTGATTTGGGAATAATTAATGATAAATTGGACTTAATATTGCCTTGGTCTAGTGTTGTGAGGTGTTTTACACATCTACATTAGGTCTTGGACCCTTGCAAATTGAATAAAATGCATGTCTTGTAAAGGTGTTGTAAAGAATTGTAAATGAATTTCACACTTTTCTAGACTTTTATTAAGCATTCAAGTCTAATGGTCCTCCCACCCCCCCCCCCACCCCGATTTTGAATTAATTATTATTTTAATTGAAAAGTTAGTTTTTCCCTCTTCTTCTATAATTAAATAGTTATTATTTAATTATTCATTAGCCTTTTCTCTCTATAATTAAATAAATGTTATATTTATTTAATTATGTACCATTCCTTTATCTCCCTAATTAAATAATTATTTTAATTATTTAATTATCCCTTCCCTCTCCATTAAATAATTGTTTTTAATTATTTAATGTTTAACACTCCACCTTTCCTCTATAATTAAATAATTATTTTTAATTATTTAATTATCTAAATATTTGTTCTCACCTTTCTTTTTAAATAAATAAAATTAATATTTTATTTATTTCTCCTATGTTGGCCACCTAAATTAAATAATCTTTATTATTTAATTTCTCCTATCACCTCTTTTTTTGTGCCAGTCTTATCTTCCATCTCAAGTCCTTATCTATCCATGTCTCAATTAACCTCCACCCTTGATTAAATTATTTTCTAATTTAATCTTGGCCCTTGATCATGATCCTTATTCTAGCCATTCACTTAACTCTTCTTTGTAAAAGGAGACCTTTAACCCTAATTCATAATTAATTCATCATTCATTTATGTTGTCAAGTCAAGCAAGCAAGAATCAAGCATTCAAGCTCAATTCTAAGGCATTCAAGAGAAAGCTTCTTCATCAATGGTTGTAGTAATTCAAGATCCATCATCATGGAAAGTTTCCAATTGCATTGTTTCATGTTTCATGCTTCATTATCTTATTTCATCATTTTGGTTTAATTACCTAAACGAGGTTTGACCAAAGGAAAACCCCTAATCCCTAACAATCAACATTTTCTCTCTCTTTCCTTGTGTGATTGCAGATCTAGGTATTTTGAAGGCTTGGACATGGTTTAAGAATAGGCTTCAAACTTGTTAGAGTCATCTCCTTATTGGCAAGGTCAAAATCTACATAAAAGTCACTTATAGCCTCAAAAATTAGGGTTTCAAATCTAGACACCTGGAGGAACAGAAAGAGTAGATTGGGAGCTATAGATTGCACTTTTGAATTTCCTAAAATCTGGAAGTGGACTAAGTCCCCATAAGTGGCATATGAGTCCCACTGCTAGGCTTGGAAAGTGTTTTTTGTAGTTTTGAGTACCCTTTTATCTGAAACCTTTTCTAGCAGATTCTTCTCGAAACAGGACTAAGTCACCTAGCTTGGCGTATGAGTCCCAGTGGGCTTCAACAGTGAATTCTACAGGATTCCAAAGCTCCTCTCCATCACTTTCTAGCCTCCAGGTTCACCTCTTCAATCTCATTAATTTATGTTACAGTTTATTTGAATTTCTAGGTCATTTTGCATATCACAACATGTTTTCAAACATCTTGCATTTTCTAAGTTTTTCATTAATAGGTAATCTTCTTTATCAATTTTCAGCCTTAAGAACAATCCTCTTTGACATATTTCAATCTCTCTTGCATTGGAATCTCAAGGATTTTTTCTTGAGTGTGAACTTTGTGAAATCAAATCCTTCTTCCTTCATTCCCCTTTTGGTGTGGATAAAGGAAGTGTGCACTCCATTTCCATAATCCACAGAAAAAAATTCCTTAACTTGGTCGGCCAAGTTAGGGTAAAATGAATAAACAAAAAGAAGGAAGTCAACCCTAACTCGGGCTCATTATGATTTCACTTCTTTCTTGCTTGAGCTTGAGACTGAAGCTACTCTTCATTGTGGCCACCATGAACTAGGGTTTGGCTCGAGCTATGAGTTCTCTTGTTGTTCTATTGTCTCAAATGCTTCAATCATTCAGAAATGCTACTTATTAATAGGTACACCTTTGGAGATGATATGGACTTGATTTTTCTCTATATTTTTTTAATGGAAGAGAAATTTTCTACTTGTTTCTTACAGAAAAGTTAAAAGAAGCTTTCAAATCTCTAATTATTCTCATATATTTGGCCTTTGTTCAATGTTTTTTCTCATTTTTTGAAAAATATATGATTAGAAAAACCCTCCTTTGTTCTAGTTTTCAAGCACCTTTAATGCCTTCTTAAGAGATCATGATCGTGACTTTATTTTTCATGTGTCTGGCTATGGCTTTGAAAAGATTATGGTTTGCAGACATTTTGTTATTCTTTGAAGTCATTGCAATACTCATCATCTACTGATGGCTGAAGTCAGTTTCCATTGATTTTCTTGGGCATGGCTCAGCCATTCCTGGGTATTTTTTTTTCTTGTAATACCATGTAATAGTGGCTCATAGTGTCATAATCACATTTTCTATGATAAGATAATGCAAGATCATAATATGAATGATATTTCATGAGAGGGTGGACAGTTAAAACAAGAGCAATCTTAGTCAACTACTCCACAAGTAAATGTTGCCCCATGAAGAAAAAATGGTTGCAAAATTATTCAATGCCATTGCATAGTATGGGTATAATTCAAAACCCTACATATCCCTTCCATTCCTTCATGAACACTGCCCTTTCCACTAACTTCCAAGTCCAAAGGTCATCCATTAAGCACTTTGTAAAATTGTTGTGTATCGCTTCAAGAAATTCACTATCCCTGAATACATTGATCAATGATGTCTTTATTATCTTTAAGCACTTGATAATATGTGAATGCTTCAACTTTTGAACTGTACACTCATCATTAACATGGATTGACTGTCATTGATAGCCTAATATGAACATTTCACTGTTATTGTTCATTGCTTACTGTAGCTTTTAAAAAGTAACACTGCATTTTATTGATTTCATGAACAATATCATTGTAGAGGCAGCCTCCTTTATAACCTTCATGCACTTGATAATGAATCACTACCTCACTATTCCTTGAATGACCCTTTAATGCAATGGATTTTCTTCATGCTACCTTCAAAAGCCTTTGCCACTGTGTTAACAATTATTTCACAGCTCCTTGTTGTCTTCCCATTTTCACTAGTATGTCCATCCAGGTGAGTATATTAATGTTTTTCTTATGGCACGTATTCCTTCATCATATGTAACAGTTGATCTATTATCAAATATCTCAAACTTCTGCACACATTCTGATTATTAGTGAAAGGTAATGTATGCAATATACTATGAAGATCATTTGCATATAATTGATTGAGGTTTAGGTGGCTATCCTCTTTGTTATCTCCTTTGTTATCGATCTCACTTGGTGTAAAATCAATGGTGACTATGAACTGTAGTATTTTCTATTGCCTCTGTCTTCACAACATTCTATAGTTTACTTCCCAAGTTTGGGTTCAACCCTGTACTTGTTTCTTTTGAATTTTTTCACATTAAGACTACTGCTTCTTGTCTTAAAGATTACTATCATTATGCATTGAGCAATGTAATGGGAGTTCTATGATGACTGTGTTCTTGATGAATGTCACAAAAATTGCATTTTTCTCTTTATAATGACACTAAAATTGCATTGTTATCCCATTGTGAATAATCATCATTTGTTTCCCTTGTGCTCCTGGGTATATAAAACATGACTACCCTTTATTGAAGTTACATGAACACTGTGATTGATTTCTTCTACATGCTACTTATGTCATTGTTATGTGCTAGGCTCAACCCTTGTGGGAGCCACATTTTCCACCACACATAACCTTTGAGCAATATCTGTTGGTTGACATGACTTATGCTGACATGCCTCTGATTGAAAAAACAACAGTATCTTTGTTGATCTGAATGATATGATTGTACCTATACCTGCACACTCAACAAACAAGTTAGATAAAACAATGATGTTTAATGTTCCTCCTTATGATTAAATGCCATTTGATTACCTAATTTAACTTTTTGAACATATTTGATATTCATTCTACTTTTATTTGATTAGTTATAAGGTAGGAAGTATTTCCTTGATCGGATATACATAGAATAATGAATGGAACCCTGAGCTCTAACATCAATCTTATTTCACCCTTGCAAGTTTTCTCTTGGAGCTACACCTGGAAAACTCAACAATGCTGGCACAATCTTCAACAACGGGATTTTTCATTCTCCAGTTAATGACGGGTCCCATCTCTAATTTTATGCATATCTTTTCTTGCCTTTATACTTCCTATTTTATATCTTTTTAGATGTAGTTACTCCCACGGCTTGTGTGGGGCTTTTGAGCACTTTTTTTTTATCTTCAATGAACAAGACAACAACACTATATACATTTGCATTTCTAAATGAATAAAATATAGAATTATCATGCAACTTTTGTAATCTCTTTTTGTTGTAAAATATTGCACAATAAAATCTGAACTTCATTTAAATACTTCATATGCAAATGATAATGATTATCAGAATTTTATTGTAATACCTTTCACCTTAGAAGTAGTCAATTGTTCCAATTCTGCCAAAATGAGTTGTAGGTGAAATTTTGGTAACATTTGAATCCAAGCTTGATTGTCTTCTTCATATTTTCTACATAGAATATTAACGTACAAATAGTAAGATTAATAATATAAATGTGTAAATGCAAATGAGTAAATAAATTATTGTGTAAATTATTTTTTACCTATGCCACTTATCGAACGAATATGTGTTTTGAAGAGTATAGGCATGTTTGAAATTCTTTCTTCATGTGATAGCTTGAAGAGACATCCATTTCCTTCTAATACTTCACTTGCAACTCTCTCTTCTTCGTCATCATCCCATACACGCCGATTGACATTTCTAAAATCCTTGATATATTCTGTGCAAAATCCCATGACCTCTTGCATTGAATATCCCTCAGACATCTTGCCTTCTATTTTTTCCCTAGTATGAACATTTTTTTACAAAACCTTCATATATCATTCTATAGGATACATCCATCTCGTTCTTACTGGGCCACAATGCTCTAGTTCATTTTCTAGATGTATCAAAAGATGCATAGAAATGTTAAATATTGTTGGTGCAAATTATCATTCCAATAGACAAAGGACTTCAACAACCTCCTCCCTCAAACTATCAAAGTTCAAAGGATCTAATACATGTAAACTCATTCTCTTTAATATTAGGCCCAACCTTATAACTACCAATCTTGGCCCCTTTTCCAAACTTAATATATTTACCACAATAGGTAAAATATTATCCATTATGACATTATAGTCATGGTTCTTGATGCCTCTTAAGCCATTAATGTTAGTTTGGCTTCTAATACTACTACTTACATATCCAGTGGGAAAGCGAGTCTGAGACATCAACTGTAAGAATTGTGCACGTTGTTCATTTGTCTAGACATAAGGAGCACTAGGTTTTCTATATTTTTCAACCCAAAGATTTCGACAAATATTTAGTTGTTGAAAGTCTTCACGTGATGAAATAGTATCAAAAGCACCAAAAAGAGTTTCTATAATAGCATAGGCTATATTTTTTTCAGTATACATAAAGTCAACAATATTCCCAATGGCTATATCCTTAAAGTATGGCAACTTATAGAATATGCACAACCTTTTTACACCGCTTTCATTACATGGATCATATCTACTACCAGCAATCCCATCATTTTCAATAAATGACATTCTTTTTTTGTCCATTCTCAATAATGTAATCACCTATTATTAGTAATGGTGCTTCACGATTCCTTGTTACCACCCCCCATTCAATTACCGCTCACTCCATGCTCACTCCACGTCTCAAAAAAAAATCACTTTGATCCATTAAAAAACTTTATTTTATCAAATAAAAAATTGCAAAAACACCAATGGCTACTAATAACACAATGTGTAACTGACCAATGTAGATAGTCAGCTACACATGCATTTGTATTTATAATTCAAGTCAACTTGCACATAAAAAGGCTTATTTACAATTAATTTAAAACTTTTATTGTTACAAATACCCCCACTTGCAAAAGGTGCCACCCTCATTACATTTTATTTTAATAAATACTCATGCACACTTAATGGTGCTTTACATGACATAATCATAATCTCCTATCAACTCTATGGGAATTGAAATGCATAGTCTTCCACACTCTCCCTAGCAACTACATGTATTAAATTCATTTCCTATAGGTACCTGCACAATTAAATACTGGTGTAAGGCTCCCCAAATAAACATTAAATCCAAATATAATGCAGAATTCAATCATATCATCTTTAAAAGCCTACGTAAGTGGCAACTACAAATTCAAATGCTCAAACAAATTCAAATTTGAAACACAACAACCAAATTGAATGCATTAAATTGTTAGATTCAAATTCCTAAATAAGAGGGGGAAAGCAGCCAATGACATTAACAATTGCTATTTGTGAAGAATTATTCTTTGCAAAATTCAGAGCATCGACAAACATCCTCTACACATTCCTCCAATATCCCAAGTTTCAAGTTGGTAATTTTTACATTCTACTTATAGTTATTTTCATGAACTATGCATTTAACATTTATATTTATGCAGTGTCTTTTTACTTTACTTTATAAGTAAATGAAGGTCTTTTTTGGTGACGGGCTTTTCCTTACAAACCCCATTTACAAATTCAATAATATGTGTGTTCATTTACTATTTTTGGTCATTTATCAAGGTTTATATTTGTCATTTATTTCATAAAAGGCTCCTTTATATTTTGTGTCTCATGTTCTTTCTACAAATTGATAAAGGCATGTTGAATCATCTGTTAGACTCATTTATATTCAAAATAATTGTACACATCAACTTGCATTTTCACTATATATGTATATACATGTATATATACATACATATAAATACATATATATACATATATACATACACACAAACATATATATATATATATATATATATATACGTATATAACTCTTTTTTTGTTTTACCTCTGTTTAAATACGTATCATTTGGTTGTCCAATACAACAAACTAGCATTTGTTTATTGTAAAATGTGTTACTATTTTTCTACTTTCCATTACACATACAGTAGGCCACCATACATATATTTTTCATTTATTTCACAAAAGGCTCCTTTATATTCTGTGTCTCTTGTTCATTCAACAAATCAATATATATGTGTCTATCGTTTAGCTATCCATATATATCTTTACATATGTTCATTCAACAAATCGATATATATGTGTGTATCCTTTGGATATCCTTTCAAAATGAAAACAATGGTACTAGTTAATCATTTTCTTCTACATCTTTCAGGACTTGTGAAGGGTTTATTCACTGATTGAAAAGTTATTGCTGCTTGTTTATGAAATAAATCATTCCTCTTCAATTTCTTTTCGCCATGTGCTGTTTGATTTTGTTGGGTCATGGTGGTGGTTTTTTCCCACAAGTTTTTTAGAGTTAAATGAATATTTCTTGCTCTCCATTTATTATACGCCATATATGTGAAAACCCTTGCTTGGTTTTTTTCAAAATGTGTGCTTAAGGAATTAATCTCATGAAACCCTTGCCTAGTTTATTTGGCATCTATCTAAAAATGCACTTTTGTATTCCTGTGAGTAAGGAATTATTGTCATTAAACCCTTGGTTACTTTTTTGTGCATATTTCTAAAAACCCAAGTCTGTAATTGATCTACCTCTGTTGAAATTTCTTTCCTATTGTTGTTGAAGACAACACAACTTCTTTCATTTACTATAAAATGTGTTATTAATTATTGTTAAATATTTTACTTGTATTGAAATCTCAATGCTTTGTATCATATATTATTTACTTCATAGCTTATGTTTTCATTGTAGTCTTATATGTTGACGGATACATATACATGCATACATATAAATATATGTGTGTGTGTGTGTGTGTTTGTATGTGTGTGTATTTATATGTATACACATATATATACGTATAAGTATATTATACATATATCTATGTAATTATATGTATACATACATATACATACAAATATATATGTATATGTGTGTATACATATAATGACACAGATAAATGTATATATTTATAAATTACTGTATACATATAACTATGTAATTATATGTATACACAAATACATGTATATACATATCTATACAAATACATATACATACATCTATATGTATGTATATATATGTAAAACCTCAACGGTTTGTTGTTGTGTGCTCTCCATGGTGTGAGGTAACGACAAACATCATTCTCCTTTTAGAATGCAAACAATGGTACTCCTGGGTTTGTTGGTTGTTTCAATGATGATTACTACTTTTTACCACTTTCAACATTGTTTATCTGACATTTTATGGTTTATAATGTACAAGATTAGTGATAATCATGGCACTAGGGCAGAAGAGGAAAAGATTGAGTGGGAGGAATTTAATTAGAGTACCTCATGGAGTGAGGTTAAATGTTCCAGATTTTGTTGATGAAGAGCTAGCAGTCAACATCAACAAGGACGTTATTTCTGAAAATGCAGACTAGAAAAATGAAAATGATGGTTTTGAACCTATTGTTCATAATACTGAGGTAGAAATGGAACCACCTATGCAAGTTCAAGAGCCACCTACTGACCATGTGACAACCCCAAATCTTTCCATGGAAATTTTGACTATGCATCACATGGTAAAAGCAATAGCAGATGTTGAGGACAATTGAATGTCAATCAAAAGTTAAGTAATCAAATGGGGAGTCTCACCTAGTAGTTTGAGGGTGTGGCTCAATGGTGTGACATCCACAAAAAGGAAGAGGCCACAAACAATCCTATCTAACAAAGAAGAAGCTAAAATAGTGTAGTGGTGTAAAGACATGGCTAATATTGGCCATGGCCTTCAAGTCTCACAACTTAAGTCAATAGTGGCCCAAATGGTTGGATCGAGGCCTAACCCATTCACAAATGGGATACTAGGTAGGTCATGGTGGGTTGGCTTTTGGCAAAGGAATCCCGATTTGACAATTCAAACACTAGGAGTGGACACCGACCGAGCTATAATGCTACGCCTCAAAATAGTTTCTTCCTTCTATGAAAACTTGGAGGAGTTGTACAACAAACACAATTATGGGCCCAAAAAAATATGGCACTGCGATGAAACAAGTGTGCAGGCTGCAAAAAATTATGCAATGAGAGTTATTGAAAAGATGGGGACCAAATGTGTTCCACAGTTAATCTCTAAAAGTAGAGAATGGATCACTATTCTAGCTTGTGTTAGTGCAGCAGGTCAAGCTATACTTGGTTACTATTTGTTCAAGTCCAAAAAGCACATTAAAAACTATATTATTAACTATGAGCCAAGGGAATGCATGGAAATCCAAGAGCATGCTTGGATGACCAAAGAATTATTTGTGGAATGGTTAAAACACTTTGCAAGAAATTTCCTAGGAGGGGTGTCACCAACAAATAGACAACTTCTCATCGTTGATGGTCATGGTAGCCATGTGCCATTCAAAACAATCGAAGAAGCAAAGAGTATGGGAATAGATTTGCTCACACTTCTAGCACATTGTAGCCACAAATTGTAGAACCTTGATGTTAGTGTATTCTCACCACTCAAAAACTACTTCAAACAACATAGGAGTATATGGCTCTCTGCATATCCTCAACTTGACATTGGAAGGGAAGAGTTGGCAACACTTTCCAACAAATCTTTTGCACAAGCTTTGACTCCTAATAATATTGAAAGTGGTTTTAGAAGAATGGGAATTTGGCCATTAGATCAACATGAACCTAGCTTGGATATGGGGCCAAGCGAAGCTTTTGTGGTTGAAGATGAAGGAACCACATTGGGAGTAGAAACAGAGGGTGAGACAGCCGAGGATGAGGCACAATTCATGGCAGTGGAGACTTGTTTGAGGATAGCAAGTTGGAATGAGGAAAAAAATGGATAGTTTGTGGAAACCTTTACTGCAAGTAATCCCCCGATTCCAACAAATGAAGAAGGATATTGCATAGAAAATATTGAGGCAGCAGAAACTGGAGAAGAACCTACAGTTCAAACATGTAATCAGGCAATAGAAAATGAAGAGTCTCAATCTGCCATCTGAATTTCAAGACGCAACTTTAAACCTAGGGGTGCATCTAAATTTCAATCAAGGGGATGAAGGACTGTCCATACTATCACCACCGCATGTTGATTTTGAAGAGGTCATCCATTACTTCATGACTAGGAGAAATTGGGATGCAAATGATGAAGCAGATGGAGTGGAAGGTAATGACTCAAGCAACAAAGAAGCTAACTATGTGCCATGCACACAAGTCTATCACCAACAACCAACAGCAGGAGAAGCATTTTTTTGCAGCTCCCAACACAAAGGATGCACCAATCATCGAATAGAGGTCACAATGGGGTGCTACACCTAAGTAGGCAATCTCAAATTTTGACATCGGATGATTTTTTCAATTTGCTGAATGAACAAGAGGCATAGAAATGAAGAAACCAAGAATTGTAGCAAAGGAAAAGGGAGCAAATGGTAGAAAAGAAGGCAGAAAGAGAAGAAAACCTAGCACAAGGCGAGGCAAAGAGATTGGAGCGTGCTACAAAAAAACAAAAAATTCCAAAGGAGATTGAAAGGGATCAAGAAAAGATTGCTCGACAGTTGAAGGAAACCCAAAAGCAAGTGGAAAGAGCAGAAAGAAACAAAAGTAAGAGTACTCCTACAACTCCTCTTTCAACTCAACATCCAATTTTAAGGGACATGATTAAAATTTTATCTCTAGCCTTTACTGCTCTTAGCAGCCTACAAAATGGGTCTTCTGAAGGCTGCTCTCAATAGTTACAGCTCAGTCCAGAGGTAAATCAGGCATTTCTTGCTTGCTTAGAAAGTTCCATGGAAAACAATCTACAGTCCTTAACATCTTATCCAGTTGATGTGAAGTTAGTTGACACTCAAGGACACACCACTTCTTAATCAGATCTATGGATGTCTGATTAGGATTTTTTTGTGAACTTTTTGACTTCGATGTGTGCTAGTGTGTTTTTTGTAAAAATGAAGACTCCTTGTCTTCTTTAAATTTTTTTCTTAATCATGTTTGTCTGACTTTACAGTATTGGAATTTCCCAACTTTGAATATATATTTCGTGTTTGTTGCTATCATGTTTGTTGATTGAAGTGAATGTGTACTAGTGTTCGATGTTTAAGCTTTGACGATTAATGTGTAGATTTGGTCTGTTATAATTGCACTCAAATATTGACATGTATAAATTTGTATATATGTATGTGTTCCTATATATATGTATATGTGTGTGTGTATATATATAGGTATATATGTATATATATGTATAGATACTCATAGACATATCTATACATACATATATATAAACATATACATATATATAGATACACACATACACTTATATAGATACATATATGTAAACACATAGATATATATAGATACATACATACATACATATATATATATATATTGAGTTGCATCATGTTCATAAGGAGGTTATGGAATGGGAAACAAGGGAAGGAAATATTAGGATTTCCTCCAAATATTGGATAACATTACTGCTTCAAAGGAGGTTATCCCTAGGCATGTTTTGAGAGTTGTCCAAGTTAAGGATTTATGCTTTTTACAACAAAAAAGAAAAACAACAGATCTATTATAGGAACATTGAGAGATTTCTACAAATGTTGTAGTATGAATCTTTGTGTGATTCTGAATCGGTTTTGTGTTGGTTGTATTCATCTAACTAACATTGTTGAAAATTTAAATGTAAATTAAGAAATTAATGTAATTGAAATTTAGAAATTTATATATATATATATATATATATAACTATACATCTATATGCAACATATCCATAAATTAATGTATTTGAAATTGTAAATTTTTCAACACCTACACATGGAAATCAATCTAATTGTAAATTGTAAGTGTAATTTTACAATGAATAAGAAAAATGAACATTATAAATGAACACAATGTCTACTAGGTCACAACCAAAGTAAAGTCTTGAAATACTTTACCTGAATTGTCATCTTGCAATTTGACAAGCCAACCACAACAAACAAATATAATAGAACAAACATAAATGGAAAATAGTTAATGAAATAAATAAAAAGACATATTAGTTATTGAACAATAAAGAATAATAATTGAAACTTAGAGGCATATCAACAAAAAATCCTTAATTATGTGGTGTGTTGACAAACACATTTACTAAATTTCCCACCATGAACATTGCTTCACCACCTCTCCTTGTTCTCCCATGCCTACAAGAAAATATTTACAACCAAGGGTAGTACCAACTGAGGGTAGTAACAAAAAAACATCATATGACCTTTGCAATAATGCATGTACAACAACACATAATTAAACAAGTTCAACATCTTAAAAGTTCCATATGGAAAACATAAATATATGTTAAAAAATATATATGTGAATAGAATTGTATACCAAGATATATTAAGTTATATTCATTGTTTCTCATCACCCTTGGATATATGAGGAATGTGCAAAGGATTCCAATCAATGCTTTGTAGTATGGAGAGGATATTAGTAGAGGAGAATAATTGTGAATGTCGGTGGCTGTTGTCCCTCTTATTTAGTAATTTGAATATGACAATTGAATGCATTCAATTTGGTTGTTGTGTTTCACATTTGAATTTGTAGCTACCAGTTATGTAGGTTTTTAAAGATGTTATGACTGAATTTTGCATTATATTTGGATTCAATGTTTATTTGGGGAGCCTTATATATCAGTGATTTTTTGCATGTTTGTATGCATGCATACAATCATAAAAACATAAGCATACATGCATACATTCATAGAAACATAAGCATACATACATACATTCATATAAACATATACATACATATACATATCAGAAAATCACTGATATACATTGCAAAACATAAAAGGGCCCTAATTGTGTCACTATTAACTTGCAATTATAACTATTTTATCATTCAAATCCACTCAAAATTCAATGGGTCTAATTCACATTAGCACCTTAGAGGTTTATTTTGGCACCCATTAAAAATCAGACCTACACATTAATCGCTAAACATTAGAATCTGACACCAAAACAATTACACCCCAATTAAACTTCATTTTGGGTCCGATTATTGCAAATGACTAATGGTTTTTTTTAGGGTATCCCACAAATTTCCATCATTTCACTGCGCACTAGCTGGAAGGTTCTCTATGGCGATGGAAGGTATATACATACATATATATACATACATATATATATACATATATATATGTATATATGTATGTGTATACATACATACATGCATACATACATATATGCATGCATATATGCATGTATGTATGTATACACATACATATATACATATATACATGCATATGTATATATGTATATATGTATGTGTATACATACATACATACATATATACATATATATATATATACATACATATATATATACAAACACACATGTGTATACATACATATATAATTTAATTGCATTATAAACCACACCTACACTTTTATGACATAATAAGAATTAGGAGTACCATTGTTTTCATTTTGAAAGGAGAATGATGTTTGTCATTACCTCACACCATGGAGAGTAGACAACACAAAATCGTTGAGGGTTTACATATATATATACGTACATATAGATGTATGTATATGTATTTGTATAGATATATGTATACATGTATCTGTGTATACATATAATTATGCTGTTACATGTATACATATATCTATACACACACACACACACACGCACACACACACACACACACACACACATATATATATATATACATATATATATGTACAAAAATTTATAAATGTATACATATATCTATGTAACTATATGTATACACACATATACATATATATCTGTATGTATATGCATGTATACATATATGTATATATATGTGTATACATATAAATATATATATACACACATATATATGTTTTTTTATGTATACATGTATATTCCATTAAGATATATATGTATGTGTGAACATATAAGAGTACAATAAAAACATAAGCTATGAAGTAAAGAATATACAATACAAAGTATTGAGATTTCAACACAGGTAAAATATTTAACAATAATTAGTAACACATTTTATATTAAATGAATGCTAGTCTATTGTATTGGACAGCCAAAGGATACTCACACACATATATATAATGAAAATGCAAGCTGAAGGGTACACTTATTTTGAATATAAAGGAGTCTAATGGATGATTTTATGAGCTTACTCTTCATTTTTTGAATGAACAAGAGAAACATAATATAAAGGAGAATTTTATGACATAAATGACAAATATAAACCCTGAGATATAACAAAAAATGAAGATGCTTTCTATTGTTTTTAGTTGGAATATATAAATACACAGCAAATGAAGAGTACCTCCACAAGTAAGATGTATTCTATTGTATTCAGCTAGTAAATGAACACACAACTTATTGAATTTGTAAATGAATGTGTACAATTATATATATATATATATATGATGTAGGAGCATCCAGCGGTGTAGGGAAATATTGCATCACCCAAAAAAAATGTTTTTTTATTTCCTTTAGTTTTTCTGAGTCACATGATGGCACTTAAGGGGTGTAAGACAGTCAGGCATCAAAAAAGGTGAAAAATGAGAACTTACTATTTTTAGTAAGTCAGACTAAACGTGCTTGTATGGACGTGAAAATTTACCCCAAGGAGCAAAACTAAAAAAAAATTTTGGTCGCGAAAGAATCACCTCAATACCCTGCATGGTTTGGGAGATATTAAAGTTTTCGTCACGAGAAATTTCTCCAATGCAACTTCAATTTCAGATATGAAGACTTTAGAGGCCCCAAAATAGGTCGAAAGGTTGCCGAACTGACCTATGGTATATTCACATGTTGTAGATCTCTTCGATAGCTTTCCAATGATATGCAATAATAGAAAATCAAACACCTAGATCAAAAGTTATCGCCCTGCGAAGTTGCCCCTCTAAAAAGTGAATTTCATGAAAATTTCTTCATCAGCCAGAAATCACACGACAAGACTTTTGGTGCCAAAACAAAAGGGAAAGTTGAACTTTCTAGAACATTCTAGGGTGGTTATTGGGTAAAATAAAAAGGGTTAAGTAGGGGTTGTAGAAGGTGGCTCCCTTTGACAAATGAGATTCCTTTGCAGCCACAATTGACACTAGCACCCTTTGACAAATAGGGTCTAGATTTCATTGGCCCAATTTCACCTACATCTAACAACAAGGAATACATTATGGTTTGCACTGATTATCTGACTAAGTGGGTGGAAGTGAAGGAATTACTACAGTTTTACAGAGATGATAATGTTGCTAAATTCTTGTATGAAGAGATTTTTACTAAGTATGGAGTACCTAGGGAAATAGTAACTGATCAGGGTCCACAATTTACTTCAAAGCTCGTAACAAAACTGGTTGAAAAATATGAAATAAGGCACAAAAATTCAACACCATATCACCCATAGGGTTGTCCTTACATGGATTATTCTCTTGACAGCCCACTTTATTATGTCCTCTTTAAAGAAGACTGTGGTTGTCCTATTTTAATGATAAGGACTGTCCTTTTTCTCTTTATCTCTCTCTATCCTTTATTTTAATGATAAGGATTGTCCTTTTGTTCTTTATGTCCTTAGGTGTTATCAGCTATCAAAAAATGAGTTTGAGAAGCAACTTAAGTCTTTGTTCGAAGAAACTTAAGTTATAGCACATGTTTATTATGCAAAGCAACTTAATTATTTGTTGGAAGTTAATGTATAAAGGACTAGAATGTAGCTCAATCTTCATTTCCAAGGAATGGATCTTGTGACGATTATCTCCTAGGTTTCATAATTGGAGTTGAGATTGTGCATCATGTTGTTGATAGAAGAAACCATTCAATACAAACCATGCTAAAGATGCCCCATATTGTTGTCTTATACGAAGCATTAGCATTCATAATAATGCATTTGATAGGTGGAAACACATGTAAATGCTTCAAAAGGATAATGGTATAAATGAAATTCAAAAGGATAATGCATCTAATCCTTTTATAAGACCTCATGAATTGAGGTGACATGAAACATTGTTGGAATCACACACCTCTAATTTTGTGTAGCTTAAATTAGTGTAATTGATTTGTAAAGAAAATGGGTGAGCCATGTAGGCAACAACAAATGTTGAAGTTGCAACACATAATAATAGGAAGGGACATAAGACATTTTTTCCTCCACAATTAAAGAAAAAGGACTTTTTGCATATTGAAAGAGTTTTATTAGTAAGTGAACACTCCTAGGAATTGATATCATGGTCAACCACTTTGTAAAGAATTTGCAAAATTTAATTGTAGTGGGGTTGTTAAAGGAAATGATATAAAAGATATTACTAATCATATTGTTAAATATCTTTTACCAATATTAAGGATTCACGATATGTTTCACAATGTAGCTGAGGACTCTATGGTGGGAAACAATAGGTTGGTAGTTCATATTTTCTTGCCAAGTGGAAAACATGGAAAGAAAGAATATGTTGATAGTTCACATTTGCTCACTAAATGTAAAGCATGTTAGGGTTATGGATGTTTATTATATCATCATTGTTGGATGTTGTCATATATGCCATTCAACCTACTACATATGTCATACTCCATTCAAAAAATCAAAGATAAGAGTCAATGTAGCTCAATTATGATGCATAAAAAAATGCATTAGGCATGGCATAAAAATTTGATGTATAATGGAAATATAATCTACATCATTTAACCCTAATACATAAGTGCACTAAGACTCGTCATGAAAGTTGCAAAGGGGTGTAACTTTTGTTCTACAACTCATACGACCAAATTGACAATTCCAACATGTTCGAGTACATTTAGGCTATGCATGATCCTATTTCACACCCAAACATGCCGAAACAATCTAACCTACATTGTATCGATGATATCGCTTAAGAGTCCAAAGTGCAAAAGGAAAGCAATATTTGATGATTTGTTACTAAGAAAATTGTGTTGCTTAGAAATATTCTAAGGCTATGAGATCATGTAGGGACCCTCTACAATAACCTCTCTTGGTTTTTGATATCTCTAAGGTGTTTGCCCGTGGTGTCCAGTTTTTAGTTGATGGAAAAAGTGTCAAATGCATGTAGTGTAAAATTACAAAGGGGTGTAACTTTCATTCTGCAACTTGTGTGACCAAACTGACAGTTCCAACACATTCACATGGGTATGTTTAGGCTAGGAATGGTACCATTTCACACCCAAACATGTCGAAACAATCTGAGCTACATTGTACCAATGATATCCCTTAAGAGTCCTGTTAACAACGATTTTACTCGCAGCAAATAGGGCAAATAAATTCTTCACAAACAAGACCACAAAGAGCCTATCCTTCTTGAAAGATATAGAAAAAAGACAACCTAAAGGGGGATTTTTCATTAACAAGGAAAATATTGGCTTTCGTTCAATCCCAAGTCTCTGAGAACCAGGTCATGGTTGCACTAGGGTCGCTCTCGGGTACTGATGTGATATTGTTGTTAATCTCAAAGGGACTACGGTTATTTCTAGTTTTGCTAGGAATTATAAGTATTACACACAAAATTTCCACTTCATTCATAAGATAACATCATGAAATCAAAATATTTACAATAATATTTCATGATAATCACAAATTCTTTGCTATCACTTAAGTAAATTTAGCATTAATCATTCATCAATTTTATGGAAATCAAAATATTTTCAATAAAATTTCATCCATTCATTCAAATTTTGGAACATTTTCAAGAATTTAAACATCTACTCTAAAATAAAGCATAAAAAATACTAAAAATTAAAAGTTTCTTTGAGTTATTCTCCATGGATGCCCCAAAGAATCAATTAAAATAGAGCAAACCACTTTATACTTCACCAGATTGCTTCACAACTACATATAAAATGGTGCAAGCTTTTAAAGAGAGGAGTTTCATTTTTGGACACTGAGTAGGTTCTGTATGCACCCTTAGATGGTGCAACATACAGTCTTGTTCGACTGAACTAACAAAACCATCTACAAAAGATACAGAGATAGGTAGCTATCTAATAAGCTATGATATTAATCAATGTCTACGTGCATACAAAGTTTTATGCCAGAATGGTTCAGAAAACATGAAAAAAGAACAAAACTTAAAAGTTTATGCTCCTCCAACATCCACAAATTTTGAACTTAAAATGAAAATAAAGCAAGAAACGACCTTTTATAGGAACAAGGCCTTAGAAGTTCAACTTAAAAGTCTATCTAGAGAATCAAAAATAACAAATTAAAACGTGGAATGTGGCATCTACCAACTATCATCAAGAATATTCTAGACTAAGTCAAGGCTTTGAATCCATCAACATCAACACTTTTACTTCATACACCAGCATGAACACTTCACATATGTCAAGGCTATAAACTTCCTTCTGAAATACTGGAATAAGGAACATCTACTAGGACCAGGATCAACCTGAAAACTCAAAAAATGTAAGCAAAATAAAACTCCATCACACTTCTAGTGTCTGGTATCTGTTTCTTCATCTTCTCACTTATGACTCGGTCTTCGGGATCCTTTCTTCACCTTTCTTCAACTGATACTCTCAGAAAGAATTTAATACTTGATGCATACATTCTTTTGAAATCCCTTGTATTTCCTTCCAAGTGAGCTTGAGTCTAATATATTCTTCAAATACTTGGAGTATGATACCATTCTTCTGTATTTTGTTTGCTTCATGTCTGGCTATAGTGTTCCTGCACTGTATAATTTCATCAATGACCTCCCACGTTAGCAGCTGAACATGATCTATATTTATTCTTTCTATCCATTACTTGAAGGCTTTAGCTTCTTTTCCTTCTTGTCCTAATGTTTGAGTATCACAACATTGACGTGCTAGTATTTAAATAAATTCTTGATTTTGACCAATCAATTTTCTGCATTCTATAGTGACCTTCTCAAATCCTGCGATACATTGTATTAACATGTCACCTTCCCATTTCAACTATTTCTTCCATTTTTCTGGCAATGGAAGTTCTTGTTCTAATATTACATCACCTTGTATTAACTCTTGGATATTTAATTGCATGAGAATCTCAATGTTTCGCCTTTCTTCAATGACTTGCTCTTGGAAAAATCTACATTCATCTTCAAATATTTTTTATTTCTCTAAATAGTGGTATGCTTCCTTGTACTTCCTTAATGCATATGTAATGAATTCTTCCCCTTTCTTTACCCAGTACTCAATCCATTCTTCAAACATATTCATTTTATGGTGAACTGTTGCAATTGCATCTACTTCTTCTTGTGACATCAACACCGGATGTTGGGGAAATTCATCTTGCTCTTGACTGGATAAAGTTAATGACTTTATAAAATGTTCCAAGGTAGCAACCCATTCTTTCAATTCTCTTTTATTTTGTTTGTATTTCTACACTCTAGCAACAATAGCATTCAAATTCACTTTTATTTCCTCTAACTCTTGCTTCCAAGATGAGTGTCCAAGGTTAATACTTGTTATCTTATACTCCTTAGGCGTTATTTCATGTTTGTCCTTATCAGCTGTTGGAGTAGCTATATGGATGGTTTTGTTACCATCTACATTTCTCTGTATGACATGTCTCATTTTTTCTCTCCACCTAGGTTTAGGAGTTTCTACTTCTTGTATGAAATTATTAAGATTCAGAGGCGATATTTCCACTTCCATTAGGGAATCCAATTCCCTAATCAACCAATCAGGTGTATCATTATCTTGCTTTGCGTCTGTAACATTTCTTTGTTCCTACTTGCCACTTGATTCAAGAACTTCTTCTCTTTGATCTGTCACATTTTCTGAAATGAGAATTTCTTCAATGATTTATGGCATAGATTCGGGATTAATAAGATTTGGCACTGTCTCCTCTATTTGAAGACTTATATTTTCCTGTCTATCTAGATTTTCAACTTCATCTCTATGAACATTACTTTCTTCATTCACTGCTACACTAGGGTTTTCTTCATTTTCAATTCCATCACCTGAAAACTGTGTAGCTTTCTCTTCTTCAATTTCAATTTCAACTTTGGCATGGCCTTTCTCTGGTTCTTCAAAGACCCGCGACTATTCATTAACATTTGGAACATTCCCAAGTGAAGGCTGGGAATCAAAAGTATCTTCAATAATTTTTTCATCAATGGGATCCTGCATTGCAGTCTCCCCTGTTTCCATCTCAAGTACACTAGGTTTTCCCACCTCTGAGGCGATTTTTCCTTGTATAAACTCTTTGTCTTCAACATTTATAGGGTTAGAACCTGTATCCTAAATTTATTTTGTTACTGGATGTACCATGGGTTTGTCTTTAGTCTTCTTTTCTTTCACTTTTTCCCACATAGCACCCCATTTGTCCACTTGTTCTTTAATTTTAGCTTCATCTTCTTCATAAATTTCTTCTAAAACCACAAGAGTCCTTCCCAGTGCTTGTTTCATGCTAGCCATGTTAACAGAAGGAGGAGAGGCAAACAATGTTGCAGCCCTTTGAGATGCAGACCTGGTTTGTGCACCAACACTTTTTGTTGCTCCCGCTTCTTCATCAATAATCACTCTAGTTCTTTGTTTTGTTGTAGAGGAAGATGCACCTTTAGGTATTACTTTTGATTTATCTTTACCTGTTTTTGCATCTTTCTGCTTATCAGATATTTTCATGGGAACTTCTTGTTTTTTAATTTCAGGGGTTCTTTCCTCAATTCTTATACCTGGAGTTACCTTACTAGTTTTCCTTCTCTTCTTAGTAGGCTCTCCACTCTCAAATGTTGTTTCATCTCTTTGCTTCCTCCTTTTATCTTCTAAGAATGTAGGCTCAATTCCAATTTCTCTCAAAGCTTTACAAAAATCATCAATCTAGTGTTGAGTATACACTAAGACTGGTCTGGTGAACTCATCAATTGATGTCATATCTTCATCATCAAAGCTTGGGTTTGGGATGGGTTCATCATATACCCTATCTTCATTATAGAACCTATTCAACACCTGGCCATCATCCTCTTCCAACAGATCTAGAACATCATGAAGCTTGATAATTCAAGAAGATTCTAGAGACAATCTTTCATATTTTCTTCTTCTTACTATGTTATTGTCTTTACAATTAAGCCAATAATCTTCTAAATGTGGCACATGAGCACGATACCCTGCTATAGTCCTGGCAGTATTTCCTTCAATATCATAATATATTCTCTAGAGTGGGAACTCTTCAAAATGGTATGTTCTCAATTCTTCTTCACACAAGTCTCTAACTTTAATTGCACTACACTTATAGTTTCCTATTGCAATGGGAAATTTAAAAGAGGCCTTTTTGTGAGAATGGCTATAAAGAGCTTGAGACGGTTTCAACTATCTCACTAGTTCCAATAAAACAATTGTATCTGTTGGGTACCTGGGCAACATGAATGGATGCCCATCAAATCCGTCCACTCTAATGTAGGAATAAGTAGGGAACTATATGTACCAGCCTCCCATTGGCCGAATGTGATGCAGCCACGGTTGGAGGGTCCTCAAAGAGAACAATCTGGACCATGCATCAAGAGTCACACAACGAAAGCAACACATAAAAGAGGAGCAACAACCAAATTTCAAACATTCTTGTTATCAGAGAATTCAATTACAAACAACTGGCAACATCTAGGCTTATAGATTTAGCTCGCAGGCCTGAATACAACATGCTCAAATTGCCCTCTTCTTACGTGCTTCTCAATGTGAGCGAAAATCCTACAAAGAAACTCTTTCTTTCTCTAATATCTAGCTCTAATTTTTACTACTTCCTTATAATGATCAATTGCAATGCTTTATATACATTCACAAATCTGGAAACATTTGCATCGGCCCAAAGATCATTACATTCTCCAATGAAAGAAAATATAATGTGCACATGAATAGGTTGGCCTTAAAATTTTAATTACTCTCCAACAGGTGCCTAAGATGAAGTGTGGACCTATAAGGAAGGTCAGGGACACTCCACTAAACATTTAAAATCACACCATTCAGATCCACAAGTCATGGGGACGATCCACAACGATCGAACTAGCCATTAGATAAGAACATTATTCCAGTGTTGGTTCAAGAAACTATCACATAATCTGGAAGCAATAACTTGTCAGAAAATGAACCAACTGCGCTCAATTCTTGGAATAAGGTAAATGAACATATCCACAATGAAAACATAGATCTGCAAGGTCTGGTGAGAAAACAAGAATAATTACCGGATCTACCAACCTGAACTAAACTAAAACTGAAACAAAGACAAAATAGAATGAAAATATTTTTGGGTGATGCAAGATTGCCACGACCCAAGGATGCTCCTGCATCAGACACCCCTAGTGAGAAAAGATGTTCCATAAGAGGAACTAATGAACATTAGACAGGATTCAAGATGTAGATCCCATGCTCATTCTTGATCCAAATGTCTTCTCTGTTTGTACTTTGCTTCCTCCTAACCTCTCTTCTATCCTCTGCTAGATCCTGCAACTTCTTCTTCCCTTTATCTTCCTTTCCCTACCTCATATCTGCACAAGGTAGTAAGGTAATTTTACCACCACTCACCTTCTTTCATCCATCTGATCTACCTCTTCTACAAGACTTCATCTTATCTGCTATTTATCTGCAACCCAAGTCTTCTGCTACATAATTCTGCCTTTACATTCTCCTGGTTCCATCTCACTTCCAGATTTAACCCCAAGGTTCTTCTTCAATTTTATGACATCCTCTAGTACAACCTCTACATCTTGCTTCTCAGCACTACAACTCTTTACCAGACTCAAGTTCCTCATATCCTCCTGCTTATTCTTCAAGGAAACCAAAGTAAACTTATGTCCATCCTTCTCTACAGTTTCTTCTGCAATCATATATCACTCTTCTATCAAACTGCCAAGGTCCACCCAACAAAAAATGACAAACTCTCATAGAAAAAACATCACACAAAACTTCATCTCTAAAGGGTCCAATATTAAAGTTCACCCAACATTGTTCTTTCACCTCCTTTGCATGATCATCTTGTAACCAACTTATCCTATAAGGACAAGGATGTGGAATCCTCTTCAAACCAAGTTTCTCCACCATCTCTTCAGATACCAGGTTATTAGTACTTCCAATATCCATAATAACCTTACAAAACTTACCTCCTGATTTGCACATGGTCCGGAAAAGATTCTTCCTTTGTGAAGTGTCAACCTCTTCCCTACTCTTCCTCATCAAGACTCTCCTAAGCATAAGAGATTCTCCCTACTCTGGTTCTATCCCATCTTCAACTACCTACTCTTCATGTGCCACACAATTCTTTTTACCAGTTCCTTTACTTGTTCCCTCAGGACACTCAAAAGATTGATGTCCGATTTCTCCACACTTGAAACATTTTCCAAAGAACTCCTTGCTACCATTTCCTCTCCTTTGTACCCTCTGATCTGATTCTTTACTCCACTTAGGTCTTGATTCTTCTTCACTTGTCTACTTCTCCTTGTTGTTGCTTATCTGCTTCTCTCTCCCTTTGGGATTATTCTGTTTTCTTTTCTTCACTTTGTCTTCTTCCTTCATAGCATATTGGTAGGCATCTTCAACTGTGGAAATACTCAACATACTCATCTCATCCTAAATGTTAAATCTAAGGCCATTTATATACCTTTCCACCTTCCCCCTAGTCATTTCTCGGTGCCCAGATCTGATTGTCATCTTGTAGAATTCCTCAGTATACTCTTTCACACTCATGCCCTTTTGCTTCAAGTTCTGCAACTTCTTGAATAGTTCCAACTCATAGTCTTTCGGAATAAAATTAGCCTTCAATCTTGCAACCATTTGTCTCCACCGGGTGATTCTTGTTTCACCATTCTCCACTCTATATTTCTGCAATTCTTTCCACCATAAAGTAGCATGTCCTTTCAACTTAGTTTGTGCCAACCTAACCCTTAATGGGTCTCCAATATCCTCAAGCTCAAAATAGTCTTCCAACTCTCCTATCCAGTCTATCAAGTCTTCTAGATTCAATGTACCAAAGAAGTTAGAAACCTCCACCCTATGGCTTTTACTTACTTGTGCCACTACTCTTAACAATCTCTCTCCCTCTCATCTATCGGCCCTTCAGCCTCTTCAGTCTCAAGTTCGTCTGCAACTTCTTCATATTCATCCTCAGGTTCAGGGTTTCTCCTCAAACCACCCAAGAGGTTCTAGATCTCATTCCTCATCTCATTTTTAAAGTCTTCCATAATCTACTCCATTCTTCTAGGGTTCATCCTTCTCGGCAGCATCTCTCCCCTTGCTCAGTGTAACTACCTCAGCTCGACGATCTGACTACAAGGTTTCAATTGCCTCTCTCTCGGCGATCTATTGAACACACTTACATCCTGCCTCAAGTCAACGATATATTCACCCAAGGAATACCACAAGGACCTCGAACCACTCAAGGTTCGCAACCAACTCTCATCTCCAAATTCATACGTTTGCAACCTTCTGCTTTGATACCATCTGATGCAGCCATGGTTGGAGGGTCCTCAAAGAGAACAATTCAGACCATGCAGCAAGAGTAACACAACGGAAGCAACACGGAAAATAGGAGCAACAACCGACTCGAACATTCTTGTTATTAAATAATTCCATTACAAACAACCGACAACATCTGAGCTTATAGATTTGGCTTGTGGGCCTGATTACAACATGCTCAAATTACCCTATTCTTACATGCTCCTCAATGTGAGCAAAAATCCTATAGAGAAACTCTTTCTTTCTCTAATCTCTAACTCTAATTTTCACTACTACCTTCTAATGGTCAATTACAATTCTTTATATACATTCACAAATATAGAAACATCCACGTCGGCCCAAAGATCATTACATTCTCCAATGAAAGAAAATATAACATGCACATGAATAGGTTGGCCTCAAAATTTTAATTACTCTCCAACAGGTGCCTAAGATGAAGTGTGGACCTATAAGGAAGGTCGGGGACACTCCACAGAACATTTAAAATCACACCATTCAGATCCGCAAGTCACGGGGATGATCCACAATGATCAAACTAGCCGTTAGATAAGAACATTATTCTAGTGCCGGTTCAAGAAACTACCACATAATTTAGAAGCGATAATTTTCCAGAAAATGAACCAACTGTGCTCAAATCTTGGAATAAGGTAAATGAACATGTCCATGATAAAAACATAGATCCACAAGGTCTGGCAAGCAAACATGAAGAATTATCGGATCTACCAACTTGAACTGAACTGAAACTGAAACAAAGACAAACTAGAATGAAAATATTTTGGGTGATGCAAGATTGCCAAGTCCCAAGGATGCTCCTACATCAGAATGGAACTTTGTGCTTCTAGGGATAATCTTTTGGCTTTATCACCTTCCATTGTTCTGACCAATTTCATGGAGAAAAAATCAGTGAATTTCCTGTAATCATCTTTATATCCATGGATGGTGATCTGGTGTAGATGTGCATATATCAAACTATTTCCTACCTTTGTGCCCAGAGTACCAATTTGTTTCAACCCTTGTTGGTTGGCCCTCATAGCACAAGAGTAAATAACATTCAATGACATATAGAAGCACCTGGTTTTGGGAAATGTAGTTATTTTTTCATATAATATGTCACTTATCAGCTTTCCCCAATGAAATCGCATGAGACTTTCCATTAGGTGGGATATTATCACAAACATCCAGGGTTCAAATATTCTTGCATCCCTAAACCAACTACTCTTCTTAGCAAAGTTATAATATCTTGAATTTCTTGCTTGAACATAGACCTCTGAATTACCTTGGTCTATGGTGTAATTGGCTCTTGGCACCATTGGGTACTCATAGTTTCTCTATTATGCTCTTCAGCATTTTGATATGTCTTGCTCTTAGCCTTTATATCAACATTGTACATTTGTGTGTAAATGGGGAGACCAAATTTGTATATGATTCCTTCCTATGATAGGTTTACATAAATTCTCCCTTCTTTCTCAATGACCCTTTTGGTTGGGTTGAAGTAATTTATACATTGCATAACTAATTCAGGGGCCTCCATTGTGGGCGGAACCAACCTGCCAAAAGTAACCCATTTGCCGTAGAATTCTTGGTACACTGAGAAGCATTTTATTGTAATACCTGTGAATGGATTTCAATACCAGAAGAAGATCCATATGAGTGTATGTAACCACTACATTGATCGGTACGGCTTGTGAATTACAATATTTGAATTCATCTTCTGACCTTCCATAAGAAGTTCTCATTTTGTCTAGTGTGTTTTGAATTTTCAAAATGTGCGTCTTGTGTGCGAGTTAGGGTTAAATTTAACCAAAACTTACAGTTTATAAAATTTTCAATTAATTTTTGATTAAATTTAGGAAATCGAAGAATAATCAACATTTCAATTTCTAAATAGAAATACCATTATCGAGATCTTTCAGCTTGAAAATCACTTGATAGAGTATCAGTTATCTAAAGCATACCTGGTTCTAGTTGATGATGATGATCTTTCAGAATGCAACTTCAAAACCCTTGGTAGTTGTGTCTTGGTTTCTCAAAATTTACCTCCCCTTATGCGCCAGTGTCATTTCGTTACTTCAATGTCCTTCCGAAATTTGCAATATGACGCGAAGTGGAGTGTTGCAAAATCAATTGCATGCTTGAGGTGGTGCCAAGTACATAGGTAGTTTTCCACCTTCATTAATTACCTATTATTTTGCATTAAATCCTTGAATAAAGGTGCAATCATTACAAATTATGGTCCAAATCACAAACACCTAGATTTCTGCATGGGCTCGCTATTAGAGAAGAAAGATGGTGCGATGATTATATGTGGCAATCAGATGTCACGTTGATTCCTTGTAAGGTATATGTCATTAAAGATACGTGATCAATTGGTGATCACCGCGATTAAGGATTTCTAATATTAATCTTAAAAAAGAAACACCAGGATCTAGGAATTACCTTCTAAGCCTCATATTGGAACAAGAGAAAAGACTGGAAACCGAGTCTAAGAGATAGATTAACAAATTTTAAAGAAGACTCTCTAATTTCTAACTTCTAAATAAGAAAATAAAAGGAAATGACAAAATATCAGACTCTGGTAAAAAGGAAACAGTCGGGATTGATGACTCCAGTCAATGAAATACCGAGTGGAGTTAAGATCATATGAAGATACAAATTCCCTTGGTGCAAACACAGGACTCTAGGATTCTGATTTCTGGTAATATGTTAAACTTTATGAAAAGACCAAAACACCAAATCTAGGAAACAAAAAGGATAAAGCAACAAAGAGGCCAAGCGAAATTGAAAGAAAGATTAGTAACCAATCGAGCAGCAAAACGACGCCAAAGAAAATGAAAGAAAAAAGGAACAAAGGAAAGGGAAAAATAGGGGGTCCACATTTTGCCAAGGGGAAAAATGGGGCGTGTTGTGAGACCACACAACAACTAGCAACCAAAAACACTAAACAAAACAATAGAAAGTCAATTCCAAATCTAACATCAATGTGCCAAATTTCTTTAGTCTTCTAATTATAAATCATTGGATCCTTATTCTGACATTCAAATTCCACTTTGGTTAGCATGCAAGATTAAGTATTACTAAGCTCACATGTGTGTAATTGATTATTTCTACTACAGTAAACTTAGAAATAACAATTGTTTGCATTAATCTACATAATATGACAATTCCTTTTAAGCCAACTAGGGATAGAGCCTTGCTGCCAATCAAGCATCCATAGCCCCGACAAGGTTATATCTGTAATTCCCCCCATACATAGCTCTACTGCCAGTCAGGCGTCTATAGCCCCGGTAGAGTTGTTTGGATAGCCTAAAGATTTGATATCTTCTTTTTTTAGATATAGCAATGATAGCTCATTTTTCTCTTTTGATATTTCAATGATAGCTCTTTTATCAACTTGCAAGCAATGAAGCCCATGATTAGGTTGGGAATTACAGTGGTAGCAAAGGTAGTCTTTTGATTTTTCAATTAATGCAAACAACTGCTATCCCAAATTTTAGTAGAATGATTTAAATTTATTTATTTGTAGCTCAACATCAACTGAATGATTCATGCTAGTCAAAGTATAAAGAGTTGAATAATTCTCAGAAAATTTATAAATGAAAGACTATTTTGGTCAAGACATAGATCAAAGTTCTAGAGTTGACATTCTATTGACTTGTACACTTTCAAAAGTTGCTAATTACTGTAAATTCAAACGATGCAATACCCAAAGAAAAGCAAAACAAAAACAACAAACGACTATTTACAAAAACTATTTACAAAAAACCTATTTACAAAAAAAAAACTATTTACTTATGACTGGAAATAATGCTTTAGGAACTGCCCATTGACAGGCAATGGGATATCTTCACCAGTCAAAGACTTCAACCTATAAGTGCTATCACCCAAGATTTCAGAAATTTGATATGGACCTGTCCATAATTTGTTAAATTTACCATGTTCACCCTTACGTTCATGAGCTTTATTCCAATACAGGACCAAATCAGATATTCTAAAAGTCTTTAATCTAGCTCTCTTATCAAACCATCTTTTTACCATAGATTGATGCTTAGCAAAATGATCTATAGCTTGAGTACGTTTTTCATATAAATGCATTAGTTGCAACAATAGAGCTTCAGTTTGGTCATCTAATCCAATATATTCTTGTGCAAACTGCCAAGTAGGGATTTTTAAGTTTATTGGTAGTATAGGATCTACCCCATAGACTAAGTGATAAGGAGAATTCCCTAATGTAGCTTTCATCCTAGTATGATCTACCCAAAGGGAGAATTTTAACAAAGAATGCCATTCCCTAGGGTTCTTTTCAATCAATTTTCAAATTATATCCAATAGATTTTTATTTGATGATTCAACTAAT
Organism: Sequoia sempervirens; assembly: GCA_007258455.2. Lineage (NCBI taxonomy): Eukaryota > Viridiplantae > Streptophyta > Pinopsida > Cupressales > Cupressaceae > Sequoia > Sequoia sempervirens. The sequence goes on from VDFB02379711.1 coordinate 116,040,274, forward strand.
CCATTTCCCTATGGATAATAGTTAGATGAAAATTTTAGTGTTATGCCATATTCAAATGTTCAGTTAGAAAATTTCAATGACGCAAAAGTAGGGCCATTATCACATACCAATGCATATGGTGTTCCAAACTTGGTGATAATATTCTCTTCCAAATAATTGATGACCACATCCGTAGTGCATTTTTTGTTGGGACACACCTTTGTCCATCTGGAACAATAGTCTGTAGAAGTTAATATAAATCTATGGCCAGCGGAGGATGGAGGATTGATGGTTCCAATAAAATCTAGTCCCCATTGTGAAAAGGGGTGCATCTCCATCACCAATTGTAACGGTTGAGCATTGAACCTTCCTTTATCTTATGTCGTTTGACATGTATAGCAATTTTTAATGTGTTCGTATGTATCTTTGAAAATTGTTGGCCAGTAGTAACCAGCCCTCAGAATGAGGTGTGCAGTGGCTAGGGGCACTCCATGAGTTGTTCCAAATTTATCATGTAATTCCTGCAACACTTTATTAGCTTCTACTCTATTTAAACATCTTAAATAGATTCCTTTGTGGTTTCTTTTGAATAGAGCTCCTCCTTTGATCATGTAACTCTATGATTTTATCTTAAGGGATCTTCTTTGATTCCTTTGCATATGATCAATAAAATATGGCTAACCAAATAGTGCCAGATATCTAAATACCAGTCTTTTTGATCTTCTACATCCAAAGTGTATTGTTGACTTGAAATCTGCGAGTCTATTTCTGCAATAGATCTAACCAAAGCTTTTTCCCGGACCAATCTCATGGGTATGATTTATAGATCAAATTCTTGTAAAACGACAACCCATTTGGCCTTTTTTTCTCTGAGCTTGCTCCGTGTTAACAACATTTTGACCGTAGAATCTGGAACAATAGCCTTGACTATACTTCTGAGGATGTAATGTCTAAATTTACGCACTGCTTTGACCAAAGCAAAGGCTTGTTTCTCAATGTCTATATATCTCAGCTCCGCTTCCTTAAACGGAGCACTCATAAAAGCAATTGGTTTTTCTTCTTTATTTTTTCCTTTCTGTGTTAATACTGCTGCACAAGTGTGACCAGAAGCAAAAGAGTAAATATAAAAAAGGTTTGACATAATCTAGACTTACCAATACCTGCACTTCTATGATTGCAGTCTTTATAGTCTCAAAGGCGATCTTAGCTTCATTTTTCCACTCTATTTTGGCATCTTTATTAACATATCATTGAGTGGTTTCACTATTTCGGTGAATCCTGTGATAAATTTTTGAACAAAATTAATCTTACCAATTATGACTTCAATTATTTTCTGCTCCCCGGGGGCTATAGCTTGAGTAATGCACTCAATCTATCTAGGTCGATTGAAATACCTTTTTCAGAGATGATATGTCCCAGTAACTTTCCTTCAGTTACCCTGAAAATACATTTTTTAGGATTTAATGAAACTCCGTAAGTTTCACACTTCTGTAGTATCACTCTGAGATCTCGAACATGATCTCTTCTGTCTTTAGAAAATACTATAAGGTCATCCATGTAAATAATGATGCATTTTCCTATCAATTCATGAAAATCATAGTCCATGGCTCTTTGGAATGTAGCTCTGGCATTTATCAATCCAAATGACATCCTTTTGTAAGCAAAAGTTCCCCACTTCATGGTGAATTTTTTTTTCATCATATCTTCCCTTGCTACCATTACTTGATTATATCTAGAGAATCCATCCAAAAAGGACATCATTTGTGAATTGTTAACTATTTGTAGCACTTCTTCGAGTGAGGGTAGTGGATAATTATCTTTTTTAGACGTCTTGTTGAGATTCCAGAAATCTACACACAGTCGTATATCTCCATTTTTCTTTCTTATGGGGACCAATTTTTCCATGCAAGTAGAATGTTTGATAGGAAAAATTATCTTGGTTGATAAAAAATTTTGAACTTCCTTTTGAATTAAAGGCTCTAAGAGTGCATTTACTGGACGTTGTTTCTTTCAGAAAGGCTTTGCATCAGGCTTCAATGGTATCGTATGTGTAATGATGGAAGTGTCATAAGTCTTCAAGTCTTCATATGTCCAAGCTATGGCTTTCTAGTAATCTTTAAGTGCTTGAGCAATGTTTCTCTTTTCTTCTTCAGTAAAAACCTTTCCTATGAACACATTCTTAGGATCTTCTTTATTATGCAAATTGTATAACTCAAATAGTCCCTTATCACTTTCAGGCAAATCTTTCTATTTGACTATCTGATCAATGTCAAACAATCATTCTAACTCAATTATTCCTTTCAGAATGTTTTTATCTTTGGCTTGAGCCAATTCTTCATCTTGAATTTTTTCATCAAGGTGATCTATCTCTTCGATTATTTGTTCTTCAAAAATATCAGAATTAGTGATGAATTCCAATATGTGCTATTCATCTTCAAATAACTGCAAATTAGTAACATTATCTGGAACCGAAGGTAACTGTACCAGTTCAACTGTAAATATTTTTAGATCTGAGGTCTCTAGAGGTTCTAAAGTACTGGTAGCAGTAGCCAAAGCATCGACTCTTCGATTGAATCTTCTAGGGATATGAGTAATGTTGAATGCGTCGAAATATTTGATTAAATCCCATACTTTGTGTCAATTATTGGATAATCTCTTGTAGTGGAAAACATACTGCTTTCAGACTTGTCTAACCACCAATTCTGAATCACTGAACATTTTAAGGATTCTAACTTTCTTCTTGATTGTGAGGATCAGGCCATGTATAAGGGCTTCATATTCTGCCACGTTGTTAGTACATTGAAATTGCAATCAATATGCGGCGAGAAAAGACTTACCTTCCGAGTTGACAAGTTCAACTTTGATTCCAATTCCTTGTTTTTATTTACATATGTCAAATTTGAGAATCCATGCTTGATCTGTAGCTAGTGCTTTACCATTTTCGGTACCATTGAATTAATCTTTTCATTTTGTATGTCTCGAACTTTGTCTTTATGTATTTTTGATCTAATTCTTTTGACCTTATCATGTTCTAGACAATACTGATTCTTAATTCTACGAATTATCTCTAGAAACTTCATACAACTATTTTTTTAATGTGCAACATTATGCAACCTGCACTAATCTTGCAACAACAAAAATTTTAGTGAAATTTTAATTTTACCGCTCTCCTGAGCTTTTGGAATAATATTCTTCTAAAATTTATCATAAGGACTATTCTCTTCTTCAGAAGAATCACAATCTGATTCAATTAAAACATATGTTCCAGGAGTCAGTTCATTAGGTTTCTTAGCATCACAAGTGAAAAAAATTTCAATTTTAACTCCTGAACTTCGTATTTTGTAAACTCTTGGTTCTACATCGATGTATAGAACTTCATTTTTTCTGATTATAATCTGTAATCATGTATTTCATGTGTGGTTATCTTTCAATCCTAATTTGATTAGGAACTCCCTTCCATGGTAACCACATATGTGAGAAATCAATAGCCATGTATCCATTCAATGTTTTAGACCAGTCTCTACTCAAAAGCATACCATAAGTATCAAGTATCTCCATGACTTGAATGCCAATATAATATTGGATTCTAGGATCAGAAGCCAATTGCATGTGAATATTAGTCAATTCGTCGACTACATTTACCTCTATTTTATCAAGTTGAGTGACTTTCTTTAAAGAACTTTCCGGAGTTAACTCTAATGTTTGACATATGGATAAAGGAATCACATTAGTAGATGCTCTAGAGTCTACTAGGAAATTATGGAGATTCTTACCGAATATTCTCAAAGTGAGTAAAAATGGTGGAGACTCCAATTTTCCTTTGTAAAAGGCTACTTGTGCATCTGCTATGGGAACAATGTTTTTATCTTTTATCTTAGCCTGACTAACTTTCACCAAAATGTCTTTAAATTTGCTTTCTTTATGAAAGTCTTCTAAAGTATTTAAGAAAGCTTTCTTGATCATAGGCGTCTTGAGAAATTCTAATAGAGAAAGGATAATCTTTACCTTTTTTATTTCTTTCGCTAAATAATTAGTCAAATTGTTTTGGTCAGCGGAATCTATCGTTTCACCTTTTGAAGTATTTTATGAATTTTAGTGAGAGGTTACCTTGGGTAACCCTAGGTTATTGCTTGATTTATCATCGAGTGGAGTGTTAAAGTTATTAGGTGGGATAGATGTTGTTAAAGGCCCATTGAATTTACCTCCACTGTTAACATTATTCCTCGTGTTGTAATTATGTCCCTTCTGATATTGTTGAAAGGAATGTATTTTGTCAATTTCTTCTTGAGGCTCATTTTCATCCTGATATGGAAAAGTATATGTTTCCAATGTCATAGTTGAATTATCACTTTCATGTTCATGAGCACGACTTGTGATAACAGCAGGTGGTTTGAAATTTTCATAACTTTCCAAGACTAGAGCAGAGTCATATCCTACCGGAACTAGCTCATTTCCCTTAGGATTATGGGAATCAAAATGTTCATTGTAATGTGTAGCAGCTAGAAAAATGTTTGAAGCAATTTTAAATTATGAGCAATCTACTTCAGCATGAGCATTTGCATTATGAATTCTACACCAATTATTCATCGCAAGGCCAGCTAAATTCACTTTCGATGTAGACTTTTCATCAGTAGAGTCAGGATTATCTAGAGGCATTGATATTCCCCCATTATTAGGTCATGTATTCCAAGGACTAGGTGGTCTGGGAGCATTATACATTTGATTTTGTGAATTTTGATTATTATTCTAAGTATAGAAATTTTGATTCCTTAAATGTGTAACCTTTTTGGTTAATCTTTTAAGTTGAGTTGTAACTTCTTTCATGTCTTCCTTTTCCTCAAAAATCTTAACATTTTAATTTTCTTGAGTTTGTGAGAAAAAATAATTTCCATTAGGATGTAGCTCTGTAATAGTTGGACCAGGGTGAGGGACTAAAGCTTGAATATTTCCTGGTTGAAAGAAAGTACTTTGAGGAAATGTCCCATTCTGGACCACTGAAGGATAAACATTAGGAGCTATAGGATAACCTACAGAATCTCCATTTACATTCAGGGTAGGGTAAATATTCAATCTATTTCCACCATTTGCGGATGATCCATTTCCAAGGTGTTTCATTTCTAAATTCACACTTACAGCTTCGACATAGGCTTCTGGTAAAGTAGTAGGAGGATTTGTTCTTCACTTCATAAAAATTGCAGTTAAAGGATCTACTGATGTATAATAAACTGTGATAGCAGAAAAATTATCCACTACATAAGGTGCTTCTAGCCTAGAATAAGCCTTTTGAAACTTGTCATTAAAAGCGGTTATAGGTTCCCCTTCAAACCTCTTAATTTGAGCAAATTGGTGATATAACAAAGCAGGGTCAGTCGGTGTCCTAAATCTGGCTAAAAATTGAGTTTCCATGTCTTTCCATGATCTAATAGAATTACGAGGTAGGTTGATATACCACTGGTAAACTTCATCACTTAAAGTATATGGGAACAACCTACATACGACGTCTTCATGTTGAATCCTTGCTCTAAAGCATGTATCATTGAATATACTAATATGTTCTTCTACATCTTTGTGGAAATAATATTTAGGACAACTTGTCAGGATTTTTTGGTAAATCATTGTATACAGAAAATTGAATCGGTGACTCCACATTAAAGAATTCCATCACTATGGGATGTGGTGGTACAACAACAGTTGGATTCTTTGAACTTGCACTTAAACTTCCAGACTTTTGAGGTCTAGATAAAGTTCGACCACTAAGCTCGACTAAAGTCACACGAGGATCACCAAATCGAGATCTAGTGATTCTATGGAAATCCAATTTAAAACTTAACAAAATCAAAAATGACAACAATAGGCCCTCCTTCTAGCGCCAGTTCCTGTTCACGACAATTTTACTCGCAGCAAACAGGGTGAATAAATTCTTCACAAACAAGACCGCAAAGAGCCTATCCTTCTTGAAAGATATGGAACAAAGACAACCTAAAGGTGGATTCTACATTAACATGGAAAATATTGGCTTTCATTCAATCCCAAGTCTCTGATAACCAGGTCATGGTTTCACTAGGATCGCTCTTGGGTATTAATGTGATATTGTTGTTAATCTCAAAGGGACTACGGTTATTTCTAGTTTTGCTAGGAATTATAAGTATTACACACAAAATTTCCACTTCATTCATAAGATAACATCATGAAATCAAAAGATTTACAATAATATTTCATGATCATCACAAATTCTTTGCTATCACTTAAGTAGATTTAGCATTAAGCATTCAACAATTTTATGGAAATCAAAATATTTTCAATAAATTTTCATCCATTCATTCAAATTTTGGAACATTTTCAAGAATTTAAACATCTACTCTAAAATAAAGCATAAAAAATACTAAAAATTAAAAGTTTCTCTCGGTTATTCTCCATGGATGCCCCAAAGAATCAATTAAAATAGAGCAAACCACTTTATACTTCACCAGATTGCTTCATAGCTACATATAAAATGGTGTGAGCTTTTAAAGAGAGGGGTTTCATTTATGGACATCGAGTAGGTTTTGTATGCACCCTTAAACGGTGCAACATATAGTCTTGTTTGGCCGAACTAACAAAACCAACTACAAAAGATACTGAGATAGGTAGCTATCTAATAAGCTCTGATATTAATCAATCACTAACTCATTTGACTACAAAATACGATGAAACTTTCTAACGAAAGATGTGTAATTAGATGTATCATCAGGTACCTGTGTATTTAATGTGAAATTTTCAAAAACAAAAAAAAATTTATGCCCAACATTCGTCGAAATTGTGACACTCCGTGATTTTCATCGCTATTTTGACATACACTTAAAGTCAACCATCCCCTTCCATCAATTTGTGGGCCGCCATATGGTTAGCCTCCTTAATTTGTGGGTTGACAAGTATATGGTTAGCGTTCGTCGGGGTTCCGACGAATGTTTTTTAATAAATAAAAGTGAGTTCGACAATTTATCTATACTTGCGATAGTGTTTTGCTATACTTGCGAATTTTCTATACTTGTGACAGTTTATGGAGGTTATAGGCCAAATTTTTTTGGTGCAAAATATCAGAATTATTAGATTTTGTTACCTGTCTATGATTAAAAATTATTGGAGTGTGAGTTTGATATTTTTTGAAGATCTAAATATTCAAGCTTGGTAAAGAAAAATCATGTCAGATAATATTAGTGCATAACAAAATGAAGAGACACTTGCTAGATTGTGGGCTAGATTGAAAAGAAAGGGTGATGGGAAATGTTATTGTCCTTGCAATAATTGCAAGGGCTTAAAGACGAGAAGACTTTTAATCACAACAGCTGAGAAACATTGTAGGCAACATGGTCATGTTGAAGGGGGCATGATTATCATCCATTGGTAAGTTTTTCATTATATGTCTTTATATTGATTGAATTTGTAAATGTTTATATCGTTTTAACATTTTATATATATAAAAAAATCACTTGATCATGATCATGGTTTATTCGTGCCGATCATTATTATAAAGGTGGGGTGCCCTAGGGCACATGATATGGATTATCACGGCTCAAAGAATGTGGTTTTGCAAGCGGAGGAACATGGAGCTATGAATATCGAAGATGAAGTTAATGATCGCATGGAAGAAGATGATCATGTGCTAGAAAACACAGTTGAAGATGATGGTGCAAATACATTGATCCATGACACATTTAGTGGTGCAACTGATCATGATGATCGAGATGACTTTGATGATGTTCATAATTTACCTGTACTTGAGAAGGCATACAAGCCCCTTTATGAAGGCTCCCAAACAACTCTTCTCTTTGTTGTAGTTTTGTTGGTGAACTTGAAGGTTATGAATGGTTTATCCAACATAGCAATCTCACAGATGTTAAGGTATGTCTTGTATGTCATCTTTTTTCATCTATTTTTGTTGTTAGTTCATCACTAGTAAATAAAGGATGAAATATGAACCATTAATATTCTTTATATTAACAAATTATTTTTTTGTTGTAGATTGATAGGTGAATTTTTGTTACCACCATCAAATATTTTACCTCACTCATACCGAGATTTATCTACCATTATGAAAGATATTGGAAAGGAGTATCAAGCAATAAATGCATGTCCCAATGATCATATTATATATCATAAACAACATGAATTTACAACAGAATGCCCAAAATGTCATATTAGTAGATATCAAACAGATCAACTAACAAAAAGGGTGCCTTGCAAGGTTCTTCATTATATTCCCATTAATGGCAGGCTTCCACAGGGACTGAAAAGTTATCCCAGACAATTTAGTAGGTTTCCCTACTATGCGCAACTACAAATTGTGCATTTGTTTGATACAATGCATATCGGAAAGAATATAACAGAAACGTTATGGAAAATATTAGATGGAGGGCATGACAAAGAAAAAATTGTCAAAATTTGTAGTGACATTCAGGAAGCCAATCATGCAATGAAAAATGTCATTCAATTAAATAGTGATGGAGACCAAATTAATATAAGCGCCCTTCCTTGGTTATTAACAGAGCAGTAAAGCAATGCTATAAAAGAAGTCATATGAAAAATTCCATTTCCCACAGGATTTGTTGCAAACATAAACAATATCATAACAAAGAAAGGTGAATTTAGATTAGGGATGAAAAGCATGATTGGCATACCTTCATTAAGGTAATTATTCTGGTATATTTTATATATATTTGTATACTGCATGTACTTTTCAGTGTATTATGTTTATAGTTTTGGAAAAATAATGAAAAGATCATTTTATAATTGTTATAGTACGTTCTACCTCTATCTCTCCGGACAACTTCGACAACAATGTCAAGCAATTATATATGATCTTGGAAAATACATGAGGTAAGTAGCGATATTTGTTCAATTCATTGTATAGATCTTATATTTTCCATTTTTTTACTTGTTATGTAATATATTGTATATTTTTGTTAAATCTTGTTAATATATTTGTTCCTTGAATCACTTGTAGATAGTTGTCATCTAAAGAAATCCATAAAGAAGATATAAATTATTGGAGGAGAAAAATTCCTCATCTAAGGTGTGAAATGCAAAAGTGTCTACCTTTGACATTTTTCAATGCACAAGAACACTACCTCATACACCAAGTTGAGGAGATTGAATTGTGTGGACCTGTACACACAAGGTCAATGTGGATGGTTGAGAGGAACTTGAAAATTTTGAAGGCTTTGGTTAGAAAAAGAGCACATCTTGAGGGTTCTATGGTGCAGGGATATATGGTATATCGGACCATGGTGTACATTACTGAATATCTTCCTAAGTTCGTAGCAAAGATCCATGTAGATCGCATTTGGGATCCCAACTCCATTAAAAAATTCGAAGGGGAGTACCTGATGGGGAAAGGTAGATTGAGGAAAGTGAGAGGTAATTATAAGATGATCATGGAGATTAATTACAATAAATCTTACATTTCCTTCAATTGCTTGAAAAGAAACAACAGAGAACTAGTCCAAATGAAAGAATCTTCCACACACAAATAGAAAAGTATTGGTATTGTATTACTCCAGAAAATAAGTCTTTCACTGTTGAAAAGTATTAAAATCTTAAAAAGTGTTGATGATCAAATATTACAATTCGAATTTCATATATATAAGAAGAAGACCCAACAAAGGTGTCTCTTCGGATTATCTTTTGGAAAATAATTAAACTACTGATCCTAATTAAACTTATAAAACAATTTAATCTTCTCCTAACATTGACTTAGCCACTGAGAGATGTTTTCTATTCTCCTCCAAGGTATGGGTATACACATCATTTACTGCATTTTGGGCTTCATATTTGAGTTTTATCATCAATTCCATATTTTTGCATGCTTCATCCATCAATAGCCCTTTTGCTTTGACTGCATCCAATGCTTCCTGAAGTATCCTATTGCATTCATCCATCCAATCATCTCATTCCTTCAAAAACCAGTTCTTATCACATAATTTGGGTAATCCCAACTTCACAGTATCATCAAACCCTACATTTTATGAGTGGAAGTCTTCATCATATTTGTCATGCTTTCTCATGATTGTTTCAATGGCCAAGATGGAATTGGTGTCAGATCCATCATGTAGTTGCATATCATGTCTCTTAGTACCCAATCTATTTTTCACTCTCCCATGCTCAAGAATGGCTTCATAGTTCTTTTTGTGAACATTCCAAAAATCATCAAGTCATATCTTCAGGTTTGTAAATCTCTTGTGCAACATCGTTGCCATAGTGTCAAACTAAAGGTCCTTCATCTTTTCTACTAGTTGTTGATGTTCTTCTTGCAACTGCTCATATTCACTCTGCAACTCTGTATTAGTTCCAGAGGTGATCCTCATTCTGGCATCTTTCATGGCAGTAATTTCCAAATCTGATTTTTCACTTTTCATTTTGTAATAATTTCTTTATTTCATCAATTGTATTGTTTGTGCCTTGTTGAACTTGGCAATGCTTATGCCCATGTCTACTGAAGCCACAAGGTCAGTTTCCCCAACTTTAAGGGTCATCATGTGTCCAAAGGATTTTTCGATATCGATGATCTTTGGCCTTTTGTGAGGTGGGTATAGTGCCCATATCAACATTGAATTTTCATCAGGATTGAATCTTGACCCTATGTAAATTTCCTTCACACCCTCTATGTTTAACTTTTATTCTCCTTCCTTGTTATGCAAAAAACTATCAAAAATTAAAGAGGCATTGAGGTCCCAACCAGGAAATACTATTACACTAGCTTCAAGTAACAACTGTCTACCCCTTTCAGGGGTCATGTTCTACACTTCATTGTCTATATCATCTTTCAACCTTTTCATCAATTGTTGTTCATTTTTAGGGGTAATATTTGGGATGGATTCCCTCAACCTTTTTCCTTTGTAATTATATAAAAAATATTTAAATTCTCTTGACTTGACAAAATCATTATCAGAAATAAAGGATTCATAGGCTGTAAGCCTATCATCTTCATCTACATGCAATTCCTTGGCTACTTGTAAGTCCCTGTCAGGGAGTTCTTCATATTCATCATTCATCATCTGAGAGACTATTCTCTATTGTGATTGTGCTTCATTTTCTCCCACAGATTCTTCTTCAGATGAATCATCCATTTCTTGCAACCTTTTCTTTTTTTTCTCTAACTCCATTAAATTTTCTATAACCTCCTCTGCTTCTTTGTCTTCTTTGTTCTTAAACGCATCTTCCCCCGATATAGGAACATGGGTGTATCCACTAAGGTTTTTCTTTTTCTTACAAGAGTTTATGTACCCTTCAGGGTCATAATTCATTATTTGTGCATACTCCTTTAATTTGAATTCATCCAACAACGAAAGATAATAAGATCATTGGTAGTGGGATGTTAGGTTTTCAGGTACATCAATTATAAATTAAGGTCATATACCGTGGTAATTAACTAATTATACGTTGTTTGTGAATTTCAATTTTATTTATACAGTTGGTTGAGAGTGGGATGCACTACATTTGTACGTCACAAACAATCTTGATTGGATGACGGTATGGATTGAACGATGTCAACAATCTGGTTGCGCATTAACATGGGAAGGTGGCTTCATTGGTTAAAGAAGCTCATCGTAATGGAGATTCCAATGTTACACCAAGGGAAATTGATTTAGCATATGGTTTAAGAGATAAACAGGTATGTATAAATATATTAATCACCCATATTATTTAATTATTTTCAATTATATTGATGTATATATATGTTGAGTTTTTTTTCTTTGCATACATTCAGCCAAGAATAAATATGTTTATCAACTAATGATGCAATAATTTTTACATGTTTGACATATTGCAGGTGAAACACCACAAGGCTATTTGGTGCAATGGTCGTAAATTTCAAATCAAAAATTTGGATGACACGAAGAAAACTTGTGATTATGGGATAATTGTAGTCTTTCAGGTGACTAATGTTTCATCGAGAAGCGACATACATCTAGAAGTCTCAGAAAATTGATACTATGGGATTTTGGATGATATACTTGAGTGTGACTTTAAGTCCTTAAAATTAGTTATGTTCGTCATCCAATGGTACAAGCTATGATTAAATGAAAATGATCCTGAGAGAACTGTTATTGAACATGATAATGGATTTACCATGGTTAATACAAGGTCGATCGAGCGAGCTGGAAATGAGCCCTATGTTCTTCCAAGCCAATGTGAGCAGGTATTTTACTCAGAGGTTCTAGGTAAACCGGGTTGGTCATTTGTTGTTAGACATGATCCAAGAGGAAGGCCGGTAAATTATAATGTGGTGGAAGAAGAAGATACCAAAGAACTAGAAGATGATGTAGATGATGATCAAGATCAATAGTTAGTTGATGATGTGCCTGACGAAGATGTCGAAGAAGAGGAACTAGATCATGATGATGTAAGATTTAATGTTCATGAAGATGATATCCATGTGAATGATGACATTATCAAAATTGATATCAATGATGATGATGATGATGATATGACCAATCCTTACAATGTTGAATCTGGATTGGATGATACAAACAAAGAGTTGGATGAAGAAGAAGATCAATGACATTGAAATGTATGAGTTATGCGACTATATTATCTATTTTATATTTATTTCTTGATAGAATTATATTTGACTTATATGGTTGCATAATTAATTCATGATGTTTTTAATTTTTATGCCATTACATAATTAATTCATGATGTACTTTTTAATGTTGTTAATTCATGATGTTACAACTATTGTAGCTCTCCTAGAAATTTCCATATGATCAAATCCTAATTACTCTATGACTATTTATGATTAGATATTATTTGATCATATCTTTGGTTATTTCATTCCCAAAAAATTAGTGTTTCCTCATGTTGACCCCGCATAGTGACATGTGAATGGGGCCAATGTTGAATTTTTTTCAATTTGTCCTTGTATGGAGTGAAACTTTACATGGTTAGTCTAGACGCATGTGTTGACGATATGGGAGGGTTTCGAGACTCAAACATGAGGTCATGCTATATAAAGGAATGTCGTCCTTCCTAATAATACAAGTTGCCTTATTCTTCATCTCTTTCATATATTGTTCTTAGCATTTCTTTGGTTAATGGTTTCAAAAGATGAGGCTCTCTGAGCCTCACCTTAGATCTATTACACATCAATTTGTGCATTTTCATTAGCAATGAATATTTAGATGATCTTTAAAAATCTCATTGAATATAAAGATGATAATAGGAAGCTAAAAAAATGATTATATTTTGTTTATGGAACCTAAACCACAAGGTTTGTCACTCTAATGCTAAAACCAAGTCAAATTAACCCCTAACACCTATTGGAAAAGTCAAAACATGCCTTGCTTTCAAATTCACAAGAACGTATAAACCTTTTGAAACCACACATGCATGTTATGAAAGTGTATGGTAATCCTACTTATAGCAGAAGTTCACATGATAAGCTAACCAATGTCACTATATTGGAGGATAAACCCACCTATGGAATTAATTTAAGAGGTGAGGGATGCCTCTTGGTGGAATTTTGAGTGTTGGATTAATCCATAGTGCTAAAATTAGTTCTAGTGTTCTTCCCTTGGAATTATATTTATCTCTACAATTTCCCATACTTAACCATTTCATCATCCCTTTTCCCAAGCTATTTGTATCATAATATAAACTTTGGCATGCTTTAGATGTGTGAATACTAACTAGATTGAATATATTAATTTTAAAGTCTCTTAACACATTCCATGACAAGAAAATGACTCATTTGGATTAAGGAGTACTTTCCTAAACCATTCCTTCATATTCAACAATCCCTTCTCACACCCACATCACAATTCATATCCATGTTAGTTGTAATGACTGTTTTAAACCAACAATCAATGAATCATAGGATAGAAGAAAACTCGTTATGCAAAAGGATAAGAATTAAAGAGACTAAAAGAATCAATTCACTAGATATGCTCCCCATTACTGTAATAGACCAAAGTAAAAAAATAAGTCATGACAAGAATAGGACCAAAAAAAACTAGGAAAAGGAACCTTGTAAGCTACAGTAATAAGACATTGATTGCAAGCATTTCTTCTATGATGTGTAAATGACAAAATATCAAATAGCTCAATCTTTAGTCAAGTAGTATTTCAATCACTGATTCTTAGACATCCATCATGATTAAACATCACATATCATAAGCCTTTTTAACAATCACTAGGACTGTAGATAATATTCAATCATGTCATAGGAAATAAATCATCAAAAATTATAAAGAGAAAACCAACTATATAAGCTCAGCAAGCCACCATACAAAAATTATATTTTGTAGAAAATAAAATAAACTATATGTTGACATAGCATATATATTTTGTATATAAACTATATGTTGACATAGCATATATATAAGCTATATGTTTTGAATTTTGGCCTCGTGCACGCAGGAGCACGACATAGCATACTGTACCGATACCCTAACTGGAGAGTTGCACTGAGAACCACTACATCAAGCCCCTGAGTGGAGAGTTGCAAGACTTCACTAGACGAGTGTTGCAAGGCCATTGAGTCGAGGAGGAAGACTAGGAACCATTTGGCAGGAGGAAAGCTAGAGCGAGAGGTGAAGGCACTCAGAAAGGGAAAATCGACCAAGGGACAATGACTGTAAGTGATTTTTCCCCCACATTTAGAAATCTTGTTGCAAGTACAGTGATTTAGACTCTGTTTGTTCCCATCGAGGTGTTGCATGCTATATTTTGGTCAATTCGAGCCAATGTCCCATTGACAAACCCAAGTACTCACTAGTACTGGTGTCTAGTTAGTTTGAACAACCAAGCTTTGAGATGTTCAATCAGTTGGGTGGCCATTTTTGGCCTGTGAACTACAATTTTTGTATCTGTCTTAGCATATTTTTTCTACTATAAGATTGAAAGGAATTCCCATCACATAACAGCACACGAAGTTCACTAGGGTTCAAATTTCTAAACTTCGATGAAATAAATTTACATATTGAGGTCCACAAATGATCAAAGGGACTAAAAACAATGTTAGTGTAATTAATATTTAATTGCACTTGCAAAATTTTACTTAGGTAATATTTAATTCCTAGGTTAATTATTTTCATCCTTATCTTGTTGAGCTATCTTGTTTCTCAAGATAAGATTAGGGTTATGCATACTTTCTTTTATAAAGCAAATCATCTCTTGTAATTATGAATTCCTGAATAATATTATTTTGCACATCTTTTTGCAATAGCTTTGCTTTTTCTATTTTTCTCTTCTGTGGAAGGTTTTTTGGTTTGCATGTCTAATCTTGGTTTTTAACATGGTATCAAAGCCCTGATTTGCAGCCCCTTCTTAGATTTTTGATAAAATAATTGCAAAGTTCGTTCGGGATTCCTCGAGGATTGCATGCCTTGAGTTCATCTATACATCGTCTTGGATCAGATCGGGCTTCACCATTGGATTTAGAGTGCTGGAAAAAGTCAGGATTGGCTTTTATTTTGCATATTTTGGTCATCATTTGCCAGATCCATGAGGGTTTGAAGCTCGGTGATTTCTTGGAAGCTTTAGAGGTAGCCAATTTTTTGGAGCATTTTGGGCACAAACAAAGGTCACCATAGCATTCGCAGCGGCCAAAAACCCTAAGATCACCTTTCATTTCGTCGATTTTGGAGAAGTTGGTCTAGAAGGAAAAAAAGAATTGCCAGGGAGGCCGTATGACCTCCCCAACATGCTTCCCAACGCACGAAAAAATTGATTTTTTTTTAAAAACGTTCCTTTTTGGGTTATGTGCATTCACTGCTAGTTTTGAAGAATCCCGCCGCCTGGCGGCCGCCGATTGGCCACTGCCACTGGCCTCCACCACCCAAATGACGCCGGCTATTGTGCAGCCCCCGCCAAGCCCCTTTGCTGCTCTGCCCTAGTCATATGGAGGACCGGGGGCCCTCCACCAGCCCCTAAGGGCTTCACCATTTGCAGTTGCAGTCCTATGTGTTAGGGTTAGAGATGGCAGATCTAACAATTAAATGCAGATTTTATATAATAAACAGAGAAACTAAAACATTCACAGAATAAATCATAACATAGAATTTAACGTGGTTCACCCAATCTGGGCTACATCCACCAAACCGCAGCCATCCAATACTTTTATTATCCAGTGAAAAACCTATTACAATCTTGCGAATAATCAGAATAATG
>VDFB02379711.1:116056501-116069831 GCA_007258455.2 Sequoia sempervirens
GGTTTCCATCAACTCTTGAGTTGTCTTTGTTGTTGTAATATTGAATTCCACTGATTGTGCTAGGCATAGACGAATATTGCCAAGAACATTTCTATCCAAGATCTCCCAGTCCTCATCTAACATTGCTGTAGGTTTCTTGGTTTTCCCTTCCAATGGCTGCCATAAATCCTTCTGATAGAGATAGTCCTCCATCTGCATCTTCCATAACTGATAGTTCTACCCATTAAACTTCTCAACCTTCTTACCCTCGTCTGCCATTTCTCCCACTCAACCGTGAGACTCCCACTCAACCGTGAGATCTTTCCTATAAACAATAATCGAAACACAACTCGCTCTGATACCACTTGTTAGGGTTAGAGATGGCAGATCTAACAGTTAAATGCAGATTTAATAATAAAACAGAGAAACTAAAACATACACAGAATAAATCATAACACAAAGATTTAACGTGGTTCACCCAATCCGGGCTACATCCACCAAACTGCAGCCATCCAATACTTTTATTATCTAGTGAAAAACCTTATTACAATCTTGCGAATAATCGCGTTTTTCATCATACAGTAATACGGGGGGCCAGGGTGTATAGTATACCATGGGCTATACAGTATAGCATGATCAGTCGCCACATACCAACAATCTCCCACTTGGAGATTGATCAGGCTCCACACCACCACAAAACCTAGTGACTTTAAAAATGTTTTCATTTACATTTTTCCTAAATTCCTTTAAATCACCTATTTTCAATTGCATTTTTATGTTGGACATGGAATTCTTTTAAGTTCAAGTTCAAGAATCTTCGATTTCATTTGTTGAATCTTAGATCATACATATATATGTACATGCATGTAATTTACTTGAAACCTAGTGACTAAATTAAAAAGTTCACATTTTTCCTAAATTCCTTTAAATAATTTAGATTCCTTGATTGTATTTTTATGTTTGACATGGAATTGTTAAACTTTCACTTTCAAATCTTTATTCATAAATAATTGTTCAACTCCACTTATATATGAGCTAGATCGAATATATATGTGTGCAATTTGTACAAAACCTAGTTTATGTTCCAATTTTTCATTTAAATTTATGTTCCATGGAATTCTTAAGTTCATGAATCTTTCATTTCATTTGAACATTCAACTCCACAAATATATTATAGTTGATTTGGTGTTTGAGTGGTGAAGAATCTAGACATATATGTTGTCTCTAGCTTTCTTTATTTTTTATGTTACTAATGTGACATTCAATAATTTTAAATGATCATCCATTTCATGTATCCTAATCATCACATCCTAATTATTATTTTCATCCTAATCATCCCCCATCCTAATCATCAAGTTAAGATCACCTTATCAGGTAATAACCCATTTAACCATAATCATCCTAGAATCATCCCTTTAGGTAATCATTCATTATAAACCTAATCTCATCCTAATCAAATGGACTATAATCTAATCCATCTATCCTCATCCAAAATATAATAATTTAAATTATCCATCTAGATCCATCTCAACCATACATCCATTCTCCATCTTTAATTTAAAAAATCATCACTTGAACATCAAAATTTGGTTAAGGTCTCAATCTAGTCCATACATCATATTGTCCTTTCGTCATCACCCAAAGCTTGAACATCTAGGGACCTTATCCTTAATCTATAATATCATCCATTTCAAATAAATCCAATCTCCTAATTTAAAAAATCAAGACCTTAAAATTTGATTTCATCTTTAATCCAAATTTTCCTAAGAACATTAGCCTATCTGAAGTGTAGTTATCAAATCCATTTTGTGAATGTTAGATTGTATCCAGGTTCTCTTGGATTGGTCTTTCTTGTTCACCTCAAGGTGCATTGGAATATATGAACATTGTAGTGAATCATAGCGATGGTGTTTGGGGTGCTTGAGATAGCTACATTTTGGCATCAATTTAACTTTGTTTACCATGTATAGCTGGAGACCATGTATGTAATGGTCAATATTTGTTAATTATATATGGATTGATCAATTTTTAATTTATATAGAACTGTCATCCAGGAAGATCTAGATACTTATATTATGTGCATAACTTGAGATTTAAATATATCAATTTCCAATTGCATATAAATGTTCAATGGAATTCTTAAACTTTCAAGAATAGAAATTTGATTTCATTTACATTCAACTCCACTTATAGCTCATGTCATCTAGATCACTTTCTTTGCATGCACAATCAAATTCATGTGTACATTCTATATTATATGGAATTCTTAAGTTCACTTGAATATATTTGATTTCATTTACATTCAACTAGACACAAGTATAGCTCATCATCTAGTTCAAGAATTCTTTGCATGCACATTCAAATGAACATGTGTATTAGATTATATGGAATTCTTAAGTTCGTGTATAGCATGATATATGCACAATTTATGTATTTAACCTAGAGTGACTTTAAAAATTAACATTTAGAGCTAAGAATTCAAGTTATCATCTATTTCCAATTACATTTTTATGATCCACTTTTAAATATAGCATTAATCTCAAGCATATTTGCATTGAATTTTTTCTATTTCTTGACCTATTTATTAAAGACAAATTCATTTATATTTATTTAAATTAATTGTACATGTCCATGTTTTTAAATTTACAAATAGCTCAACCATTAGATAGTCCAACATTTTGATTTCACGATGTAAATAGATGTACAACAAGTGCATTTGAACAAACCATAACAAATTTAAATAAAGGTAAGTTTGAACTTGCTAAATAAATAAAACCATAAATTAATAATGCATGATGTATTTATAGATGTAACAAGTGTTCAAACCATAATAATGCACGTATATAACAAACTTATTCAAACCATAAAACATAAATGTATGAATTTGATGTAAATCATAACAAGTATATGTACCATAAAACATAAGTGTATGTAAATGTTCAATACATAAATCATAAAAAGTGTCTCCAGCATAATAATCTGATCTCAAACATGTAATACTGTAAAATAGATCTCAAAGAGAGGGATGTCTAGTATGAATAGAATCATCAGATCTCTGGCCCAGTCTATCCCTCGACTGCTCCCTTGATCCATGGCTCGATCTCTCCCTCGATCCACAGCCTGATATCTCCCTTGATCCATGGACCGATCCCTTTGTTGATCCAAGATGTGTGGATCCATGTCTTGATCCAAGATCTCTCAATCTATGTCCTAATCTTCATCCCAACCCCTATATGTGTTCAAGTATACACATGTTTAAATTTAATCTTTAATACATGTATATATATGTGTACATATATGTAAAATTATCTAAAATTACAATGTACAAGTTCAATGTGTTCAAAATTACATCAAGTAATTAATTTTTTTATTACATTTAAATGTACCTCAACTACATACTATGCAGGATTGCCATCATGCACCAAATTTCCAAAGTCTGAAAAATCACCATACTGCTTAAAATTTTCAAGTACACAATTTCAATCAGGAGTTAAACAACTAGACTTTAAAATGCATTACATGTATACATATACATACATAATTTTTTAGAACACAATTTTATATGTATAAATTATATTCAATTACCTGTCGTGCCTGATCAACGGATTTACCAATGTCACTAAGCTCACAAGAATGTAAAGACATCGTAGGGGGATTTGTAGCATGTATAGTATTAGTGGCAAAAAGAAACTAACTATATGTCCCATGGACAAGATCAGGTGTCGCAGTAGCCTCAACATGACTTGTACCATCCTGACAACGACCTGGAGAAGCTAAAGGATCAATAGAAACATGATGTGCATGGGATCTTGTAGGCTGATCTGGAATATCCTCTACATTTTCCACCCTGTGGCTTGTATGTGTACCCAGATATCATCATCTAATAAAGTCTTGTGCCTGGTCAAGAGTGACCCCATGGTCCTCACTAATAACCTAATATGTTGCTAGTAAATCTAAAACTGAGACTACACATATTACGCAGAGTTATGTGGGTCATCTGCTCGACATCTAAAAGAGTAGGTAGATCGACACGAATAAATGGATCATACGATGCAGATGTAACCTCAGTGGGAGGAAGGTTAATCCGTGGGCATAATAAGTATCTACCAACTCAATCAGATGAAATATGATCAATTTGTGTCATAATAGAGGTAATGTTATCAAAAATCTACCCCTGAGTGGAGCATGTTGTTTCCTCCCTTGTTGTTGCCAATTCCAAATGTTTTGGTAAAACCAAAGGGTTTGGGCCAACTAATGCCCTCTTGTCCATAGGCAGTGGAAAATCTAAACATCTAAACTTTGGTTTGTAAGAAAAAATGGCCTTTACCTTGGTCAACATGCTTGGGATAAGATGTGTAGTCCACTTCTATATGTAAATGAAATTCTGCATATAATTGTTTGACAAAATACTATGGTAGCTCATCATTGTGAGGCCATCTATGATGTGTTTCCAACCATCTAGGGTATATGAATGGCGCAACAAGAGGATCTACACACCACATAACCACATATCCTCTAATTTTATTTTTTCCTCTATAAAATGGGAACATGGTTAACACATTTTCACCTAAAACTAATTTGGCAACTTCTCTATGTTTCACTGTGCCAGTAACACTCCTAGCAAGAAACAAATAAAACTGCTCAATGTTGATTTCATAATAAGGATTGTATGATCGAATTGTCTCAATCATTTTATAAATCTCTTGTCTAATAGTCACTAATCTATCTCGATTAGCCAAATTGGGGGAGTTGTGAATTGTTTTCTCTAAACATTTTAAAGCATTGTCTAATCTACCAATACTATCCTGAAATAAATTTGATCTAGTTTGAGCATCTTTCTCAGAACGAGGGGAATGATGAGATCCCTTATTGGCCATGATATATATATTTGTATATGTAAATAGATAGAAATCTATATATCATTAAAACAAAATATACATGATGTCAAACAAATTTAAACTAAAAATTTCAAAACTAAAACAAATATATATTTAAATTAAACAAAATTTTCAAGTTTCAAAACTAAAACATTTTTAACTTTAAAAATATATCTAATGAGATACTTCAAATTTTATATCTATCTCTATGTTCAATAGTTCACCTTCTGTAACAACTTAGATAACATTAGAAATTTGACAACTCCAAAGAGACTTTCAATACATGTGTACATGTGTGTGTATATATATATATATATATATATATATATATTTATGTGTGCATGTGTAGTACATGTGTATGTATATATACATTTATGTGTATGTATGTATGTACATGTACATGTGGGAGTGCATGTGTACATGTATGTACATATATGTGTGTGTATGTGTGTATGTACATGTACATACATACATATGTATGTATGTATATATACATACATGTACACATGTACATGACATATGTATATATGTATATATATGTATATGCATATATATATGTATGCATAAATATATATATATGTGCATGCACACGTACATATACATACATATATTTATACATACATACTCAAGTACATACATACATACACATGTACATGTATATATATGTACATATATACATATGTATGTATATACATACATACACACATACACATATATGTATTATACATACACACATACACATATATGCATGTACATACATACACACATACACATGTATATATGCATACATGCATGCATACACACATACACATACATATATAATACATACATACATGCATACACACATACACATATGTATGTAATACATACATACATGTACACATGTACACACATGTACATATATGTACACATACACACATGTACGTGCATTATGTGCATAATGTATAAATGTACACACATACATATATATATGTACACATATGTATACATGCACATATACACATGGTGAACTAGAAATTTGGGGTTTTCAATTTTGAGTTTATAGAAATGTAAATTTATACAAAATGTATGTATGTACATACATGTGCATACACATACATACACATGCATTTACATATATATGTGTACACATGTATGTATGTATGTACACTCAAGTACATACACATACATGTCCACACATACATACATATACATATATATGGACATGTATGTACACACATGCATCCATGTAAGGTGAAAGTATATCATGTGCTCAGATCAAGGATCAAGTTGTATAAAAATAAATATTGAATTTAATTGGTGGGCAATCATTATTGTGCTATCAGACAGTGACAGTGAGTTGTTTATACACAATGGCATTGAAAACTCCATCCCCAACAACATTTCTTGATTATGCTATTCCCAAGTAAGGTATATATCAGTTACTTGATTTTATGATAACAGGATATAACCATCAACATGAGTGTGGTAATGTTTATTTTGGTCAAGGATATGTTATGTGTTGGTAAGAATAGTTTGTCAAAGTGACATGGTTTGTTCTTGATGCTTTTGGTGCTTTGAGATGTGCACACTGTTATGTTACAGTGATTGATATGTGTACAGTGATTTGTGACATTGATTTGTGTACCATGATACCTATTTCCTTGATCTTGATAGTGTTTGATAGTGCTACATTGAGCTTGATATGTTCTTGTCAATTACAATGAATACCTTTAATGGTCTTCAAACAATGATCTTGGCTTGACAGTGATCCAAGCTTAGTGATGCTTATAGTGATCTTTATTTCTTAGTATCACTATCATCTAATCCCGGAATACATTATTGATGACAATGACCTCAGAAATTTGGTGATATGTGCTTGTTGATGGTACTTACAAACAGTGGTATAGTTTTTTAATGTATAGATTTATAGCGTTATAGTGGTGTATATGACTATTCTAAGTTGATAGTGGTGTGGTCTTGACAATGATTTTGTCCTAACATTTCTTATTGAGCTTCTAGTGTTTCTTTCTAGTTATCTAATGTCATTGATATAATATATCTTATAGTCTTGGTATCAAATAGTGCATTTAAAGAACCTCCTAAGATAGTGCTATCAGACAGTGACAATGATTTTTTGTTTGTGCATAGTGGACAGTACACAAATAATAATAAGATTTCATATTAGTAAACTATAGATTTTTTTCCATCAGGATACAATAACATTACACAAAATTTCAAGTCTTAGCAAAATGGATAAGGAAACAAGGGTGTCTAAATTACCATCAACTTCACAACCTATAGTTGTAAACACACAATTGAAATGATAGTCGTTATCATGAAAATGGCATATCACTAGTGGTCAAAACCTCATTGATGAAGTGCTCATATAACACTATCCAATAGAGACATAAGACAAATTATCTCATAAGATAAGTAGGGTAGCATAGTGGACATATTAATAGTGAAGATATCAAAGCATGAAGTGAATTGAAGGATAGTCTTGTCAATAATTGAAGAAGCATTGAGTAGTAAGAGATCAATGTATGAAGTACGTGGCATAGAAGTCTCTCATAACAGTCATAAAAGGTTTTGAAGAAGGAAGTGAAATGCTAAAGACCTTGAGAGCATGAATAGGTTGTAGAAGAATAGAAAAACAACCATAAAGGCAACCCATACCATCATAGTCTTGTTGTTGGATCAGATCAGTAATAATGCAATCCAAAAGAAGCAAGAAATCAATGATAGTGATCAATGAGATCCCTTAAGTGAGCAAGGATGAACAAAAAAGGATTGTTGACTTTTAACATGCATTCAAGGGGACAAATCATGCATACATGCATGAGATAAACATGTCATTTTGTCAAGTTGTTACAAGAGCATGCTAAGACAATCAACAGTTGCAAAAAAAAAATGGCTTTGAGAGGTGAGCAATCCAGTCAAGTTGCAAGAAGACAATTTCATAAACATAAGGATAGTGAATCAATGATATTTTGTGACAGAAAAGATAAGAAGTGCATTTGTGACAATCTATGATGACAGTGGATTGAAACTAGAGGTACATATAGTTTCAGGGAAGTGGAGCACATAACATAAATAAATATGACACTATTTGTGGTGATTTAGGGGTCTTCAAGGCATTCAACATAGATAATTGAGCCTATAGAAGAGGCTATCTAGATTAGGAAATTTTGGAAAGGTAGGGATAACACAAGGAATTCAACATGGATATGGAATTTAAAGGAATTCTTGTCTAAGAAAAAAATTCCATGTCCATTGCTTGAAAATAAGAACAAAGGAAAGGACAAGACAAAAGAATTGACTAAGCACTACCTTACCATGATTAGCTTTAGTGAATAAAAAAAGAAAAATATCCTTTGGTAAGGTTTTGCATGATGATAAAGTTAATCCCAAATGAGGTCATGGACCTACTACCCTATTATGTTAGTGTGATTTCGAGGACTACCCTACCCATAAAATAATCGACCAAAGTAAAATATTCTAGCCAACAACATGTGTTATCAAATTATAGAATAAGAAGTACACCATCCAGTGAGTTTTTTGTGTACAGTGGACAGTACACAAATAATAATAAGATTTCATATTAGTAAACTGTAGATTTTTTTCCATCAGGATACAAGAAGATTGCATAAACTTTCAAGTCTCGACAAAAGGGATAAAGAAACAAGGGTGTATGAATTACCATCAACTTCATAACCTATAGTTGTCAACACAGGGAATGATACTAGATTGTCTGCATATGTTGCACCTGTTGCACCTGGTGGCCATCCTCCTTCAATAGTATATTCCTATGGGGGTAAGGCCACTTATTCAAAATTTCAAGTAAAGATGGCTAAATTAATTGCACAGCATCTGATATAATTTGGAATTTGCAATAAATAATCCACACATAATAGGGAAAAATGGATATCAGTAGTTTTCATTTTAAAATTAAATTAATTTAAGAAAAAATTATGTAGGTGTTTTAGTTGTCATTTATCTTCTTTTTGCTAGGTCTGTGTATAGATTAGCTAAGAAAAAATGAAGACAGTCATCACTTCAGAAACAATGGACATCCCTGAGGGAGTAAAACTTGAAATAACGACCAAGGGATATTTTGAGATGTTTCTATATAATTTGTAACTTTAAATTATTAATGTTCCACAAAACTACTAAACCCCAAATTTTTAGTTCACCGAAGAAAATTACACTGTTTAAAAAACAAAAATTAACATTTAATGTTTTGAATTACAAATGACAAATTGTATGCATTTCCTTCATGTAAATCACAAACACCACATATTTGCAACACATTCATCCAATAAAATGTAACCAATCAAATTTCTTTGAAACAATAAAAAAACCCTAACTCTGACAGAGCTACCAAAACAAACGTAGAATGAAGCAAATCAACAAATAACCTGGGTATTTATCACAACTAGTGATCTTAACCTCAGTCGACAACCACTCACCTCAAAACCTTTCATCTGAGCATGCAAAATGGTTGAGCTTTGGTCTTTTTTTATTTCTCTTGTTTCGGTCGGTACCTTTTCGGCCAAGTGCCTTTTGGCAAAAAGACACTCGGTCAAAAACATACCGCTACGTCAGCGCCATGTCACTACCCTGTGGCTTCATCCAAAACCCTATCAACCGAAAACTTGTCAACTGAAATTAATTCACTCGGAATTACTTTTTGGCCAAAAGTGTGACACGAGATTGGGATTTTACCCCTATATCACTCTAATTATTAAATAACTACTAATTTATTGTGATACATTATAAATTTACCTCTAATATTGATGGGACTATATAATTTTCTAGTGAAATGGTTGATGTCATACCACCATATGAGCTTTGACCCTAAAATATAATAAATATTTTTTTAATTTAATTATATAACTAAAAAACTATTTATATTTTAAAATTTTAAGTATAAAATATATGTTATAAATTCATATTAAAATACCTCTATGTGATCACCAAATCATACTATCTCATCAATGATCACCACATTATCAAATTTTCCACCCTATACTTCCCAATCACCATCTAATCTCCCAATACATGACCAATGATAATGCATTCACTGTAGGAGGTGATTCAATTTTGTTGGTCTCCTCCAAAGTGTAAATGATAGTAGTTATAGCTGTTGGAAAATGTGCCTCAAGCTTACTGGCATGAAACTCCTAAAAGAGCAAATCAGTGAGACCCTCTGGAAGTCTTACCGACTAGCAGTTGTGTTCTAATTATTTGAAATGTTCAGATCACCGAGACTTTGTTTTTGTCTTGCCAATGGGAGTCATCGGAAAGACAAGTTGATTGCTGTGAAAGATCTAACTCTTTCTGCCTGGGGAGATCTCTTGCTGACTATTTGGTTCCTAGTGGTTATTGGGGAGACTCATGGCAACTGAAGTCATCAGGGAGAGGCATGAACATTCAGAATAACTCATTCCGACAAGATATGTCTCGCCAACAGTTATACACTCGAAGTCATCGGGGTGACATGAAGGCTCGATAAGAGTTTAAGCGATGGTTGTGGTCTCTCTAAAAGGTTAGCACTCGGTATGATCTCATGCTGATGGTGTTTCTCTCACTAACAGTTTAGCTTTCGGTATAAAATCTTGGCAATAGCTTTTCTCTCGCCGACTGTTCTGTGATCGTTACGACGTCTTGGCAATAGCAAAGGTCTCGCCGATAGAGCTACATGAGTTGAACATTAGTGTGAAGTCTTAGCGATATTGTTTTCTTACCAATAGGTATGAACATCAGTATAACCTAAGGTTCTATAAGACTCTTGGGGATAGCAGAACTCTTGTCGATAGATCTGCTCAAGATGGATTTGTGTTCAGTATGACCTCTCGCCGATAGCGATGGTTTGGCCGATGGTTTTGCAATGGATATCGATATGATGTCTTAGCAATAGGGTGAGTCTAAGTG
Organism: Sequoia sempervirens; assembly: GCA_007258455.2. Taxonomy (NCBI): domain Eukaryota; kingdom Viridiplantae; phylum Streptophyta; class Pinopsida; order Cupressales; family Cupressaceae; genus Sequoia; species Sequoia sempervirens. The sequence continues at coordinate 116,067,274 of VDFB02379711.1, forward strand.
ATAGTTTTGAACTCGATATGACTCTTGCCAATGGTGGTAACTCTGGGCAATAACGATAGTCGAGCGTTGTGGCATCAGGGAGACATGGCCTAGTGTCTCATCGACATGTGACACTATTTGAACACCTTGACCAAATGTATATCCTACGTGGTATGTTTTGAGCCAATCAGAGAAGCAGAATGTGAACCGCTAGCAGTTGGACTGTTGCGACCATTCCTGTGAGGAAGATCAACAAACCATGAACGACATGGATATACTCAGTAATTGACGATGATGATCGGTTCGGTGAACAGTTCGATGTGTGATCAATGTGTGTGAATTCAATTCTAAGAGAATTGTAACTACTATGTTTTGTACAAGGTTGATCAAGGAAATTATGCTACTGTAAATTGACATCATAAAGTGAAGTATGTACTCTATATGTAATTTTATTTACTGTAATACAAAGAGGCTTTTCTTGGTGTGGTGGGTTTTTCTCCTATAAGGGTTTTCCCACGTAAATCTGGTATCCAAATTGTGAATGTACATTTCTCTATTTCTGTTGTTTCTTTCATGAAGTATCTTAATTGAACTGTAATTGAAAATTTTAAAGTCACCTTTGCATTCTTCCTTGAGTTTTTGACATTAGGGGAGTTTGTTCCACACCTAAGATTTCCTTACAAGTGGTATCAGAGCCTAGCCAGTTGTGTTATCCTTGTGGGTACGTTTGTTTTTTTGAGTCAATTATGTTCAGTGGGAGTCTTGTAGAAGTGTAGTAATTCAAATTACAGATTAAGATGGCAAGCACGTCAAGAAATATTGAAATTGAGAAGTTCAATGGCAGCAATTTTGAGTTGTGGAAACTTAAAATGGAAGATTTGTTAGTTGACTATGATCTTTGGCTTGTTGTGTCTGGAAAGAAGCCTACAGGAATGAAGCAAGAGCATTGGGACCTTGCAGATCGAAAATCAAAGGGGTTGATAAGGCTTTGTTTAGCAGATTCTATTCTTCTGAATGTTCATGAAGAAAAGACTGCATCTTCTTTATGGAAAAGACTAGGAGCTATTTATCAGGGCAAATCCTTGGTGAATAAATTGTTCTTGAGGAAGAAGTTGTACTCTTTGAAAATGCAAGAAGGAGCATCTGTTGCTAATCATTTGAATGCTTTCAACATGATTATTGTTCCATTAGCATATGTGGGTGTGAAGATTGATGAAGAAGATCGTTGTATGTTGTTGTTATGTTCTTTGCTAGATTCTTGGGATCACTTGGTGTTGGCTATTAGGAGTACGAAATCCACTTTTAAGATGCAAGATGTTGTTGCTTCTTTGTTATCAGAAGAGATGAGAAGAAAATATTCTAAGATGGCGAAGGAGGCTCTTGTTGTTAGAGGCAGATTGAAAGAAAACGGAAAGAAGAAGGACAAGAAGTCCAAATCAAAATCAGAAGGGAGATCAAAGTCTCTTGGAAAGAAGTCCAAGGTGAAGTGTTGGAATTGTGGGCAACCTAGTCATGTCTGAAAGGATTGTAAAGAGGAGAAAAAGAAGAAGAAGTATTCTTTCGACAATGATTCTTCTCAGAGTGATGTAGACGCTTTCATTGCATCCTTCGCTACTCAGGCATTAGATGATGTCTGACTGATTTATTTTGGAGCATCTTTCCACATGACATCTCATAGAGACTGGTTCACTGGCTGTGAAAAAATACAATGGTGGAAGGGTGTATTTGGCAAGTGGTCATCTTTGGAAATAGTTGAGTGGTGGAAAGTGAGTCAGTTCCACGATGGAAAAGAGTAAAGGGAATCAATGATGTGAGAAAATGCATATACCAGGTCTTGCTCAAAATCTACTTTCTGTTAGTAAGTTGAACAATGTTGGAGTGCAAGTCACCTTCTCTGGAAATGGTTGCAAGATGACTAGAGGCTCAATGGTGCTAGGAAAGGGTGCTCATATTGGTACCTTGTATAAGCTAGATGCACATGTTGTGCAATGCAATAGTGTCTCTGCAAAGTCACAGAAGGCTACTCATGGAGAAAAGGAGGTAAAAGTTCCTAATAGTGTAAACTCTATAGAAGTTAAACTTCCAACAGAAAAGACTATGCTCTGGCATCATAGGCTTGGCCACATTGGTGAAAAAGGTTTAAAAACCTTGAAAAATAAAAACCTGGTTGAAGGGCTTGATGATTGTAACCTCAAATTCGAGTTTTGTGAACATTGTATATATGGTAAACAACACTATGTTTCATTTTACTCTAGTCCTCACAAATCTTCCGGTTTACTTGATTACATTCATTCTGATATTTTTGGAATGTTCCTTCTTTGTCTAAATCAAGATATTATGTATCATTCATTGATGATTATTCAAGAAGGGCATTTGTTTATTTTTTGAAAAGTAAATCAGAAGTGTTCAGTCATTTTAAGGAATTTAAAAACCTTGTAGAAAATCGGACTAGAAGAAAAATAAAATGTTTAAGGACTGATAATGGCAGTGAGTTTTGTTCTGATGATTTCGAGAGGTATTGTAAAGATCATGGGATTAAAATACATAAAACTACACCTTATACTCCATAGAAAAATGGA
>VDFB02379711.1:116069931-116134553 GCA_007258455.2 Sequoia sempervirens
TCTTGTTTGAACATAGACCTCTGAATTACCTTGGCCTGTAGTGTAATTGGCTCATAACAACATTGGGTACTCATAATTTCTCTATAACACTCTTCAACATTCAAATATGTCTTTCTTTTAGCCTTTATATCAACATTGTACATTTGTGTGTAAATGGGGAGACCAAATGTGCACATGATTCCTTTCTGTGATAGGTCTGCATAAATTCTCCCTTCTTTCTCAACAAATATCTTGGCTGGGTTGTAGTAATTTATACATTGCATAACCCTCCGTGAAAAAATTTTTTCTTCCTCACTCTTTCTCGCGTGATCACCGAAAAAGGGAAAATAATGAAAAAGGAAAATCCGGATTTTGTAGAACCCTAAAATCTGGAAGCTTCGAAGCTTGGTAGTAAAAGGGGTTCGATGGGTATTACTGTATGATGAAACGATTATTCGCAAGATTGTATTAGGTTTTCACTGGATAATAAAAGGATTGGATGGCTGCTGTTTGGTGGATGTAGCCCAGATTGGGTGAACCACATTAAATTCTCTGTGTTATGATTTCTTCTGTGTATGTTTTAGTTTCTCTGATTATTATATAAAATCTGCATTTAATTGTTAGATCTGCCATCTCTAACCCTAACATACACCAAACCTTATATCAAATGAGATCAAATTATACCTTGGTAATCTCTTAACCAAAACAACCAAGAACTCACACTTAATCATCAAAATCCCTTAAAGTTCTTATTGTCATTGGTTCCTTCATACCCTATTTGCAACGCTTGTAGGTTTGCCAACCTATTTTCCAGGGCTTCATTCACAATCTAAGCACTATTACACAAGTCTATCCACACTTTTAAATTCCCTCCTTGCAGATCTAAAACATATTCAAAATGGGTATCAAAACTTTCACAACACAAGCTTCAAATATTGTTGTCTTAGATAGATTTAGGCCTAATTAGGCCTGATTTGCATAAGGGTTTGTTGCTTTACTAACTCCTGACCAAAGTACACTTGTCCATTGCTTGGGACATGTTTAGTTTGACTGGTATATGCTCTTCAAAGAATCAAAGTCCATTTACAAAGTATTTTCACAAAACCCTAAGGGCTTAACCTTCATAATTACTCTGTTCACAGACTGTGCACACAATTTTTCAGTCAAGAAACTTCATTCCCTCGCATCTTATCTTTATGATTTTTCCCTAAATCCACTGAAACATGAAAGAAAATTCATAGTAGGATAATCTCACAAGAAACTAGAAGATTCCACCAATTAATAAAGGAGAAACATAATTATTTTTGTCTCTGCTTACCCTAACTGAGGGTTTTAGCAGTCTTAAGTAAATCCACAATAACTCACACAAATCTTAACTAAAATGCATGAACTTTGATGTAACAGGAAGGTGAATGAGATTATTACCATATCCAACCATTCTACCATGCCTTCAAGGCCGTACAATTTTGTACAATGCCTAGAAGTGCAAGAATTCTGAAGAAAAATGATTAAAAATTAGACATTTTCCTTGAACTTATTCTTTATTCAACAACCCTCAAAGTTCTAAAAGATACAAGAGCCTTTTTAAAGGAAAAAAAATCGTCTTTTAGCCTTCTAACTACCTCTAACTGACCCTATAAAGGATGGTTGCACAAGGGGCTATTTCACATCAAAGGTGGTCCAAAAAATTTCATAGACTAACTAACTAGACACCAGTACTACCTCAGAGGGACTATTGTCTTCGAGGAAGGTGGTCCAAAAAATTTCATAGATAGGTACAAAAATTAAAAGCGACCTTCCACCAACTAACCCAATCAACCTCCAAGAAACAAGACAATGACTCCTCTAGATGTTACCAAAACCCAAGGATTCAAAACACAAGGTTGGTGACCCTACAAAACATTCCCATGCTTACCAAGTGATCTCTGATCATTAGACCCTTACAAGGTTTATTGATACATTGACAACTATTGTTACCTCCACATGCATTTGATTAGTAGTGACAACCTTGGTTTTTAATCCTCCAACCCCATACCTCGGGATCACATCACCATGAAAGAACTTCATCCAACATCCTTATGAGTGCAGGTACCACCAAATAGGTATTTGTAAGATCTGTCCTCCTCGAGCGAGGGAAATTCAGGAAGAGAAGAGGAAAGCAAGACATGTAGTAGGTCTAAAAGAGGGAGATCAACTAGAGGTCAAAAGATTAGAAGAAAATTCTGTAAACACGTGGAATTTTTTCTTACTAAAGGGGGGTCATGTTCTTATGATGATGAGAGCATAGGCGACATCGAGGTTCCATTGAGGTACAAACATCTACAGAAACAATGGGTACCCAAGGAACTTCCTCCAGTAAACACTGATTTTTGTGTCAACGAGAGGATATATCTCATAGCACCATCGTCATTACATGGTTTGGGCCTATTTTGCATGGACGACATAAAGGTCTGTTACAAAAAAGTTACTAAATTGATGGAGTATGTTGGACCCTGTTACACTTATAAAGATTAGATGCAGCTGGTTCGATATACACGAAGTATGCGTAGTTATGCACTGTCAGCAAATTATATATAGCTAAAAGATAAGGATCAAAATAAAGGAGTGGCTATGTACATTGACGGAAGGCCAAAATAATTAGGGAATATTGTAGGGTTTATAAATAGTACACGACCTGGGTCAAGAAATAAGCAACCCAATTGCATATTCGAGGCGCGTGAGGGAAACCGTGTATTCGTATGTGCGATAAAATCAATAACTGTAGGGGAAGAATTGCTAATTGATTATAATTTGAATCACATAGTTACAAACACAGTTACTATGGGGGTGGTACGCACTATATACCATTTTACCCAACCTCCAATTAATGACTCCAATAAACCACTTTATTATTATTATTATTTTCGTAAGTCTATTGGTTTCATTTCGGTAATGTTTTTTTATATTAATTTTTTTCACAACAGGACATTGATCATAGGGGGAAGACTCCGGCCCAGAGCACAGATCATGATGCATCTTCAAGCGCTTCTACCCTATAGGTTTACCTCATTGTAATTGTACAAATTAGATATGAGCAAAATGTTTTATTATTATTTTTTTTCATAAGTTTATTGGGTTAATTTTGATAATGTTTTTAATATTCTAGTCGCAGTCAAATGATCAGGGAAAGGCACCAACAGTAGAGGAGAGCATCCATGGGGAGGTGCAGTCACTATTATGTGATGATGACATCGCATATTCCACAAACCCTCTGGATATGATAAGGAAGACCCAAAAAAAATGCAATGAAGAAATCCTTCAATTGTTATTCATAGTGCCTCAAACAGATGAGATAAGAGAAAGGGTTAAAATATTGACTAAGAGAGCATAGAACTTGCAAGTAAGCTATCATGAGATCTTTAATTATAACATAAGTTCATTCATGGTTTTATATTTTGTACTCTTTTATGTCATGAACTAAAATATGTGTTGTTTTTACAGGATTTTTTGCGTCCTCATGATGTTGTTGGCCATGATCAGGGTACTGCAGGTGTTGCCCGGGGAGTAGGGGTTGGTACAAGTGTCGATCCTAATCTTCCTGCGCATACATCACATCATCCAACCCCATCATCTGTGCCTATATTGTCAACTAAAATTTTGGCAACACATAGCATGCAGGCATCGGGTAGTGCACCCTCTGGCAGCGAACACATGACAAAACATGCGTTGAAGGACATGTACCTGGGGATGCAAAGGCCATTAGTACTAGTGATGTTTTAGCAGCATTTCCTGGATCTTCCCATATTACTAGTATGAGAAAATTTCTGATCACATTTGTGGTGACTGAGGATTTCATTCCCATAAAGATAGAGAAGGTCCCGGGTACATTAAAATGTTTTAATTATTATTATATATAATCCAATTGAAATGTACTTATTGATCACTCTTTTTAGACTAATGATCCCATGATCATTTTGCAAGAAATGATGTTTTTTATAAACATCTAAATGAAATTACATTGGAGATCATCAGGCCCACCATACGTACACGGTGGAATGCCCAAAATCAATATTTAAAAGATGAGCTCATTAACCGTTTAGTTGTGTTGTTTGGTAATAACACATTCAACTAAACCAAGGTTCTTAAGAAAGCTGGTACGTATCTAAAGTATGTGAGGGACCAATATAGGTCACATTTAGAGATGAACAAAAAGTACGAGCATCCCCCCATGATTCTAGAGAGGGAGTGGAAGGACCTAGTGTCGGATGGAAAGGAGAAGGTTGAAAAGAAGAAAGCAAAGACACCACCGGGCCAAGGAAGGTATGTGATACTATCAACAATGTAATTATATACTGACTACTCTTTCTTTTTACATAATCTAACGTATTTCAAACTTTTCAAAGGTTGCCCAACACATTGAAGGCAACAAAGGAAAGACTAGAAAAACATGGGCAGCACAAACTTGGCTCTGGTGGCTATATGAAATTATCCGCATGAATTGTAAGTATCAATAAATAAAATATTTCATCCAAATAATAAATTGCAAACAATTTTGGTTTTATCACACCATAGAAGCAAAATTCATGATCTTATGCAAAAATGCAGGGCTCTAAATTCAACAGAGTGCCCACAAAAGAGGACCTGAAGTTTGCATTCCATCAAGGCTATGGAGTTGTGGCCGAATGCCTAAGACTCTTGACTGAGCAAACACAAGCTTCCACTACATCCGACACGTAGGTAAATAAACTCAATGAAGTTTATTTAAAATTGAATACTTGTGCAATCTATTCAATATTAATTTCCACCATAAAGTAATTATGTGCCTATTTGTTTTAAACAGGCAAGCAATGATAATACTACACATGCCATTGGAATGCAACCTGGTGAGGTTAGAGCACAACCTGCAGATGAAGGTCATGGTGTGCATCCCGGTACTGGATGCATTCATGTGCTATACAAAATGTAGTATGGATTAATACCATTAAACATCTTTAATTGCAATTGGTGTATTAATTAATGTAACCTTTTGTGTTTCAAATTTAGAGCATGTAGAGCGTGATCAACATGTTGAGCATGATCAAGCTAGACAAGATCAGGAACATGATGTGGCCCCATCAGGTAAAGAGGACCACTCTAATGCTCTTTTAAACATATTTAATTGCAATTGGTGTATTAATTAATGTAACCTTTCATGTTTCAACTCCAGAGGATTTAGAGGGTGTTCAGCATGTTGAGCATGAGGCTATAAGATAATATCAGGAACATGATGTGGCCCCATCAGGTAAAGACCACCACTCTAATGTTCTTTTAATTAATGAAATACTTGTACAATAATAATAAAACATATCAATTTAACATTTATTTGTTATTGCAGTAGACCCCCCCTTGTAGTGGCCTCCACGTCGTGAGTACACAACTAGGCATACATTAAGATCGCGAGCAAAGGGCAGAACAACTAAAGGGGGGACAGATAATTTAGAAAATGATACTCCACTTCTTTTTTTAGCTGCAAAAAAGAAAAGAAAAAAAAAGTGATTGTAATTATATTATGACAACCATATTTTTGATAATATGTTAATGAATGTTAAAAACTGATATTTTTTACAACCATATTTTTGATAATATGTAAAAACTGAAAGAATGAATGTTATATGTTAATGAATGAATGTTATATGTTATTAATGGATGAATGAATGAATGTTATATGTTATTAATGGATGAATGAATGATTAATGTTATATGATCGGGTATGGGGAATTGAGAGTGATGTGAGGGGGGGGGAGGGGCCAAATGAGCTTCCACCATCACATGGTTGGCCCTGTTAAGTAGAGAATATTAAACTATTCTCGAAACAAAGAGAAGCTCAATAATCTAATGCACTTTTCAATATTTCATTATGCTGCACTTTTAAGCTTATGCGATTTTCATTAGTTCTCTTTGCTTCAATATGTTACCCTTTGTACTTATTTTACTTTTTAACACATCTCATATGTTACCCTGGATGAAAAATTTTGCAGGGGAAGCTATCCACGGATGGATCTTGCATCTGGGGATATACGATTTTGGATTAGACAAACTTGGGATGTACTCATGTAGCGCAGAAACAAAAGAGAAGAGCCCAGCCATTTCAGCACAAGAATTAGCTTGAGACTGATACGTGGTTCAAAATAGGTCTAGGTATGAGGGGTATAGGAGAGATCCCTGTAACACAAATGGTATTAAATCATTAAACATTACTTTTGAAGCATTTAATAAGAAAAAAAAAAAAAATCTAGTTTTTACAGCATTTTTACTGTTCTTTCAATTGGTACGGCCTGTAGCAACATCGTATGGCCCTCTAATGCATATGGTTTGATAGAGGGGAGAGTATTCTTTCTTTTAGCAGTGATTTGAGTTAATTTCATTAAGAATTGAGCAAGTTACATCCATTTTAATGCCAGAGGATCTGAAATCCTACAAAACAAGGGTTTGCTCACAAATATGTTCATAATTCACCATTCCACCATAGGAAAATTCTAATTTTTGGTGGAATGGTGGATTTAAGGGTCCTTTACATGATGCAATTGGTTTTAGGAGGAAATATGGATTTTTGCAAAAGTTATGTGATGCCCTAGGTCTGGTTTTACCTTCAAACAGTCTAGAAAATGATCATTTGTAAGCATTTCTTTTGATTTCTGAGTATTTTAAGTAAATAGAATGGATGTAAGGTTTGAATTGGGTCTTGGGGAGAATTTTTTAACCTGATAAAGGCTTTAGGGGTGTTGGGGTGTGCCTTGGTAGTCATACCTTCTATACACAGGCCTAAATCAAGCCTTCTTGTGGCTTGCAAAATCAATATTTTGAATCATCTATTTATGGAGTCTGATCCTATGCATTTGTGCACCTCTAGGAGATATTTTTAGAATTCTAAAACCTGATTTCATTGTCTAGTTAATTCCTTTAGTAAGTTTTTATTTTGACAGTCCTAGTTGGCAATGTTGCAAAATTGCATGGGCTTGTGTAGGAGCGATGGAAGAATGGATGTTTTTGGGTGCAAGGTTTGTTTGTTTTGTCATGTTGTGTTGTGTGAAGATTGTTTACATCATCCCCAAGTCATGTTGAGATGTTTGGTTGTGTGAGTCAAGTTGAGTGGTCAAGTTGCATTGTTGAGAGGAATAGTGAAGTTGGTGTGTGCATATAAAGTATTTGAGAGAAGTTTTTTGAGGAAAGGTGTTTCTTCCTTCAAAGTTGTGCCAATGGAATTCATCGGTGGGAGTATCACCATCGGAATTAATGAATAACTTTGGGCCCGATAGAATGAATTCTTTGATAGGATTACATCGGATAAGCTACACCGATATAGGACACAAGGAAAGACAAATACTTGTCGAAGTGACTTATACCAAAAGATACATCAGCCAAATTATTCATGCAAAGAACAAAACCCATACATATAACCATGTTAAGGAGGGAATATGTTTGAATGAATAATTTTTTTTTTAAAACTGTAGGGTTTCGTAGCAATTTCGACAAACATAGCCCGACGAACCATAAAAATTTGTGATGAGGTTGTTGTACACATGACGTAGTTTTCGTCGTAATGGCAATGACAGTTTGCTCCACCTTGTCAAAAAATGGATGAATGTTTGGTGTTTTTTCGACAATTTCAAATGGGAATTTTGCAACGTTTTGTGATTTTTTGTGTCGATAGATGGATGAAGTTACGCTAATTTTGTGACGGACACCACCAACATTGTTCGTGGCGCTGACCGACGATGTTGGGTTGTGGTTTCGACGTATAAAAATTGGTCATTAAAGCAAAGAAAATCTAGCAATGAAATTTAAAATCAATGTTGCATCGGTAAGTCAACAATATTTTTTTGATATGTCACCAAACATTCGTCGGAATTTGTAGTCAAATACAGTAGTGAATGTCTATGTGCATACAATTTTTTTGTCGGAATGGTTCAGAAAACATGCAAAAGAACAAAACTTAATAGTTTATGCTCATCCAACATCCACAAATTTTGAACTTAAAATGAAAATAAAGCAAGAAATGACCTTTTATAGGAACAAGGCCTTAGAAGTTCAACTTAAAATTCTATCCAGAGAATCAGAAATAATAAATTAAAATTTGGCACGTGGCATCTGCCAACTTTCATCAAGAATATTCTAGACTAAGTCAAGGCTTTGACTTCATCAATAGCAACACTTTTACTTCATACTCCAGCATAAACACTTTGCATATGTCAAGGCTATCAGCTTCCTTCCAAAATATGAGAACAAGGAACATCTATCAAGATCAACCTGCAAACTCAAAAATTGTAAGAAAAATAAAACTCCATCACACTTTCGGTGTCCGGTATCCGGTTCTTCGTCTTCTCACTTATGACTCGGGCTCTAGGATTCTTTATTCACCTTTCTTCAACTGATACTCTCAGAAAGAATTTAATACTTGATGCATACATTCTTTTGAAATCCCTTGTATTTCCTTCCAAGTGAGCTTGAGTCTAATATATTCTTTAGATACTTGGAGTATGATACCATTATTTTGTATTTTTTCTACTTCATATTTGGCTATAGTGTTCCTACACAGTATAATTTTATCAATGACCTCCCACGTTAGCAGCTGAATAAGATCTCTATTTATTCTTTCTATCCATTACTTGAAGGCTTTAGCTTCTTTTCCTTCCTATCCTAATGTTTGAGGATCACAACCTTGGCGTGCTAGTATTTCAATAATTTCTTGATTTTCACCAATCAATTTTCTGCATTATATAGTGACCTTCTCAAATCCTTTGATACATTGTATTAACATGTCACCTTCCCATTTCAACTATTTCTTCCATTTTTCTAGAAATGGAAGTTCTTGTTCTAATATTACATCACCCTATATTAACTCTTGGATATTTAACTACATGAGAATCTCAATGTTTCTCCTTTCTTCAATGACTTGCTCCTGGTGAAATCTGCATTCATCTTCAAATCTTTTTTATTTCTATAAATAGTAGTATGCTTCCTTGTACTTCCTTATTGCATATGCAATGAATTCTTCCCCTTTCTTTATCCAGTACTCAATCCATTCTTCAAACATATTCATTTTATGGCGAATTGCTACAATTGCATCTACTTGTTCTTGTGACATCAGCACCAGATGTTGGGGCAATTCAGCTTGCTCTTGACTGGATAAAGTCAATGAATTTATAAAATGTTCCAAGGTAGCAACCAGTTCTTTCAATTCTCTTTTATTATGTTTGTATTTCTGCACTCTAGCAACAATAGCATTCAAATTCACTTTATTTCCTCTAACTCTTTCTTCCAAGATGAGTGTCCAAGGTTAATACTTGTTATCTTATACTCCTTAGGCGTTATTTCATGTTTGTCCTTGCCAACTATTGGAGTAGCTATCTGGATGGCTCTGTTACCATCTGTATTTCTCTGTATGACATGTCTTGGTTTTGCTCTGCGCCTAGGTTTAGGAGTGTCTACTTCTTGTATGAAATTATTAAGATTCAGAGGAAATATTTCCACTTCCATTGGGGAATCCAATTCCATGATGAACCAATTAGTTGTATCATTCTCTTCCTCTACCTCTGTAACATTTCTTTGTTCATACTTGCCACTTGATTCAGGAACTTCTTCTCTTTGATCTGTCAAATTTTCTGAAATGGGAATTTCTTCAATGATTTCTACCATAGATTCGGGATTAATAGGATTTGGCACTGTCTCCTCTGTTTGAAGACTTATATTTTCCTGTCTATCCATATTTTCAACTTCATCTCTCTAAACATTACTTTCTTCATTCACTGCTACACCAGGGTTTTCTTCATTTTCAATTCCATCACCTGAAAATGATGTAGCTTCCTCTTCTTCAATTTCAATTTCAACTTCGGCATGGCCTTTCTCTAGTTCTTCAAAGACATGTGATTGTTCATTAACATTTGGAACATTCCCGAGCGAAGGTTGGGAATTAAAAGTATCTTCAATAATTCTTTCATCAATAGGATCCTGCATTGCAGTATCACCTGTTTCCATCTCAAGTACACTAGGGTTTCCTGCCTCTGAGGTGAGTATTCCTTGTATAAACTCTTCTTCTTCAACATTTATAGGGATAGAACCTGTATCCTAAATTTCTTTTGTTACTGGATGTACCATGGGTTTGTCTTTAGTCTTCTTTTCTTTCACTTTCTCCCATATAGCACTCCATTTTTCCACCTATTCTTTAATTTTAGCTTCATTTTCTTCAAAAAATTCTTCTAAAACCACAAGAGTCCTTCCCAATGCTTGTTTCATGCTAGCCATGTTAACAGAAGGAGGAGAGGTAAACAATATTGCAGCCCTTTGAGATGAAAACATGGTTTGTGCACCAACACTTTTTGTTGCTCCTACTTCATCAATAATCACTCTAGTTCTTGGTTTTGCTATAGAGGAAGATGCACCTTTAGGTCTTACTTTTGATTTATCTTTACCTATTTCTACATCTTTCTACTTATCAGATGGTTTCATGGGAACTTCTTTTTTACAATTTTAAGGGTTCTTTCCTCAATTCTTATACCTAGAGCTGCCTTACTAGCTTTCCTTCTCTTCTTAGTAGGCTCTCCACTCTCAAATGTTGTTTCATCTCTTTGCTTCCTCCTTTTATCTTCTGAGAATGTAGACTCAATTCCTCTTTCTCTCAAAGCTTTGCAAAAATCATCAATCCAATGTTGAGCATACACTAAGACTGGTATGGTGAACTCATCAATTGATGGCATATCTTCATGATCAAAGCCTGGGTTTGGGATGGGTTCATCATATACCATGTCTTCATTATAGAACTTGTTCAACACCTGGCCATCATCCTCTTCCAATTGATCTGGAACATCATGAAGCTTGAGAATCTGGGCAGATTCTAGAGACAATCTTTCATATTTTCTTCTTCTTACTACGTGCTCATCTTCACCATTAAGCCAATAGTCTTCTAAATGTGGCACATGAGCACGATAACCTACTATAGTCTTTGAAATATTTCCTTCAATATCATAATTTATTCTCTTGAGTGGAAACTCTTCAAAAGGGTATGTTCTCAATTCTTCTTCACACAAGTCAGTCACTTTAATTGCACTACACTTATAGTTTCCTATTGCAATGGGAAATTTAAAAGAGGCCTTCTTGCGAGCATGGCTATAAAGAGGTTGAGATGGTTTCAACTGTCTCACCAATTCCAATAAAAAAAAATTATTTGTTGGGTACCTGGGCAACATGAATGGATTTCCATCAAATCCCTCCACTCTAATGTAGGAATAAGTAGGGAATTGTATGTACCAGCCTCCCATTGGCCAAATGGCACTCTGTGCTTCCAAGGACAAGCTTTTGGCTTTATCACCTTCCATTGTTCTGACCAATTTCATGGAGAAAAAATCATTGAATTTCTTGTAATCATATTTATATCCATGGATGGTGATCTGGGGTAGATGTGCACATATCAAAATATTTCCCACCTTTGTGCCCAGAGTACCAATTTGTTTCAACCCTTGTTTGTTGGCCCTCAAAGCATAGGAGTAAATAACATATGATGACATATAGAAGCACTTGGTTTTGGGAAATGTAGTTATCTATTCATATAATCTGTCACTTATCAACTTTCCCCAATACAATTACACAGGACTTTCCATCAGGCAGGATATTATCACAAACATCTAGGGTTCAAATTTGCTTGCATCCCTTAAACTAGCTACTCTACTCATCAAAGTTATAATATCTTGCATTTCTTGTTTGAACATAGACCTTTGAATTACCTTGGTTTGTGGTGTAATTGGCTCTTCGCACCATTGGGTACTCGTAGTTTCTCTATTACGCTCTTCAACATTCTAATATGTCTTGCTCTTAGCCTTTATATCAACATTGTACATTTGTGTGTAAATGGGGAGACCAAATGTGTATATGGTTCCTTCTTGTGATAGGTCTGCATAAATTCTCCCTTCTTTCTCAAATACCATTTTGGTTGGGTTGTAGTAATTTATACATTGCATAACTAATTCAAGGGCCTTCATTGGGGGCAGAAACCCTCCTGCCAAAAGTAACCCATTTTTCACAACATTCTTGGTACATTGAGAAGCATTTTCTTGTAATACCCGTGAATGGATTTCAATATCAGAAGACCATCCCATATGAGTGTCTATAACCACTACATTCATTGGTGCGGCTTGTGAATTGCAATATTTGAATTCATCTTATGGCCTTGTGTCAGAAGTGCTCATCTTGTCTAGTATGTTCTACATTTTTAGAATGTGTGTCTTGTGTGCAAGTTAGGGTTAAATTTAACCAAAACTTACAGTTTATAAAATTTTCAATTCATTTTCGATTTAATTTAGGAAATCAAAGAATAATCAACATTTCAATTTCTGAATGGAAATACCATTATCGAGATATTTCAACTTGAAAATCACTTGACAGAGTATGAGTTATCTAAAGCATACCTGGTTCTGGTTGATGATGATGATCTTTCAGAATGCAACTTCAAAACCCTTGGTATTTGTGTCATGGTTTCTTGAAATTTACCTCTCCTTGCATGCCAGTGTCGTTTCGTTACTTCAATGTCCTTCGCAAATTTGCAATATGATGCGAAGTGGAGTGTTGAAAAAGTAATTGCATGCTTGAGGTGGTGCCAAGTACATAGGTAGTTCACCACCTTCATTGCTTACCTGTTATTTCACATTAAATCCTCAAATATATGTGCAATCACTATGAATTATGGTCCAAATCACAAACACCTAGATTTCTACGTGGGCTCACTATTAGAGAAGAAAGACGACATGATGATTATAAGTTGCAATTAGATGTCATGTTGATTCCTTGTAAAGTATATGTCATTAAAGATACATGATCAATTGGTGATTACCAGGATTAAGGCTTTCCAGTATTAATCTTGAAAAAGAAACACCAAGATCTAGGAATTACCTTTTAAGCTTCAAAACAAGAAAATTAGAACATGAGAAAAGACCAGAAACTGAGTCTAAGAGATAGATTAACAAATGTTAAAGAATACTCTCTGGTTTCCAACTTCCGAATAAGAAAAGAAAAGGAAACGATAAAATACCAGACTTCGGTAAAATGGAAACAGTCAGGATTGACGACTCTGGTCAATGAAATATCAGGTGGAGTTAAGATCATATGAAGATACAAATTCCCTTGGTGCAAATGCAGGACTCTAGGATTCTGGTTTCCGGTAATATGTTAAACTTTATGAAAAGACTGAAACACCGAATCTAGGAAACAAAAAGGATAAAGCAACAAAGAGGCCAAGCAAATTTGAAAGAAAGATCAGTAACCAACCAAGCAGCAAAATGACACCAAGGAAAACGAAAGCAAAAAGGAACAAAGGAAAGGGAAAAAAAGGGGGGTCCACATTTTGTGAAGGGGAAAAATGGGGTGTGTTGTGAGACCACACAACAAGTCCAAATTGCAAAAGGAAAAAAATCTTTGACGAGTTGTTACTTTGAAATCATGTCTCTTAGAAACATTTTTTCTGAGGCTACGGGATCATGTAGGGCCCCTCTACAATAAAATCTCTTGAATTTTGATATCGCTGAGGCATTTGCTCATGGTGTCTAGTTTTCAATTGATGAAAAAAGTGTCAAATTTAAGCAATATAAAGTTGCAAAGGGGTGTAACTTTTGTTCTGCGACTCGTGCAACCAAACTGATAGTTCCAACACGTTCGTATGGGTAAATTTAGGCTAGGAATGGTCATGTTTCACACCCAAACATGCCAAAATAGTCTGAGCTACATTGTACAGGTGATATCCCTTAAGAGTCCAAAGTGCAAAAAGGAAACAATCTTTGATGAGCTGTTATTAAAAAATCATGTCACTTAGAAACATTTTTTCTAAGGGTATAGGATCATGTAGGGCCCCTCTACAATAACCTCTCTCAGTTTTTGATATCTCTGAGGTGTTTGCCCATGGTGTCTAGTTTTCAGTTGAGGGAAACTGTCAAATGCAAGCAGTGTAAAGTTGCAAAGGGGTGTAAATTTCATTCTGCAACTCGTGTGACCAAACCGACGGTTCCAACACATCCAGATGGGTACATTTAGACTAGGAATGGTCCTCTTTCACACACAAACATGTTGAAGCAGTGTAAAATCCCAATCTCATACACAACAATTTATTTTTTTAACAATGCACAGCTACCAACTTAACCAACCAAGCATATTCCATATAAATTAGAAGTGTTGATTTCAATAACTTTCTATTCACTGTGGTTGTAGCAAAAATCAACACCACTACTTATATTCTCACACTCAAACTTGTGGTAGGGTCCCAAGGTCAAGGTCCTTCCTAGACCTACAACCTAAGCCTCGAGGGTTTTTGATGACCTTGCCTATGTATCCCCTCATGGGAAATAAATGGCTTCATAGTTCACCCCACAATGTCATAGGGAGTCCATTCTCTCCTCTTGCATGAGATCTCTAATCTCACTTTTAACCCATGACTATTAATTAAGCACATGTAAGCTATCAACTTAACCAATTGTAATATAAATATAATAACTTTTCCATCAAGTGTTGGGTCCATACCAAATAGTATTGTACAACATTCACAATATTCACGAGGGACATATCATGCCATAATCCAAAATATCATACACATAATGAATGTCTCGAGCCTACACCACACATACACCAGATGACTAGCTCATACACCTCATAAGTACAATAGCGACGGATCAAGCACATATCATAAGTACAATGATTAGCTTTTATGTACATCACAAGTACAACAATGATTGTCTCATACATATATATCACATTTACATTAGTGATTGGCTCCAGCTTATATCGCAAATACTCAGTGATTTGGTGAAAAATAGGATCCACCAAAATGGATCGTGCAAAATGATGGATCACTAATTTTTCCAAGCCTAAAATCACTTCAATTGTGCAAAATAAGAAGCTAATAACAACCATAAATGCAACCTAACTATTATAGCTACTATGGGGGATGTTTTTAGAGCATAAAAATTTATGTACTTAGCCAAAAAGTTGTTTTTTTTAAGCTATGGATGACTCATTCGCCTTCAGTGGAAAATGGGTCCTTTTAGGGTTTCATAAAACTAATTTTAGGATCCTATATCTTGATGTATGCACTCTTGAAATTCAAGTTATCAAGTTCTAGAAGCATGTAGTTAATTATGTAGAGCTCTTTCCATGATCTTGCACTTTGGATGAAAACTTTAGCAACTTTGACAACTTTGCTCCAAATCTTGCTCCACTTGATCTTCAACCTGTAAATCTACAATAACACACTCAAGGGAAAGAAAAATTGTTGAGTTTTTATTGAATTTGGGTTTTCCTTGGTCAAACCCCTTGTAGGTAATTAAACCAAGTGATGAAATGAAGCATGAAAGTACAATAATGTAAATGATATCACCTTGGATGATGTCTAGTGAATCAAATCTGCATACTATCATGGAGTTGCCATGAAGAATGTAGATCTAGGATCCTTGAGAATGATATGAACAATAGTTGCAAGTAGATATTCAATGCTACAGTAACTTTTTAGCTCAACAACATGAATGCACGCACTAAACCCTTGAAATGATTATATGACTTTGAATTATTGCAATAAAAACTTGAAATCTACCTTGAAATGCCTTATGAATGCTCTTGAAATGATCTAAAATGCTTGATCACTTGAATTCTTGAATGCTTGAAAGTATTAGGTAAAAACAATGTAAATTAACCCCTTATTTATACTAAATTAGGAGATTAACCCCGAAATTCAAAGAACTAAGACCAACACCAAATATGTAAAGAAAGATAATTAAATTCTTGCTAGAATGAAATTCAAAAATCATTGTCTCATTAGGGAGGACCCATTCACCACCAAAGATGAATGAGCCTTGGCTAAGTTTCCAGGACCAAGCTTCGAGGAGATGAAAGAAGGCCAAAACCCATTCCAGATCAACTGAAAAAGGGGGATCCTGTTAAGAGAGGACCCATTCACCCTGCTTCGAGGAGATGAAAGAAGGCCAAAACCCATTCTAGATCAACTGAAAAAGGGGGATATTGTTAAGAGAGGACCCATTCGCCATCAAGGGCGAATGGGTCCTAGCTCAACTTACGAGGACCAAATTTTACCCAATGAAATAATTTGATATTTAATTTATGATTGTTGGGAAATATCCTCGAGAGGGGTCAAAATTAAGGCCTAAAAGGGGATTAATAAATCCACTTAATCACAATGAATTAGGACCACCTAGATAAATGTGAAAGTTCTTTAAAACACTTTACAACACTTAAACTAGGTGCCAATTATGCATAATTTTATTTAGAAAGGGGCCCATTAGGCTTAATTAAGCAAATAAGTCCTAGAAAAGTGTGAAAGTGTGTTACAACACTTTACAACACCCTTGCAAAGGATCAGTTAAGGCATGTTTTAGTAAAATAAAGGTCCTAAAATAGTGTGAATGTGTACAAGACATTACAACACCACTCCAAGACACCATTTGTTCAGTTTTAATGTCAATTATCAAACAAGTAAGGGAAAAGGCTACTTTTTCTGTTACTACACTTAGTGAAAAGCTCTAACATACATCACATATACACAGGGAAGAGCTCCACCATAAATCACAAATACATAGTAACAAGCTCCAACATACATCTCAAATACATAGTGACGAGCTCCAACATACAACACATCCACAACAGCTGACTAACACATCACAATGGCTAACACATGTCCATAATGCATCCCAGATAGAAATAATATCAGTGCATTGCACACTACACCATGGGTCCTATCCTTTCCTCTATTCTTTTGTACCATTGGACAAATGGGAAGAGGATTCAATGCATCTCATACTACATTGCGGGTCTGTCCTAAACCCCACAAGGCTAGGTATACAGTCTGACAACTAGGAAGGGGATTTGTTGCATCACATACTACACTGTGGGTCCATCCACCATCCCAAGGGTTTCCCCAAGTAGTGAACCTACCAAACCTGGTGGATTCTGACTTCAATCGCCTATAGGCCACCGACAACAAGTTAGTCCACCCAGGAAGAAGTAGCTGTCAACATATACCACCTTGTGACCTTAGTGATATTGTCATCTATCTTCTTCACAATCCTAGGTAACACTTGGCATCGGTCACTTTTGTGCTTACTAGTGACAGCCAGTGAACCCTCTCAATACGCGATTAGCCCCAGATTAATGTTACCCGCACGGATGGGTCCCTACCCGTGCAACCACTATGACCCTATCATAACTAGGGTAGCCTGCTACCTTCACCTCCATGAACCAGGTGAATGCTGACTAATCCCTACCAGTAACCCAGACATCGGTCATTGGCATGGTCCAATGACTTCCTTTCACTACTCAAATATCTCGAAGGTTCACTCTTGGACAAGTCATACATAACATGAATCACAATCTCAATCCATAGATACACGAGCCTATACATAAACACATAGATATGGAGTTGAATTACACAGACACATAAGAGATACATGGAACCAACACGAGATGGAATTTACCCATCATATACACATAATAGAATACCCATTATAAAGTAGTCAATCTTTGCTTATTATATAAAAGAATATTATGTATTAAATACACAATATTAGATTCCCTTAACTCATTCAGCCTCAAACTGAAGCCTACTAAAGGGAGAAGGCCAAACCAATCTGGAACAACCCTAAAATTTAGGAGTTATCCCCCCTAGACCCTCCCCCTATTGACTTGAAGTCACAGGGGCATCCTTCACCCAAGGACTTCCTACGTTCCCGCTTCCAAATGGGTCAAAGTCACACGTAGTTCTCCTCACATGGTCTCTCAAGGATACCTATGCACCAGTTCCTAATTTAGCAAACTTATACCATGACACTTCCATCCATGTAAGAAAAGGTCTCAAATAAAATATCACCCCAGTTATTATTCATTATACAACAACCATACAAAGCCCCCAAAAGTCTAATTGTGTTCATGGCTACCATGAGCCTGAATGGTAAATTACCTTTACAAAAACCTTAGTAGATAGGGTTCTCTAGCCCTCTCACTTAGACATGAAATTACTGCCCACAAGGAAATTGGTATTAATTTATTTTACTATGATTAGATGTTTCTATAAGGATTTATTCATGTTAATCTCTAAGGCCGAGGATGAAACCCAGGAGTATTCCATCCTATTGGAGTGTCGATTATAAAATAAATGAATTGCCACCTCTTAAACTAGTTTTACTGCTTAGCAATTCTATATTTGTTTTCAATATACTATTCAAACTTTGGTAATTCATTTCTCTCTTATAAAGTAACAATATGTTACTATAATTAATCAAAATGAACCGTTGTGATTGTCTTTTCCACTTTATTATCAATAATTACAAATCTTCTCTAAACATGATTGACATTTAAGTCATACTAGAGACAAAAGGGCAATACCATATCCTTAATATCATCATGTGATTATGTACACTCAATAATATTAATAATGTCCTTAACCCCCCCAAATTTCATTTTCCTTCTGATGCAATCCCACATTCTTATAATAGCTTAGTTTATGGACTAGGTAATATAAGCACTTTTACCTTATAGCTAAATACTCCTTATAATTGCATATACCAATTTGCTATGATGTTGACCATATCATAATTTATGTTCTTTGATATATTTACCAATTATAGGAAACCCATGTTTAAATTCATCCACTAAACTATACTTTGACTTATTAAAGCACATCATATTGAATACACCATTGACATAGTCTCTTAAACTATTTCCTCCAAGATGAATGCACCATGAAATCTATGGTACAATATCTAACCATAAGAAGGAATATAACATAATTATAATCTTGCTTAAGCCCATTTGATACCCAAGTCATGCTTGAGATGGCATAAAAAATGTATCTATTAGATCACGTAAATATGTACCCCAATAAATTTGGTAAGTCTAATAGTCACAAAAAAATACAAATTATCCAAAAATAGAGGTTAACATACTTCCCCTAAGACTAGTCTCCCTCTCCCAATCTAGTTATTTAGGACGAATTATTCACTAAGATATTTCATCATATTATAAATTCTACATTATGACAATCCATATGTTTTGAGACATGATAATAGTTTTCATATTAACATCCTAAATAATCATGTAATGAACAATTATGTGTATATATGACTTATTGATTAAGATAAATCTGAATTCCTTAGTTCAAGATTAATATTTGATATGCTACATAATTCAGGTATCACAAAATTCTCAAAGATTTCTTATAACAATAATATATGTGCTTAAACAATACACCTAGACTATTGATAGAATTCCATAAGGGTAGAACATACACAAAGAATGAAATAAATTATCTAATGCTTCATCTAGACAAACGTGAATCAAATAGACCCATTTATCTTAGTTGCAAGATTAAATAATTTAGGGTTAAATACTAATGAAAGTACCGATGGAGGGTACTCATCTCTAGGTGAAGATATTTTTAGCTGACTGTAGAAATATACTTAATGACCTCCACACTAGCCTCTCCAAGAATGATATGTTAGCGCTCTCATGTGCACTGATGAAACGAGATTCAAAATTCCTTCCATTGCTCACCCTCATCTTTGTGATGGGAGAAAAGAACATACAGAGACCTACCACTGTGGTTCTATTTGAGGCTTTAACAATAATTACTGCAATCCTCCTTTAGATATCTCATTCGTCATTGGGTGATTGTATGAATGTTCATCCTTCCATTGAGAAAACGCTAGTGTGTTGTTTATCATAATATGTGAGAAGCAAGAATAGTGACCAATATATATCATGTGTTGTTTGTATAACCCACTTGTGTTCCATTAGTGAATTCAATGGAAGAGTCCACAACAACACGAGGATGATTGAGTGATTTAACAAATGAAAACATAGATGGGTGTTGGCCAAATGAAACCACTTGAAGATCTGAAGCCAAAGCAAGTCATGAATGCACTACTATTTCTTGATGTGCTCCCCCAATGCCCAAATCGCCTTTTTTTAAGGTTGTTTCTCCCATCCTTTTCCCTACTATGCATTCCTCTCCTTTCTCACTCCTCTTGTTTGAACCCCTTACCCATTGTGTCCCCATTAAGTCTCTTTCTCCCCATAACACCTCTGCAACTCAAGTCAACCATAGCCACTTATGTTCATGCCTTCCTACAACTTCCTCTTCCATGCAGTTTCTCCTCCCTTCTCTTCACACCCCTATGTCCTCTCTTCTTTCCCTTACTCCCTCTCTCCCACTCTATAATTTTGACCAAATCTGTGTGCCTCTACTCTGCTTGAGCATTCACCATTCACCATTCTCTTTCGTTTTTATTTTTCCTCCCCAAAACAAAGCACAAAACTAACCACTTGAGGAGGGTTGTAATGGTTTAAAGTCTGTCATTTTCCTTCTCTTCCTATGAAACCTTCCATGCATAATTCTCTTGGAGTTGGGGCACCGTGCCTCTTAATGGCACAGACAACCCCCCCCACCTTGACCCATGGCCCTCCCCTCTTTAATTATTTTTGTCTCCCGATTTAATGAGTTCCTTCCTTGCTGGTCATGGGCTTAATCAAAAATATTATTTTATTATTTCTCTAACCACATGATGTTGCCTTGTCAGATAGCCTTTTTACGGGGATGTGAAAAACATTCTGATGTACATTGTACCGACGATATCCCTTAAGATTCCAAAGTGCAAAAAGGCAGCAATCTTTGACGATTTGTTACTCAAACATCTTGTTTCTTAAAAACATTTCATCTAAGGCTACGAGATCATGTAGGGACCCTCTTCAATAACCTCTCTCGATTTTTAATATATCTGATGCGTTTTCCTGTGGTGTCGACTTTTCAGTTGATGGAAAAAGTGTCAAATGCATGCAGTGTAAAGTTACAAATGGGTGTAAAATTTGTTATGTAACTCATGCAACCAAACCAACAGTCGGAACACGTTTGAATGGGTAGGTTTAGGCTAGGCATGGTCCTATTTCACACACAAACATGTCGGAGTGGTCTGAGCTACTTTGCACTGGAAGCATGAAGCATACACGTGAACACATGAAGTATACACAGGAAGCATGAGGCATACACATGAATACGTATAATACATGAAGTATACACATGAAGCATGAAGCATACATGTGAATACACATAATGCATGAAGTATACACAAAAATCATGAAGCATGAAGCATACATGTGAATACACGTAATACGTGAAGTATACACGAGAAGCATGAAGCATACATGTTAATACATGAAGTATACACATGAATCATGAAGAATACATGTAAACACATGAATTATACATTTGAAGCATGAAGCATACATGTGAATACATGTAATATGTGAAGTATACACAAGAATCATGATGCATATATGTGAATACATGAAGTATACACATGAATCATGAAGCATACATGTGAACACATGAATTATACATTGGAAGCATGAAGCATACAAGTGAATACATGTAATACGTGAAGTATCCATAAGAAGCTTGAAGCATACATGTGAATAAATGAAGTATACACAGGAAGCATGAAACATACACGTGAACACATGAAGTGCACATAGGAAGTATGAAGCATACACATCAATACACGTAATATGTGAAATATACACAAGAAGCATGAAGTATACATGTGAATACATGAAGTATACACATGAATCAAGACGCATACACATGAACACATGAATTATACATTGGAAGCATGAAGCATGTACACGTGAATACACGTAATCCGTGAAGTATACAAAAGAAGCATGAATCATACACATGAATACTGTTGGATCTGAGTTGTGTTTATAGTTTGTCCTTGATGACAAAATCTCTTTTAGTTGGTTTCCTTGTCAGGATGGTTCTTTTTTCATATCACAGGTATTGGTTGTTTCTCATTCAGGCTTACACATATCGGCATGAGTATGGCAGGGTCTCCCCGATCCACTTTGAAATGTCTGTGTTGCCTATCGGCAAGACATTTCTGATGTCATGTCGATTGAATTTAACATACAGGCTACTTTCGGCGTAACAATCCCATTGTCTTAGCGACAGTGGAAAGATCTATCGGCATGAGTTGTGTTCACTGCTGGGAGGTCTTACCGAATGAGTTGGGTCTCACCGACTAAATCATAAGGTGGTTCATTGGCGTAAGAAATCCCTATCGGCATTTTGTCTCATCGAGCATTTTGTGTCTTGGCGACTGGCACAAGAAAGTTTTTTTCGGCAAGACTTGTCTTTTGTTTCGGCGATTGAAAGTGATCTCTATTGGCATATGTTATTCTATCGGTATGTGGTCTCAGCGATGCTGGTATGTCACACCGATCGAAGATTAATGGAAACTCATCAACAAGAGCTTAAGGCTTCGGTGAGAGGTTATAACGAATATGCAATGTCACACCGACCGGTGGTGGATGGATGAATATCGGCAAGAGTTTTGCTTCGATGGAATGTCATAGAAAACTCTTTCGTCTTGCCGACTAAGTCTTATGAAGTGTGTTCGGTGAGAGATTGGCATTGTCTCAGTGACTCAGTGAATAAAGTTTATATTTAGTATGACAGAGTATTCTCTGAGAGCTCTCCCCGAAGGTTGTAGGTTACAGCGACTCATAAGAATTGAAAAGTATTTTTGGTGAGACTCCTTCATCGATGTGAGGTCATGGCGAGGATGGTGTGTTTTGTCAACAAAGTCAAATGAATGACTTTCAGTATAACAAAGTTGATCTCTATGATGTCTCTCCGATATCAAAAGCTATAGCGATAGCGAATGATGGTTTCATTTCGGTGAGAGAACCTTTTTGTCTCATCGACCAGAACGATGTTATGAGCTCTTGGCATGACATTATGTATTTGATATGACTTCTCCCGACCCTGATGGGTCTTGGTGAAAGCAACAAACATAAGGTTGTCTGGCGACGTTAAAGTTGCCTTCGGCATAACGTGTCATCGATGGAAATAAAAAGGGAATAAAGCATACTTTCTGAGTTTATTCTTTTAGCTGGGTATCAAACCCTAGCCTAGCCGCCATCATGAGAAAGTTTCATAATATGTTATTTTCTATTGTTGCTGACTGTAACGGTTTTTACAGTGGTTTTATGGAAGGTCTATTTGGTGCATTTCTGGTTGAAAGCTCGACAGTGGTTGATGGAGCCATGGGATTTACAAATTTGTCTGGTATTTTATTTATGCATTTCATGTTGCTCATACTGGTTTATAATCACCAGTTTATTCTAATTGCTCTCTGCATCTCAGTCAATATGATGCCCTAACTGAGTATTGTCATTCATGCATTAGAGGTTATGATTTTCTATGGTGGATACTTGTGCTTTTTATGCAGTAAAATGAACTCATACATTATAGATTTGTTAAGAATGGCTCCTAGTTGGGTTGGTTGTTCTACCGTCACTCCTGAAGATAGTTACCTATCTGGAAGATGTATAAATAGAAGCAAAAAACTCTTTTCTTCAGCTGTGGTTGTAATTATGAGATTATCATTCTTTGGCTGTATGAAAATATATGGATAAAACTCTGCAATAAAATCTAAATAACAAGATGCAAAGATTGTAAATTTCTTCTCTATGAGGTATTTTAGGGATTCAATTGCTGAATCTTTAAGGTATTTTGTAGACGAGAAAAAAGAGAAATATGTGCTTAACTAAAAATAGCGAAATCCTCTGAGTTATTATTATTGTTCAAAACATAATTTGAGGGGTTGGTACTCCTTGAGATAGTTATCTCTAAACGAGGGGTTGGTGCTCCTTGAGTGGGTGCTCAAAAATTAGCCTATATGGCATTGTGAATAGTTGATTAAAAGATTAAGCCTAGAAGGCATTTAGGGAGTGGTTTTTATACCCCAGGAGGGTTTTCCACTCGAAAAATTTTGTGTCACTTTATTCTTCTGTGTTCTCACTGCTTCTGTGTTGTTTCAGTACACTGTTGGGATTATTATTTTTCTCAATTTTGTTTATGAATGATTACATTCAACTCATGAATGCATTAATCAGAATAACATTGAGATCAAATCTAAGCTATGTGTTTGAATTTTTAAAATTTGTCAAATCTGTTAAGACACTGATTCACCCCCCCCTCTCAGTGTCATTTTAACTCCAACAATTGGTATCAGAGCATAGGGTCCTTTGATAGGTTTAATTACCTTGGATTGATCTTAGTCTTGGAGTTTATTTTTTAATGGCACATTCTCAAGATGGTACCTCTGTAACCAGAGCCCCATTATTTGATGGAACAGATTATGTGTTCTAGAAAATCAAAATGGAAGCTTTTCTTATTTCTTTTGATGTTGATGTTTGGAGCATGGTTATAAATTCTTACAATGTACCAGCCTCTATTCCCACTAATCCTGCTAAAAAAAAGAGGTATTAAACAAATGCCAGAGCTAAGCATTCCATCTTGTGTGGGTTAACTAAAGATGTGTTCATTAAAGTCATGCATTGCAAAGCTGCTCATGATATCTGGGAAAAACTTGAAACTATATATCAAGGGAATGAGAAAGTCAAATTGTCAAAAATCATTACACTCAAGCATCAGTTTGAGGAGTTGAAAATGAAGGATGATGAAAAAGTGGTTGAATATTTCCTAAGAGTTGATGAAGTTGTCAATGCAATGAAAGGTCTAGGTCAAGATGTTAATGAGTTTGATGTTGTCACAAAGGTTGTTAGAACCTTACCATCCAAATTTGAATCTAAGGTTTCAGCCCTAGAAGAAAAGAAACACTTTGATCAACTTACCTTAGACAACCTGCAAGGAATACTTATTGCCTATGAAATGAGAACTAGCAAAAACAATTCAACAGGAAAAGAAACTGCCTTTAACACTGAAAAGAAAGAAAAAGTTGAAGTCTATGAATCAGAGTTGTCTGATTCTAAAGAATCCCATTTTGTTAGAAGATTTAAAAAGGGATCAGGAAAATATAAGGGAAAACTTCCCTTTAAATGTTTTAACTATGGCAAAATAGGTCACTTTGCTGCAAAGTGTCCCTATGATGATCAAATCTATGACAACGAGACAACTGAAAAATAGCCTAAGAAGAAGTCCTTTAAACCTAAACGTAATCTCAACTTCATAAAGAAGAAGAGTTTGTTTAGCAAAGATGAAACTGATTTTGAGTCTGAAGATTCATCAGCAGAAGAAGATGAAACCTTGTTCATGACTGAGATTACTCAGCAAGAAGATACAAACACCATTGACATTGAAGAAGGTGAAGTAGATCTTGAATGTGAGCTGAAATGTGCTTTACAAGAGATCAAAAAACTCAAAAAACAAGTACTTGCTCAAGAACATAAACCCGATCAAGAAATGGTCTCTCTGAAAACTTAGCTTGAAGAAGCTAAAAGAGTTGAATACTGTCTTTGAGAGATTGTAAGTTGCAAAGATCATGAAATTCAAAAACTGGAACAAGAAGTAGTCTGTCTTAGCAACGAAATTGAAAAATATGAAAGAACTTTAAAACTGAATGAGATGCTCAACAAACAGAAGATGTACAAAGATAAAACTGGTGTTGGTTTTGAAAAGGGTGAATGCTCAATTGACCATGCAAAACAAAACCCCTCTTCTGAAGTCAAAGGTTCAGGTTCAAATCACTCAGAATTTGTTAAGGATCATGTTCAGTCTTTAAGAGGTAATAGATCTTCATACAATGTCAATCCTTTCTTCTATGGTTATTGTTTTTTTTGCAAAAAATTTGGTCATAAGGTGAGCACTTGTAGGCTTATGAATTCTAGAATGCCCAGGTTTGGTCTTAAGCAACACCATGGTTTTGTTAGACAAATAAGATGTTTTAAATGCAATACTTTGGGACATTCTGTCAAACAATGCAGAGCTGATCTGCAATCGAAACAACAGAAAATTAAAAAAGTTTGGAAACCTAAGACTGTTAACAACATTGAACAAACTATGTTGGTTCAAACTGATTTTCATTCCAAGAAAAAGGACTTATGGGTCCTAGACAGTGGATGTTCTAACCATATTACTGGCGACAAGGATAAGTTTATAAATATTGAAGATTATGTAAGTGGTTATGTTAAGTTTGGTGATAAATCTCGTATTCAAATTAAAGGTACAGGTTCACTTCTTCTGAATGAAGACACTCCTATCTATAATGTGTACTATGTGGAAGGTCTCAAACACAATCTTCTAAGTGTTAGTCAAATCTGTGATAGTGGTTATCATGTTCTTTTCACTTCACAGGGATGTGAGATTAAGAACAAGCTTGGAAAGGTTGTTGCGGCTGGAAGGAGGACAAAAGGAAATGTGTACAATCTTCTTGACTCATCATGCAATGACAATAATCAAGGTATGTGTCTAATGGGCCAAATTGAAGAGAACTGGTTATGGCATAAAAGATTAGGACACATAAACTTTGAAAATCTGGTTAGAATTAGTAAAAATCAGAATGTTAGAGGTCTACCAGTTCTTAGCAAGCTAGAAAACTCTATGTGCAAAGAATGCTTAAGTGGTAAACAAACTAAAATCAGCTTCAAAACAAAAGAACATTCTTCTTCAAAACCTTTACAACTTGTGCACGCTGATTTATGTGGACCAACCAGAACAAGGTCTATTAATGGTGAAAGGTATTTTATGTTGTTTGTGGATGATTATACTAGAATGATATGGGTCACATTTCTTAAGCACAAATCAGAAGCCTTTGGAAGGTTCAAAATTTTCCGTAAAATGGTTGAAAAGGAATCTGATCTGAAACTTAAATGTCTGCGATCTGAAAAAGGAGGTGAGTTCACTTCTCAAGAGTTTATTGATTACTGTGAACAACACGGCATTAAAAGACAGTATGCTGCAACAAAAACACCTCAACAAAATGGGGTAGTTGAACGTAAGAATAGAACTTTAAAAGAAATGGCTAGAACCATGCTATATGAAGCTAAGTTGACTGATATGTATTGGAAAGAAGTTGTTCATACAGTTGTATACATTTTGAATAGAGTGCAGCTTAGGGTGAAATCTAAACACACTCCTTATGAACTTTGGTATGGAAAAAATGCTTTTGTCAAACACTTTAAAATTTTTGGAAGTAAGTGTTTTATCAAGAAAGATGATGATAACCTTGGGAGCTTTCAATCAAAGAGTGATGAGGGTATCTTTTTGGGATACTCAACTCAGAGCAAAGCTTATAAATGCCTTAACAAAAGGCTTAGTAAGATTGTTGAAGTTGTTAATGTAAAATTTGATGAAAGACCACATTTGTATGCTGAATCTCTGCAGGATAATGAGGAAGAAGAACTTGAACTTGAAATAATTTCAGAAGGAGCTGAAACAGCAAAGTCTGTTGCTGAATCAGCAAGCCCTAAAAATGAAAAAGCAAGTCCTGAAAAGGTTGCATCAAATGCTCCTTCAAAAACTCTTGCTATATATCACCCCAAAGATCAGATTATTGGGGATAAAAATGCAAGAGTTCAAACTAGAAGAAAGGCTGCAGAATCTAATGAAAAGGCACAAATTGCTTTCTATCTAGTTACTCAGTTTGAGCCTAAAAATTTTAATGAAGCTCTCACAGAATCATGTTGGCTTAATGCTATGCAGGAAGAAATTGATCAAATTGAGAAAAATCAGACTTGGGAGTTAGTCCCAAGACCAAATGACAAGAATGTCATTAGAGGCAAATGGATTTACAAAAATAAGCGTGATGAAAATGGTAATGTTATTCGCAACAAAGCAAGATTTGTCTACAAAGGCTATGCTCAACAAGAAGGTATTGATTTCGGTGAAACCTTTGCACCCGTTGCTAGATTAGAATCCATCAGAATATTCTTGGCTTATTATGTTTTAAAAAAAATTACTGTTTATCAAATGGATGTCAAAACAACTTTTTTGAATGGCTATTTAGATGAAGAAGTCTATGTTGAACAACCTGAAGGATTTATATGCAAAGATAATCCTAACCATGTTTACAGGTTGAAAAAGGCTCTCTATGGCTTAAAACAAGCACCTAGAGCTCGATACTCTAGGCTGGACAGTCATTTAATTTCTAATGGCTTTGTTAGAGGAGGTGTAGACAATAATCTTTATGTTAAAACTGAAGGTTCTGATATTTTGGTTGTTGAAATTTATGTTGATGACACTATCTTTGGCTGCAACAATGTTACTTTGAGTAGAAAATTCTCTCAGCTAATGGAATCTAAATTTGAAATATCATTATTAGGAGAATTAAATTTCTTCTTGGGTCTTCAAATCTCTGAACGTGAAAATGGAATATTTCTTTCTCAAACCAAGTATGCTAGAGAGATGCTTAAGAAATTTCAGATGGATGAATGCCATCCAGTTAGCACTCTAATGGTTACTGGATGCAAACTTACTAAGGTTGATGATTCTCTTGATACAAATCAAACTGAATATAGATCAATGATCGACAGTCTTTTATATTTAACCGCCTCTAGACCTGACATTATGCAAGCAGTTTGCACTATTGCACGGTATCAGGCATCCCCTAAAGAATCCCATGTCACTGCTGTTAAAAGGATTTTTAAATATATTTAGGGCACTGTTGATTATGGTCTTTGGTATCCTAGAAGCAATGATTTCTCTTTGATTGCTTATACTGATGCTGACTAGGCTGGTTGTTTGGATGATAGGAAAAGCACCAGCAGTGCTACATTCTTTCTTGGTGATCATTTAGTTGCATGGAACAGCAAGAAACAAGTATTTGTTTCTCTTTCTACTGCTGAAGCAGAATACATTGCTACCACTTCATGCTATACTCAAGTACTGTGGATGAGTCAAACTCTTTCAGATATGGGTATTGATGTTTCTAAACCTGTTTCCATTCTTTGTGATAACACTAGTGCGATAAATATTTCAAAAAATCCTGTTATGCACTCTCGCACTAAGCATATTGCTATCAAGTTTCACTTTCTTCGAGAAAAGGTTTGGCTAATGAAGTCTGCTTATAGTTTGTTAGATCTCAAGATTAGGTGGCTGATATTTTTACCAAGCCCTTAGCGAAAAAGTTATTTGAAAGGCTGAGACTTCGATTGGGAGTTATCTCTCAATCGTTACTTCACTAAATCTCCAAGCTATTGCTTAGGGGGAGCATGTTATATGTTTTGATTCACTTAAAGCTCTCCTACTATCTTGGTTGTTGCACTGGTACTCTTTTTTTGCAACTGTTTCTCATGGTATTTTGGTTGGCTTTCAGTTGTGTTATGGCAATGCACATCTTCTTCTATTCTTTGCCTTGAGGCAAAAAGGGGGAGAGTCATTTTTGTTTTTCCATCAAGGACAAAGGGGGAGTTTGTTGGGTCTCAATTGTGTTTATGGTTTGTCCTTGATGACAAAATCTCTTTCAGTTGGTTTCCTTGTCAGGATGGTTCTTTTTGCATATCATAGGTATTGGTTGTTTCTCATTCGGGCTTACACATATCGGGATGAGTATGGCAGGGTCTCCCCGATCCACTTTGAAATGTCTATGTTGCCTATCGGCAAGACATTTCTGATCTCATGTCGATTGAATTTAACATACAGGCTGCTTTCGGCGTAACAATCCCATTGTCTTGGCGACAGTGGAAAGATCTATCGGCATGAGTTGTGTTCACCACTGGGAGGTCTTACCAAATGAGTTGGGTCTCACCGACTAACTCATAAGGTGGTTCATCGATGTAAGAAATCCCTATTGGCATGTTCTCTCATCGAGCGTTTTGTGTCTTGGCGACTGGCACAAGAAAAAAAAATTTGGCAAGACTTGTCTTTTGTTTCAGCGACTAAAAGTGATCTCTATCGGCATATGTTATTCCATCGGTATGTGGTCTCAGCAATATTGGTATGTCACACTGATTGGAGATTTAATGGAAACTCGTCGGCAAGAGCTTAAGGATTCGGCGTGAGGTTATAACGAATATGCAATGTCACATCGACCGGTGGTGGATGGATGCGTATCGGCAAGAGTTTTTCTTCGGTGGAATGTCATAGCGAAATCTTTGGTCTTGCCGACTAAGTCTTATGAAGTGCGTTCGGCAAGAGATTGGCATTATCTCAATGACTTAGTGAATAAAGTTTCTTTTTGGTATGACAGAGTATTCTCTGAGAGGTCTCCCTGAAGGTTGTAGGTTACAGCGACTCATAAGAATTGAAAAGTATTTTTGGTGAGACTCTTTCATCGATGTGAGGTCATGGCGAGGATCGTGTGTCTTGTCGACAAAGTCAAATGAATGAATTTCAGTATAACAAAGTTGATCTCTATCATGTCTCTCTGATATCAAAAGCTATAGCGATAGCGAATGATGGTTTCATTTTGGTGAGAGAACCTTTTTGTCTCATCAACCAGAAGGATGTTATTAGCTCTCGGCATGACATTATGTATTCGATATGACTTCTCCCGACCCTGATGGGTCTTGGTGAAAGCGACAAACATAAGGTTGTCTGGCGACGTTAAAGTTTCCTTCGGCATAACGTGTCATCGATGGAAATAAAAAGGGAATAGGGCATACTTTCTGAGTTTATTCTTTTAGCTAGGTATCGAACCCTAGCCTGGCCGCCATCATGAGAAATTTTCATAATCTGTTCTTTTCTATTGTTGCTAACTGTAATGGTTTTTATAGTGGTTTTATGGAAGGTCTATTTGGTGCATTTCTGGCTGGAAGCTCGACAGTGGTTGATGGAGCCATGGGAGTTACAGATTTGTCTAGTATTTTATTAATGTGTTTCATGCTGCTCATACTGGTTTATAATCACCATTTTATTCTAACTGCTCTCTGCATCTCAGTCAATATGATGCCCTGACTGAGTATTGGCATTCATGCATTAGAGGTTATGATTTTCTATGGTGGATAGTTGTGCTTTTTATGCATTAAAATGAACTCATACGTTACATATTTGTTAAGAACGACTCCTAGCTAGGTTGGTTGTTTTGTCGTCACTCCTAAAGATAGTTACCTATCTGGCAGATGTATAAATAGAAGCATAAAACTCTTTTCTGCAGCTGTGGTTGTAATTCTGAGATTATCATTCTTTGGCTGTATGAAAATATATGGATAAAAATCTGCAATAAAATATGAATAACAAGATGCAAAGATTGTAAATTTCTTCTCTATGAGGTATTTTAGGGATTCAATTGTTGAATCTTTAAGGTATTCTATAGATGAGAAAACAGAGAAATATGTGCTTAACTGAAAATAGAGAAATCCTCTGAGTTATTATTATTGTTCAAAACATAATTTGAGGGGTTGGTACTCCTTGAGATAGTTATCTCTAAATGAGGGGTTGGTGCTCCTTGAGTGGGTGCTCAAAAATCAGCCTATAAGGCATTGTGAACAGTTGATTAAAAGATTAAGCCTGGAAGGCATTTAGGGAGTGGTTTTTATACCCAAGGAGGGTTTTCCACTCAGCAAATTTTGTGTCACTTTATTCTTCTGTGTTCTCACTGCTTCTGTGTTGTTGTTGTTTCAGTACACTTTGGGATTATTATTTTTCTCAATTCTGTTTATGAATGATTACATTCAACTCATGAATGCATTAATCAGAATAACATTGAGATCAAATCTAAGCTATGTTTTTGGATTTTTAAAAAATTTCAAATCTGTTAAGACACTGATTCACCCCCCCTCTCAGTGTCATTTTACCTCTAACAAATACATGAAGTATACACAAGAAGCATGAAGCATACACGTGAACACATGAAGTGTACATAGGAAGTATGAAGCATAGACATCAATATACATTTAATATGTGAAATATACACAAGAAGCATGAAACATACATGTGAATACATGAAGTATACACATGAATCATGAATAATACACATGAACACATTAATTATACATTGGAAGCATGAAGCATACACGTGAATACATGTAATACATGAAATATACACAAGAAGCATGAAGCATACACATGAATACACATGAATAAGTGAAACATACATGTGAATAAGTGAAGCACAATTGCTCAAATACATGTAAGTCATGAAGTATACACATGAATGCAAAGTGTACGCATGAATACAAAGTATATGCATAAAAACATGTAAGTCACAAAGTATACACGTAAGTTGTAAAGTATACACTTGAATACATGTAACTTATAAGTTACAAGTCATGAAGTATACATAAAAATACACATTACAAGTCACAAAGTATTCACATGTATGCATGTAAGTCACAAAGTATGAATACACATCAGTCACCAATATACACATGAAAGGCACACTCATATAGAAATGCATTATTGGCCTACTTAAGAAGAAGACTAAATAGTTTATTAAAGAGGCTAATTGGTTTATTAGCCTTAACTACAGGAGTGTTTAGATAATTAAATGTCTACTCAATAACATTTTCCATGAATGTTAGAAAGCTATAGGCATGTATGAAAATTTGAATGTAATAAAAATTGACAATAATTATTTAAGCACTAGATGTAAACAACACCCATGACTAAAACATTCAAGCATACAATTTACACAATACACATGATAACATCATTCAAGAATAGCACTGATAAAATAATATTTGCATTAATCAAAAAGTTGTAAGGCTATACAATGATATATGTCGATAAAAGTATAGAATATATCCAATAAATTCATACCGACTTACTACAAAAGAACCATATGGACATAAAATGTCACATATATCAATAGTACAAAACATATGTTTAAAAATGCCATGTAGGCATACAACAAACGACCCTAATACATATTCATTTCCAACTAGGGGAAGGAAAAAGATCATGGTCTGCCTTTGACAATCAATTGGTGGAGTGTTTGTTGATTCTTTTATTTTTTGAATGTGCTCACTAGTCCTCCTCTCTTCACTCTTCTAGAGATGCCACTGCTACAATAAGTATAGATGTTAATATATAGTAATTGAATTGTGGAATGGCATATAATAAAATAATCACTTACCACAAATAAATAATCATCACGCTCATTCATAACATTAGTACATTGATGATCTGGAGTGACAACCACTTATAGAAACCATCAAGATAGCAATTAAACTTCCAACAAGTATCATGAAAAATTTCAATAATAGACCATATAAGAGAAAAAATAATGTCAAATTTACTAATCTGTTGCATATCTCTCTCAAAGGATCAAAACTAGCTATTATTGTAGCAACTCCATGGTCCATCATGTCAAGAACATCACCAGGGCTAACTGATGTCAACATCTGAAAATGAAACAAAAAATATGAAGTTTTTTATCACTTTCATTAGTTTCTTTGTTTAATTAAAAGCATTGACAAGGCAATGAACTGTTTGAAAAAATGCCTCAAAGAAATGTGGTCTCATGCTGATGGTAAGAAATGATGAATTCCATGCCAAGAAAATTTATATGGATTGTCTTGATGTCTATTTTTGGATTGCTTATAAGGTGGTTATCAGGGTATTTTTGAAGATATATAACCATATATTTCCCATGGAATCCATAAAGAATGGAGAACTTGTTGATATTCATTGAATGTTACAAAAAGGCTTATTGAGAGACCTCATGATGAAAATTTTATTTCACCTACTTTATACAAACTTGTAACAGATAAGGACCTTTGGTCTCAATATGGAAAAAATGAAACATTTCAAAATGCATATGTTAAGAGTTTCATAATGCAGAATGAAACACCTACAATGATCTTTTTGATAGTCCTCATGAATGTGATGAATAATTTTGTATTGTTGGTAGTCTTAATTACTATACTATGACCTTGGATGAAGAACTTAAGATAGTGGTTAAGCAATGTGATTTATGTATTTGAAAGTGTTCTAAATCAAGTCTTAATGACTATGACTATGCTTTGCAATTAAGCGAAAGACCATGTGGTTTGTCCTCATTAAGTGTAATGGTTTGTCCTCAATGAAGTCTTGTGACTATTCATAGTTCTCAATGAGTCTTATGACTATGGCTTGTCCATTTAATAAAAAAGGAAAAGTTTTAAAGAGGAAAGCATGGATAAAGGACATCATTCATACATTAAAGGACAAACATTTCATACTAATAACTATGACTATATTGTGACCTAAGGTGAGTATTATTAACTGTACTATGAATACTTATGAAATAGATTCATTAGGAAAATTAAAAATTTAAAGTCACAAATGCCTTATGAGGACAATCAACCTAAGGGTGAAATAGGATAATAAAATATCAATGATTAAGGCATGAGAGGCAATCAAGGGGTAGTTTGTCAAATTTCAGAGAAATAGAAGAAAACCAGTACTAATTGAGGATAGTCATATTGTCATCGCTCCAATAGGAAATTCTAGTATGAGGAGCAACATTTTCATTGTATTCTTGTATAGCCAAATATTCAAGGGAGTATAATAACCAAAGAGGTTAGGGTATAGTGAAAAAGGGCATATGACAATCTACAAAAAATGACAATCAAGACAAATGATGGGGGGAGTTATATGTCAAAAGTTACAAGACTTTCAAAAGCATAAATAAAAATATGTATTGGAGGTTGTTGATAGTGTACAAGACCTCAAGAGGGCTTCAAATGGGATAATCACTTCATTGATGAAAATGATAGGACTGTCAAGTAAGAAAGAAGATTCAAAGGATAGTTTGATAGTACAATGGTCTCCATGGATTTCTCTTAGACACTAAAACCATGTAAGTGGTTGAAGATAACAATGCATAGAATAGTGAAACCATGATGAGTAAGGGAAGATATGGAAGGGATATTTGAGATGAAAGGCTTCCAAAAGAGATTATTCAATACAAAGGGCATACTTCAAGGGTAACAAAGCATTAAAGGAAAGAAGGTAGTCACTTCATCATAGATGGCAATACAAGGTTCAATTTAAGGATAGTCAACTGATATAGCGCAGTCATTGAAGTGTCCTTAACTTCACATCAAACTAAAGACAATCATGACAAAGGGTAGTTTCAGACTTTAAAATGACATTCCTTTGTGATTTTTTATCACAAAATGATAGTTTTCAATCGTAAAGAAGACACTGTCATCAAAGAAAGCCATAAGATAGAAAAAATAATATGTGAAAGGGTCTGAGATTGAAAGGCAAGTGAAACCGACAAGTTCATTTAGCCAAAAATATAAAATATATGATGCTCTATAACTTAAAAGACTAATGAATTCTCCTGCACTCATAACTTTAAAGAACCTAGTTATCTAAGTTCATGTAGTTTCAAGCATTATTATAGATTTGTACACACAAAATTACCAAAACTAGCTAACATTATCTTACAACACCATTAATAAATAAAGGTTACCTAAGTGAAAGTTGTTTGAGGATGAGAATAGCGAGGTGTCAAGGTTGAAGGTCCACCAACAAATTGTTTGACTTCCAAAGTGTGTTATGAGACAATCATTCACATAACGTTCAACTATTCACATGCAATAATTATTTATTTAATAGTAGTTGCATACCTGTGGAATCAATGTTGTAATAATATATGGGTCTACAAGACTGTGCATGCATCATCTACACTTTGACCTTGAATTTTCAATATATTCATTCTACTAATTTAGTTATTCTTACATTTCAAAATAGAATTTAATAAACAAAATTAAATGAATTTGTTGAATTTTACCTAAGTATTAATATAAGATGTTTCATTCAGCAAGGCATTTTTCATAACCATTTGCTTTGTAGTTGATGTATGTTGTGTAGTTGCATCCCAAGCACTCTCACCATCATACCTACAAACAAAACCACAAGAGGCACAATGGTGGGTTGGAACTCTATGTCTGGGAGTCTCACCCACATTAGGATCTACTAGAGGCCTCACACACTATACAATGCTCTAAGTGAGCGAGCTAATTGAGTTCAGCGTGCCCACCTCGATACTGTCCTTCACAACTAAAGGAACGATCACATGTTCCACCATGTTTTTGGCCAAGGGTCTTGTTGGCCTCCTACAATGATTTAACAACTAAGCTATTAAAGTTGTGATGCAAAGATTGGACATCTATACTGAATAGCCATTCAATCATCATGAAGGTGCATTTAACTTGTCAACCCAGGGATGTGAACTTGAAATGGGTCAGCACATTATGTGCACTAGGAACTCAAAGTAGCCATTTTCATTCTACAGCTAAGAAAGATGCAATGTTGAAAGTAAATTGCTTGGAAAGGAATAACATAAATGTTGAACATTAACCAACAACAATACTAAGCTTGAAATACATGAAAAAAATCAAAATATGAACAACAAACAAAAAACTAATATGTCTGCTTTGGCTATAGGAACAGTCACAGAATGGAATTCTAGTGGCTGCAGGAATAGTCAGCACCAGATTCTTAACTAATTATTGAACATAATGTAACAACTACGCTAAACTAAGCTAAGGATTGATTGCTCACCAAGTGGGCCCCCTTGGATGAGTATCCTCTACTACTAACGAAAACTCAAATATTCAAACTCAGAACTTTATTTTATTCATCAGGAAACATGAGTACAAAAGAGTAGCATAACTGTATCACTGAAAACTAAGAATGAAAATACAATATTAGATTGCACAACCTTATGAGAAGGAGCATCTGATCCTTATTTATACTACCAACTAAGCAAGGCGATCAACTCTGCGAACTGGGAGGACGTCACTTTAGGGAAAACAGAGAAAGTGGAGCGACGACGGTTACACATGCATGGAATTTGGTCAGACATGCAGGTCCAAGCACATATTTAGCACAACAGTAATTCCTGCATTTGCTCAACAACATTAAAGTCCACTATAAGGTAGTTACATTTGATTTGCATGGGGAATCTCCTGTCGTTGACCTCCTTTGGCCTTTGAACGATTCCCTGGTTGGACATTATGGTGCATGCCTAGCTGGCGGTGTCTTTCTCAATTTAGCATCCTCAAATTATATCTGCATGGAAATATTAGCATGCACAATAATCGCATATCTATAACTACCTTAAATAAAATTCATTAACCACATGCAAAATTAATATAGATAGTCCAAATAACATGCCAATGCCATTAAAGATTTGTAGAAATAAGATTAGGCCCAAGGTCTATAGTTTTAGGGGAATATCATAAAAAGTATCAACACTTAACATCAAGGTCCATGACAACTTCAGCAAAAAAGTCATAAATTCTACCCAAAATTAGACCATAAACTAGGCTCATCACTCCCCCCAACCTAAGGTCTTGCTAGTCCTCCAGCAGGGGAAGAGTTGTTCTTCTACTTAGTCAATGCTCTAAAATTTGCAACTGGCAATTGTCCTACATCAATGTTTGTTGTGCGTGAATCAGGGTCCCAATAGAATCCTCCCAATTTGTCCAATCTGCTCCACCACTGCCTCTCTGCAGCAATATCATAGTGGTAGAACCTAAAGTTTGGTATGGGCTACATCAGAATAGGTGGCTGAAAAGTCAAGAGAAGCCATAATCATCCCTTTGTTCTACCAATTTGTATATATCTATCAATTCTTTTGAGTGTTGCAGCATAGTTCTGGATGGAATAAGGCTCAACCTAGTTTAGCTCATCAATTAGGTTGTTCCATCTTTTTGAGAGGTATCTCTTCACAGTTTCCTCTTTTTCTTTTTCCTTTGCCTCATATTCACTGTAAAATCCTTCTATCCAAGGCATAATCCTATCACCATAGCTAGGTCTGAAAAGCATTTTGTGCCATTCCTTGTAAATGTCCCTTGGATTCCTTGATTCATCCCTGATGGCCAGAGGGATGTTGGATTCCATTTTCTCATAAGCCCCATATTTTTGTTCCTAACTAATCTCATTTTTTACCCAAGACATAAATGACCTTAATTGGACATCTCCAACATACAATAGTGGATTCCAATCATGGTCTTGAGTCAAATCATAATTATGCAAATAAAACTCACACAACAAATTCTTCATTTTAAGGGAAGCATTTCGATAAGCATTGAAAAATTGAACAAGAGTCTCAATAGAAGGGTTCAAACCTAAGACAATTTGTTCCAACTTAAAAGAAAGATATTTCTCCTTCAAATGCAAAGCATAGACCCTTGGAGGGGTCCTGCACTCTAAAATATGTGGTACTAAGGCTGCCATATCATCTACATGCTTCTTCAAGGTGGAAATATTTACATCTTTTTCTTCAATCTCCTCATCTTTCTTTTGAATTTCCTTCTTCAACCCATGTTTCTCCTCCTTCCATTCTTCTTCCCTTCTTTGCATTTCTTTGCATAAATGTATAGCTACCATGTGCATGAAAAATTAGGGGGGTTATGTATTCCTACCAACATTTTTGGCGATGCTTTCTCTTCATATGGTACTAACTGCAAGGATTTAGGCTGTCCAATCAATTCCAGCTATAGGGGTACGAATTGTTCTCCCAAATCCTGCTATTGTTCTAGGGACTCCTGCTCTTGTTCATGCTAGAGGATCTCTTGCTGCAGAACCTCTTGCTGCAGGAAATCATGATTTTCCTCATATTCTTGATTCTCGACTTGTTCTGCAATGTTAGCAAGATTGGCCAATGTTATGTTTGTTGTCATCTTAAATATATCTTCTTCCTCAACATTCTCCTACCCCATTTGATCTTTTGTGTCCCCCTATGATATTTCTCTAGATTTAGGGATTTCCTGCGGAGGCATAACAAAGGCTGGCCTGATTGGTCTTGATTTTCTAGGAGGGATTTCATGTTTTTCTTTGGCTGCAGGATGAACAGTGTTAGCCTTTCTCTTCTTAGATCTTAGCACCTCTTTTTCTGTCGGCTGCCTTTTAGATTTCCCTTTTCTTGTTTTTTCTTCTCTTTTTTGTGCCCTAGTTCTCATTATGGTGCCAAGGGGAACATCATCATCAAAATCTGAGGAAGAGCTTTCTTTTTCTGAGTGCTCTATTTCAGAAGAACTAATTTATATGGTTTCTTCTGCTACATGAGGGTTTGCACTAGGGCCTATGCCAGAGGTTGAAGCACCAAGAGTGGCTTCAGTCGTGCTCAATCTCCTACTAGACCTATGGGGTTGAGGTAAAACCCTAGGTTGCAAATGCTCAGGTCTAATTTGATCATTTTTTATGAATTCCTCCTAGGTCATTCCAGACATATCATGCAAAGACTTCTCAACTAACAATTTAATCAAACAATGGTGGGAAACAAAATTGTCCCTACCTTTCTGATTCTCAGCTTCCATGATTGAAAGAAGGTTGCATAGCACGTTCGGCACATTCATCCTCCTCTCGTGCCTCATGTGATTCAAAAGTTTGAAGTACACAGAATGTACATTCGACAAGCGACCTTCACAGGTGATGTATTTTATGACATAAACAACTATCTGCTTCCATGGATCAGGCAGAGACATTCTCTTCGCCCCTTGTTTATCTATGCTCAATGGAGGGTCACTTGGTTCTATGAATTCGGCCCTGGCTGACCTAGCATCTCTAGAAACAGGGTAATTTTCACCATCGGTAGGTAACCCTATAACTTCTGCAATCCTTTCCTCAGTCGCCAATTCTTCTAGCCCTTTTACTGTGGCCTTCCCTTCAAACAATGATTGAGTGAATTCTAGTGCAATGTCTTCATCAAAACCATCTAGCTTTAGGAAGTAGTCTAACCACTCGCAGTTCTTGAATTCAGCTAGGCAGGGTGCATCCTATAGTAATACATCGTGCACCATGGGTTCATTTCGAATTAACCCACCTCCCATTTTCTGCAAGCAAACAATCACTCTATGGTTTCCTTCCTACAATTCTTGTCTGAAAACCAAATTCACCTTCCTGTAGTACTTGCTAAATTTTCAATGTCAATGTTGACTGAATTTTCCCTTTCTTACCTTTTTCTTGCAACTTGAGATTATGACGGGGTCAATAATGGCAAGGAAGGAGTAATAAAGGAAAGCTATTATGGAGAGAAATGGTGGTGATAGTTGGTGTCACTTCACACATGTGAGTCATCCTCTCACTTAGATTTCAAATCGGCTCAATTCAATTTTTGTTGACATAGACCAGCATGGACTGACACGTGGGTTAATTATTCACATCTTTTCCTCCCCCCCAACCTAAATTTGGGCATGTGTCCTCACATGCGAAATGATGATTTGACAGGGGTAGGGAATAATGGCATGCTATGGTGAACATCTATATTAGCGTATGACAATTAAATGAATGTACTAAAAGACAATTAAGATATAGCAATTAATGCGCACATACCTAAATGTGTGGAGGATTCATTGAAAATATTGTGGAGAAAGTACCATTCACCTTTTTAGGAAATAAGTTGAGCAATTAATGAAAATGAGGTGGAATGAGGTGGAGTGGAATGAAGTGATGTGATGGAAGAGAGAGAAAGGTCAAAATGGATGGGTGGATGGGTGGATGGGTGAAGAAATAGACTCCCACAAAAGTGGAAGTCTTTATTATGACAAGTACATACCTTAATTAGCCAGAAGGAGGGACACTGGGTCAACTTCCTTCGGTTGCAGGAAGCTCGGGTGCAGCATGCTGAGTGAATTGATGCAGGAACTCCTTGGAAGTTGGCTTGTGATATAATTTGAGGTGATGACCATTGAAAAGAAACTTGAATCTAACTGGGTCAATAGTAGTGAGTTGAACAACACCATTAGGGAATACTTTAGCAACCTCATATGGTCTTAGCCACCTCGTCTGTAATTTTTCAGCATTGTCCTGATATCTAGAATCATAAAGCAATGCCCAGTCTCCTGGTTAGAATTCTTTGTCCTTAATAAATTTATCATGCCACCTGATTCTTTGATTTTGCACTACCTCTGTGTGATGCAAGGTTGCTCTCCTCATCTCATCCAAAGCATTCAGCTGTAGGATTCTTTCTCTTTGTGCCTTGGAGATATCCATCCCCAAGTCTACTGCAGTCCTAAGCATCTTATGTTCAAATTCAATGGCCATCATGGTTGTTTTTCCATACAACAACTCAGATGGAGTGAAGCCTGTAGTTATTTTCCAAGTAGTTCTGTATGCCCAAACAACTTCTAGTAATCTGTTTGCCAAGTCCTCTCTATGGATAGCTACGGTTTTGGTCAGAATAGCTTCAATTTTTTTGTTGGTCACCTCAACTTGACCATTGGCCTGGGGGTGATAAGGAGTAGACTTCCTATGTCTTATGTTGTACTCATTAACCAGTGCAGCAACAAGGGTTGATGTGAATTGAGTCCCTTGATCAGTCACTATC
The DNA here is from genome assembly GCA_007258455.2 of Sequoia sempervirens. Taxonomy (NCBI): domain Eukaryota; kingdom Viridiplantae; phylum Streptophyta; class Pinopsida; order Cupressales; family Cupressaceae; genus Sequoia; species Sequoia sempervirens. Next base: position 116,110,914 of record VDFB02379711.1, read on the forward strand.
TCTCTTGGAACTCCATACCTTGTGAAAATCTCCTCATAAATAAATTTTGCAACCTTGTTAGCTCTTGCATGCTTCATGGCCTTAACTTCTACCCATTTAGTTACACAATATTAGTGCATACCAGGATATAAGACTTACCATTTGATGGAGGGTCAATGGGTCCTACAAAATCCAATCCCCACTTTTCAAAGGGAGTGATTACTACCTGAGGGAAAAGTGGCATCTCATCTGATTTGGTTGGTCTGCCCACTCTTTGACATCTATCACATTTTTTGGTATACCTTCCTACATCCTTGTGGAGTTTTGGTCATTAATATCTTGTGTTCAAAATCTTCATTGTTGTCCTATTGGCTACAAAATTTCCTCCACATGGTTCATTGTAACATGCATGCAAAATTTCATATGTCTCATCTTCTCTCACACATCTCCTCATGACATGGTCTGGTCTAGTATAAAACAAACATCTAGCAATTCATGAGAAGTGAGGAGGAACTCTACCTGTGACCATATAGTTAGCTATCTCAGCATACCATGGTGTTTGTACATTGATGGAGAATAGATTCTCATCAGTAAAAGAGTCATCTATGGCTTGATTATCTTCTGATGTAGTCAGCCTTGAGAGAAAATTTGCAACAACATTGGCCTTCCCTGGTTTATCCACAATGGTTATGTCAAACTCTTGCATCAACAATAACCATCTTGCTAGCCTACCTATGATCAAAGGTTTATTCATGAGATATATAATGGTTGCATGATCAATGTGCACAAAGATTTGGTAGCCTATTATATAATGCCTGGATTTTTTTAGGGCATAGATCACTGCCAGCATTTCTTTTTCTGTCACTGTATAGTTGAATTCATCTCCTTGCAAATTTTTGCTGACAAAAGAAATGGAATTTTCAATAGCTCCTTCTTTCTGTCCTAAGACTACTCCTATGAGATAATCTAATGCATCTATATGGATGTGGAAAGAAAGCTCCCAATTAGGTCCTTTGAGTATAGGAGCATGAGTCAAGGCTACCTTCAAATCAGAAAATTCCTTGTCACAATATTCAGTCCACTGGAATTCAACATCTTTAGTGAGGAGGGTATACAATGGTGCTGCTATTTTGCTAAAATCCTTGATGAAACGCCTATAATATCCTACATGGCCCAAGAAACTCCTAACATCCTTCTATTTTGTAGGTGTGGGAAGATTTGTGATTACCTCAATCTTTGCAGGATCTACTTGAATTCCTTTGTGAGAGATGTAGTGTCCAAGAACTACACCTTCTTGCATCATCATGAAGCACTTTTCATTATTTAAAGAGAGATTGTGATCTTCACATCTTTGTAGGAATTTCTTGAGATTCTCCAATGCTTCATTGAAATCAGCACCATAGGTGGTGAAATCATCCATATAAATTTCTATAATCATGAGAAATGTCTAAAAATATGTTAATGTCTACCCTCTGAAAAGTTGCAGGTGCATTGCATAAGCCGAACAGGAGTACCGAGTAAGCATAGGTCCCCCATGGACAGGTAAAGGTGTCTTCTCCTAGTCCTCTGGGGCAATTTGGATCTGGTTGTAGCCGCTAAACCCATCTAGAAAAGAAAAGTATTGCTTTCCTGCAAGTGAGTTCAAAACTTGATCTATGAAAGGTAAGGGAAAATGGTCCTTCTTGGTGGCAGCATTAAGTTCCCTGTAATCAACACAAACTCACCATTTCCCTCATTTTTTAGGTGCAATCACTAATGGAGACACCCACTGGCTATCTGAAATGGGGTAGATAAATCCTGCATCTAGCAATTTTTGTAATTCTCCTTTGACAATTTCTCTCAGTGTAGGGTTAATTCTTCTTTGTGGCTGCCTCACTAGGGTGCAATCATCTCTGATGTAAATTTTGTGAGATCCAATCCCTTCATCTCATGATAGTCCCACGTAAATGCATGTTGATGGGTCCTCAATAAGTTTTCCAATAACAATTCTTGTTCTTCACTCAGTTTGTTGTTAACATTTAGATACTTTCCTTCTGACCACTGTACTTGTGTGGTTGAATCTATCATAGCTGCTTCATTGACGCATGGTACCTTGAGTTCATATGAAAGCAATGTATGGTACATACCTATTGCTGTAGGAAGTCTGTTTATTTGAAGAGTGGCTATAGGAAGATTGGCTACAGGAAGAACACCTGTAGGAACAGTGGCTACAGGAAAAGTAGACATAAGTGTCTTGACTAGAGCAGTAGAATGAGAAGATGATGCTTCCTCCACTTCACAATGGTTTTGAATGATGTTATCCAATACTTCATCTTCGTCTTGAAGCTACATGAAAGATCTTCTTCCTAGCATCATAAGTTGTGCCACAAAATTAACTTCCTCAGCCTCTTCACCAATATGTGGCCATATGGGATTATCCTCATCATGGTATGGCTAAGCAGGAGGATAAAGAACAAACTTTTTAGTGCTCTTCTCATCAGAAATGGTCATGTCACCTGAACGACATCCATAACATGCATCTGTAGTTCCTAACCATGGCCTTCCAAGAATAATGGGATACCCTCCTAGTGTAGCTTTAGGACAAAGAATCATGAAGTTTGTTGGGTACCCCCAGGATTCTAGAATTACCACAAGATCCTCTACTATACATCAGGCTTAACAGTAGAACTATCAGCAAGCTGCAGGATAGTGGGAGTAGATCTCATGCTTGCAATGTTTAGTTGTTGCAGGATTTCCTTGGTAATTACATTTATTGCTACCCCTAAATCAATCAGAGCATTCTTTATTTGAATCCCATTTATAACAATTGCTACCACAAGACTACCTAGGTCATTGTACTTAGGGATAGTCATTTTTCCAAGCATGATGTCAGCTAGCTATCCCACCACATGAACTGTAGTGGGGTCTTTCTTCTTCCTGCCTGGCTTCTTGAGGCATGCCTCTTTGATTGCCTTGTCATAGATTGGGACATCCTTTATGGCTTGGAATAGAGGTATCTGGACACATATATGCTTCAGTTGATCCAAGATGTAAAAGGTTGTGTCCTCATTATCTTCCTTCTTCTTGGAAACTTCCAATCTATGAGGAAATGGCGGTTCTTGTTCATTCTGCTTGACTAGGATTGGTTCAGGATTTTTAGGTGCACTTGGTTGAATGGGATCATTCAGAGGTTCCTCTTCCTCTTCCACATGAAGCTCAATGATAATGAGCTTAGAAGGGGCTGGTAAAGTAGTTCGTGAATGAAAGTGGATGTCACTTACACTCACAACATATGTAGGGAATTGATTTGAATCAACAGAGTATACATGCTATTGTTGTGGTTTGTTATTTGGATTGAGTGTGGGCTAAGCTGGTAGCTGAGTAGGTTTAGGTGGATTTGAGCTTGAATTAGCAGATGGAGGCATTATAGTAGGTTGTTGGGGCTGAGAAGGTGGTTGCATGTAACTGGTTTTCTGGGTAGGCCATTATTGTCTTCCCCTCCATTGATTTATTTGTTGCCAATTTCCTGGAGGTGCTGCCAATGCCCTTGAAATTGCTACCAATTCCCCTAAGGTTGCTGCCACTAGGGTGGAGAGTTTTGATGATTGGGCCAAGCATTTGGAGGGTTACCCCAAGGTTGTGGTGGATATCCTCCATAGCTGGATGGATATGGGGGTTTCCATTGGTTACCAGATGAATACGAATTAAAATATGGCCCACCATAAGAGAGTGGATCTAGTGGCATTCCTTTTCTTGGAGTCTAAGGCCTCCTTTGTGCAACATAGTAGACTTGATCTTCTTCAATCTGAATTGGATTGAACTTGGGTACAATCTTCTTGCCTTCAATATTAGCTACCATCTTGCATCTGCAGTCCTTCTTCTTTTGTCTGCAATGGGAGCAATACTTTGCCAACATTGCCTCTACCTCTTCTTGCTTCTTCTTGGCCTGAAGTGTATCCAGCTGAGTAGCTAGATTGTTTATAATGTCTTGCTTAAAGTCTTCCCACAAATGAGTAATCTCCATTCTTGAAACTCCACCGGTAGATGAATTACCCATGGAAGATCGGTAAGCTCTCCCTTTCTTTGAAGCTTCCCTAGAGTAGTTCTAGCATATTTTCTTCATATCCTCCCAAGGGACTTGGGAGATATATCCTCCCCTCATCAGGTCCAAGGCATCAGTGCAACTGTCATTAATTCCTCTTAGGAAAAGAAACTTTTGTGAGTCTTCATTAAGTGTATGGTGTGGAGATTTTTGTAGGAAAAATAGAAACCTTGCAATATAATCCTCCAGGCTCTCATCTTCCTTTTGTTGCATCCAAAAAATGTCACCTCCTCTAATGTCATTTCCCCTGCAATACTCCTTGTATTTCTCAAGGAATTTTTTCTTTATATCTTCCCAAGTTTCCACAGTATCACTACCTAGGCTCATGAACCATCTTAATGCAGCTTCTTTTAGAGTGGTAGGAAATAGCTTAAGCCTATGGGCATCGGTGGTCTTCAGAGGAAACTTCAAAGCTAGTCAGATCAGGAAATACATCAGCAAAGGGGTTTGGATCTTCTTCTTCTTCTCTTGGCAGGTTCTGATATTCAACTAGCTGGAATGGATTAGGATTATTAGGAAGGAATCTCCCATAAGAATCCATTCTCCTTCCTCTATGCATGCGGTATCAACTCACTATCAGCTAGCTCACACAAAGAATTGGTAAAGAATAAGGGGGTTCATTATTTCCTAAATGAGGGGTATGCTAAGAAAAACTTCCAAAACCGCTACAACAAGAAAAACTACCAATGACTCCAAAGAACTCCCTAGTTTGACACCATCCCCGGCAACAACGCCAAAAATGTTGGCCTCCTACAATGATTTAACAACTAAGCCATTACAACTGTGATTCAGAGATTGGACATCTATACTGAATAGCCATTCAATCATCATGAAGGTGCATTTAACTTGTCAACCTAGGGACATGAACTTGAAATGGGTCAACACAATATGTGCACCAGGAACTCAAAGTAGCCATTTTCATTCTACAGCTAAGAAAGATGCAATGTTGAAAGTAAATTTCTTGAAAAGGAATAACATAAATGTTGAACATTAACCAACAACCATAATAAGCTTGAAATGCATGATAGAAATGAAAATATAAACAACAAACAGAAAAATACTCTGTCTACTTTGGCTGTAGGAACAGTCACAGAATGGAATTCTAGTGGCTGCAAGAATAGTTAGAGACAAATTCTTAACTAATTACTTAACAGAAAGTAACAACTAGGCTAAACTAAGCTAAGGATGGATTTATCACCAAGTGGGCCCCCTTGGATGAGTATCCTCTACTACTAACAAAAACTCAGATGCTCAAACTCATAACTTTATTTTATTCATCAAGAAACATGAGTACAAAAGAGTAGCATAACTGTATCACTGAAAACTAAGAATGCAAATACAATGGTAGAGCGTACAACCTTATGAGAAGGAACATCTAATCCTTATTTATACTACCAACTAAGCAAGGCGGTCAACTTCACGAATTGGGAGGATGCCATTTTAAGGAAAACAAAGAAATTGGAGTGGCGGTGGTTACGCATGCATGGAATTTGGTCAGACATGCAGGTCCAAGCGCAGATTTAGCACAACAGTAACGTCCACATTTGCTCAACAACATTAAAGTCCACTATAAGGTGGTTACATTCAATTTGCATGGGGAATCTCCTATCGTCGACCTCCTTTGACCTTTGAACTATTCCCTGGCTAGACATTATGGTGCATGCCCAGCTGGCAGTGTCTTTCTCAATTTAGCATCCTCAAATTATATCTACATGGCAATGTTAGCATGCACAATAATCGCATATCTATAACTACCTTAAAGAAAATTCATTAACCGCATGCAGAATTAATATAGATAGTCCAAATAACATTCCAATGCCATTAAAGATTTGTAGAAATAAGATTAGGCCCAAGGTCTATAGTTTTGGGGGAATATCATAAAAATTATCAACACTTAACATCAAGGTCCATGACAACTTCAACAAATAGATCATAAATTCTACCCAAAATTAGACCATAAACTAGGCTCATTAGGTCTTAGTGCCAACTTTAGATTACATTGTGAACCTGGTCTATCATGTGCAGAGCCCCCACCTCTACCCTGAAAGTCTAAATTGTCAAAATGATTTGGCACCTTATTGAGGACAAACTCACAATAGAGTTTCCTCAAAAAATACTATGGTACCTTGTAGTTATTACATGGAGGTTGATCAAAAACCATCCACCACCACTCCCAAAACTTATTTTAATTAATTCATGGTGGCACCAATGGATGGGGAACCTCCTACATGCATGTGATAGAGGTGCATTGGTTCTTGGGTCTGTAAAACGGCACACAAGTCAGCTTTGCTAATTTTTTATTTTTTCACATCTCCATAGGAAAGTACACTTCCATTAAATCATTTTAATTCATCTCTCTTATTTGACCAAAAAATAATTTTCTCACTTATTTCTCCTACATGTGATACAATCGATTTGAGCGATTTGACAATGCCTCTCCTATAAGGGTGGGTTGCAGAATGCTCATTTAATCTTCCAGACAACATTTCAAGCTCTCTTTTGTTGTTTTCAATTATATTTAAAATATTTCTTGGGTTCCTTGTGGATGCTTACGAACTGAGGGAGGAGTTTGAGGTTCTTTTTTGGGAGGGTCTTTGTGAGGGGGTGACTATGAATCATCAATGTTTGGAGGTGGAGATTGATTTCCTAGAAATTAAAAAAAAGTTTATTTAAAAAACCAATTTCAATCTACATTCTAATTCAAATTTGAAACTAAAACAATAGAAATACATACCTCTTCAATCTCTTCGACCTCTTTGATTTCTTGGAAACATCCTCTCAAAGAATCACAAACAACATTTGATCTCCTTTTGGCAAGCGCGAGTTGCAAGGGCACAAAATGAGGACTCAACTCATGGGTTCACAAAAAAATAAGTTTCTAACGCCTATTTAAAAAAAAAAAACTTTAGAATTTGGTGAGCAAGAAATTCGGTGCTCTCCAAATGCTCAAGTCATTTGGCGAGCACCAAATTTTGCGCTCTCCAAATGCTTAAGTCATTTGGCGAGCACCAAATGCTTAATTTTGGGTTTTTTGCACAATGTGGTACCTTTTTGTGTCACGGATTGGTGCACACACCCTTAGCTATTTCATGCATGATTTGGAAAATAGAAATTAAAACCTTTATTTGACTTTATCTATATGTTTTTGGAACTTTAGATCATTGGGGACGATGATTCACAAGGGGGGAAGTATGTTAGACCCCATTTCTCAGTTACCTGGTTACTTTTACCTTCATGAGTAAATATGTTAATAAATGTAAATTGTGACCTTAATATGTTTAATAAGTGAATGAAATACTGAAATATGCATTAATATTTTATTTCTTTTGAAGGAATGATTATGTTTATACTAATGGAAAATGTGATGAATGAATATGTATTGCAACTTGAATATTTAATGCTTTGATGATGAAAATTATTTATGATACAAATGGATTCCATGTGAATGACTAACTACCTATGTGATGCACTAAGTTGGATGCAGGAAGAAGTCAAGCCCTCGGGTACGAGAGGGGGAGTATCACTTAGGAGAGGAGTTTGGTCTGATCACCCTTAATGATCCTAACTGAGCACAACACTCACACACTAGTTGGTTAAGATGGATCAAGTCAATAGAGAAATTTTTTGGATTAAACTATGTATTATTTTTAATCGATTCTTTCCTCTTCCTGATGATGGATCACTGAGTGTGTTTTGAAACATCGATTAAAAATAGTACATAGTTTAATCCAAAAAAAATCTCTATCAACTTCATGGACTATGGAAAGCTTATACCTACTATGGATCAAGTCAGTCGAGATTTAGTAAGTAACCTCCTGTTAGGATTTGTGTATGCTTTGTACTAGTATGTGGTTTTTGAATGTTCTTGATTGGGAAAATGTGATTTTCTTTATGTTGAGAGAAAGCCCTTCTTCTTTGTGAGTTCATACTTACACATTGATCAATGAGGTTATAAATAAGATTATGTATATGTATGTGGTATGAAATACTCATACATATGAGTATATGCATGCATGTGTATACATAGGTAGACATACTTACGCATACCCATGAACAAATATATCATGTGTATGAGAATATCAATTAGACAAGTATGATATATATATTATGTATATATACCGATCAATAAATATATACATGTATACCTGGATATTAAAATGTTGATATATGTATATAGTATATAAATATATTAATATATATGTATGAGTAAATTAAATACATAAATATTAATATATAAATATATATAAGTGATATTGTATGTATGTGATTGATAAATGAATTATTATGTTTATATATATCGATTAACAATTGATGTATTTCATAATCATGTGAATATGATTATATATATATATATATATAATGTGATATATATATATATATTGTTTGACATATATTAATACATTGTTTTGTTTTATATGAATTGCATTCTAAATAGTTACCAAAGTAACATGGCATGGGCTAAAGCTAAGCCATTCTATATAATAAAAGAGTCTTTAAATTCGCTGAGCACTTGAGTGAAAGCATAGCCTTATTAAGTAAAAAGGATAAACTAATACTACGCCCATATTAAACACTTGAGGAGTAAACTCGATGCACATAGTATACCATGTTTGAAATATATTAAAAGTGCCTCATAATAAACTTAGTGCAACATGTTTTTTCCCGCTTCTCTCTCCTCTACCGACGTTTGAACAGCCTGCGCGTATGGTGGATTCTGCATTGGGTGTACCCCACGGTCCCCCCTTGTCCTCCACTAACCTGAGCCTTGCCTAGTCACATGCAGGCTCGTGTCCCTTAGGAGCCACTCCTGGATTTTCCAGTTTGGATTTTCCCATGATTCCAGGTCAACCCAGGTCACCCATGATTCTGATTTTGTCTAGTGTGGAAGTGTTAGCAGTCCCTGTCGTACCAGAAGTTAAAGGATGGAAGAATGTGTTGACTAATGGTAGTCAGAGTGCCAAGGGCCCTTCTCCTCACTCTGAAGAATAATTTATTACTACGGGCACTAACTTTTCTAACCCTAATTCATTCAGTGATGGGATTGTTTCCTCAATTGAAAATACGGTGGTGGGTCGATTCCTCTCCTTTTGACCTTCAATGGATATGGTCCAAAGATGGGCTACTTCTAAATGGTGCCTCAAAGGAAGTGTGTACATTTGTTCTATGACGGGTGGGATTTTCATTTTCAAGTTCATGACTTCAGAAGACTTGATTGTGGTCCTCTCTTCTAGCCCTTGGGTGTATGGAAAGCATAGTTTGGCTTTATGCTGCTGGAAGCCGGGGTTTGACCCTTCAATGGATCTTAATAAATCAGTGCTAGTTTGGGTCCACCTACCTGGTCTACCTCTGGAATATTGGGATGAATCCATTTTCAAATGGATTGGGGATTCTTTGGGCCAGTTCATAACTTCAGACTCCATTAGCAGGTCCAAATCTAGGTTAGTTTTTGCCCGATTTTGTGTTAATATTGAAGTGCATAAATCTCTACCTACCTCTATGAAGCTATACTCTAAGTTTGGTTCCTGGAACCAACAATTATGTTATGAGAATTCTATGGTTTACTGCCAAAAATGTGCTAAACCTAGCCACCTAATCTCTAACTACAAATCCTCTTTTAATCATGTGCCTAACCCTAGTGAGTCTGCTATTGAAGACCACTACCCCTTTGAAGAAGACATTCTGAAGATTTTTGACTCCTCGGTCAAGTCTGTATTGCCCAAATTGGTTGACCCCTTGGTAAACATTGTGTGTCACTCTACTAGGAAGGAAGCCTTTGGTGGGGATTTGGTTCTGGTTCCTATTGTTCCTGCTTTGGCTGAGGTTTTTCCCGGTTGTGGGGTTCAGGGGGTTGATGCTCCCTCCCCTGGCCTGGTTCTTTGAGGGGGATGCTATTAATGGTGAATCCCTGAAGGATGATGGGTTTAACCATTCTGTTGGGCCAAGTGTGACTATAGGTGAAGAAGGCGAAATCATGAAGGAAGAGATTGCCAAATTTAAAAATGAGACGGTGGATATGGACTCGGTGAGTTTGACCTAGGAGAAAAATTTGGAGGAGGAGTTCTGGTCAACCCCAAAGAAAAAAGTGAAACAAAGGAAAGCGGATGTGGGTGGTGACTCTAAGTCAGGAAGGCCCAACCAGCATCAGACCAGGCAGAGTGAGACAGTGAAAGAGATAGCCATTGGTAAAAAAAGGACATGTCCTCAAAGAAGGGTCATAAATGAAGGTCCTATCCTAGAATGTGCGAGGGTTGAATAGCTCTCATAAACAACTCACGTTGAAAAACTATGTTTTAGAGCATAAGATTGATGTTTTACTGTTACAAGAAACTAAATGAAGAAAGCTAATTTTGATGATATTGCTAAGTATATATGGCTGGGTGCCCTTTACTCTTGTAGTGATGCTAAGGGTGTGTCTGGTGGGCTTGCTATGTTATGGAACCCTAACAGGATCAATGAGTTTAAAATTTTCACTGCTAGAGTAGTGTGGGAGTCTTGTTTTCTTACTCGGGTGGCTCTTGGTCACTTAATGTCTATGCCCCTAACCAGAGGAATGTTAGGAATTCCCTTTTGTAGTATCTCTCTGATTGGATAAACAATAATAGGGGGTCTCATTGGTTGGTGGCTAGGGACTTCAACTATCCCTTATATCCTTCAAAGAAAAGTGGTGGTCTGGTGGATTATTCTGATAGCATGGCTGATCTGAAAAATTTTCTGAGTGTTACTAGCCTAGTTGACATTGAATTGTTGGGTCAATAATTTACTTGGACCAATAGACGTCTTGGGGATGGATTTATTCAAGTTAGATTGCATAGATTTCTTTGTTCCCACAACTGGACGACCCTGCTCAATGCTAATCTGCTTGCCCTGCCCAGGATTGTTTCTGACCATAACCCTCTGCTGCTGGTCATGAATGATCGATCTACTGTCAGACCTTTCCCATTCTGGTTTGAGTTAATGTGGAACTATCATCCTTATTTTAGGAATAAAGTTACTAAATGGTGGAACATTCCTATATGTGGCTCGCCCATGTTCAAGGTCTTTTATAAACTTAAACATATCAAATGTATGGTGAAATGTTGGAATAAAAGAGTTTTTGGGGATTTCTTTTAGAAAAAAAGAGCCCTATGGGACAAGTTGAAGACCATCCAAAAAAATATGAAAAAAGGGGATGTCATCCTGCCAACCTGCAATCAGGAAAGAGAGTCGTGGGGAGTGAGAACAAATTTTAAGGAAAGAGGAATTTTTTTGGAAACATAAATCTAGAGTTCAATGGCTACAAGAAGGGGACATAAATACCTTATTTTTTCATATTTCTGCTCTAAAATACAAGAAAAGGAATCAAATAGCTAAGATGCAAAATGAGTAGGGGGTTATGGTCAATACACCTACCCATATCGGTCTTTTAGCTGTGGACTATTTCCAGAGGGTTTATTTAGCCCCTTATGAGGCTCCCAATTCGGCTATGGACAATCTGCTATTGGATCCTCTCCTGACCACCATTACCTAGTATTATAACCTTAGCATCCTCTATGCTATCACTCCTGAGGAAGTTCGTTTGGAATTTTTCAGCATGGGTTCCTATAAGATGTCTGGTCCGGATGGTTTTCCCCCGGCCTTCTTTCAAATTTTCTGGGATATTGTTGGTGAGGACCTTGTCTTGGCTGCTAGAGATTTCTTCAACTCTGGTAAGCTCCTCAAACAACTGAACCACACTTTTATAGCCTTGATTCCCAAGGTTGTTGATCCCTAGATAATGACTAATTTTAGGCACGTCATCCTATGCAATACCATTTATAAAATCTTCTCTAAAATTTTGGTGAATCATCTTAAACCCCTCCTAGACAAAATTATTAGCCCTACCCAAAAAGGCTTTGTTCCTGGTCGCCATATTCTAGATGTTACTATAACTACTCATGAATTGTTCCACTCAATGGATAGATGCAATAATGCCAGTATGGCCCTAAAATTGGATATTTCAAAAGCGTATGATAAGGTGTTATGGGACTTTATCCCCAAAGTCATAGCTAAGTTTGGTTTCAACCAAGGGGTGGTCAACCTTTTGATGGAATGCATTACCACGGTGTTGTACTCTATTCTGGTTAATGGGGAACCTTTTTGTTTCTTTAATGTTGGGAGAGGAATCAGACAAGGGGATCCCCTCTCACCCTATTTATTTATCATGGTTGTGGATGTCTTGATCAGGAACAAATCTAAATTGTTTTCAGAGGGGTCTATTAAGGGTGTTAAGGCTGCCTCTTCTTTGGAAACAACTGTTATCCAACAATTTGTGGATGATACATTTCTCTTTGGGAAAGCCTCTGTGATTGAAGCCAAGAAATGGAAAAGTTGTCTCAATAACTATGCTGCTTGTTCTACACAATGTATTAATTATAATAAAAGCATGATTTACTTCTTCAACAACACTCTTTCTCTTCAAGCACAGGTGACTGCTATTCTAGGTTGTATGAGTGGCTCTCTCCCATCGGTGTATATTGGTTTACCCCTTACTATCAAGGAAGTCACTCCTGCCTTTTGGAACTCAGTTCTTGAAAGGATCCAAAGGAAGTTGGTGGGCTAGAAAGGCTCCATTATCAATCATGCTAGAAAATTGTAGCTTATGTCTGCTACTCTCCAAGGGATCCCTGTTTACTTCCTCTCCATCTTCAAGATCCCCAGATATATTGCTGAGAAGTTTGAAATTTTTTAAAGGAATTTCCTATGGTCGGGGACCGAGGAAAAGAATTTGTTTGCTTTGGTTAGATGGGACAAAGTCTCTAAACCTAAACCTTGTGGTGGGCTTGGGATCAGGAATATCCTTTGCAACAATAAGGATTTGATTACTAAGGTGGGTTGGGACCAACTAAGGAATAAAAAGGATTGGTACAAGATTATGAATGCTAAGTATCTTCAAAATAGACCTTTGATTAATTTCCTCTCTAGCAATCATCCTTCGAGATCTTTGGCTTGGAATAACATTTGCAGATTCTAGGGGTTTCTCATGACAGGGATGAAATGGAAGGTTGGGAATGGAAACAGTATCATATTCTGGGAAGACCCTTGGTTGTTAGACACCCCCCTTGCACTCTCTAATTTTAGGAACCTTATGAGGCCGACACAACTCTTCTTCAAATTTTACATTAGAGATTACCTGCTTGGCCAACCTGGAGCTAGGAGGTGGAAATATCTAATCCTTTTTTTCCCTTTGTCTCTTGAGTTGTGTTCTCTGGCTAAGTATTTTCAAGACTTGCTCTCCCTTACTAGATTACCATTAACCAACATGGAGGATTATTTCTACTGGACTAAAGATCGGTAGGGTAATATTTTTGTTAAGATGACTTACAATCTGCTGTCAGACCAGGGGATTGAACATGGACCTTGGAAATAGGTTTGGAATAGACACATGATCTCAAAAATAAACTTTTTTTCTGGTGAACAACCTACCATAACAAAATCCTTACTCAAGATAATCTAAGGAAAAGGGGATTCCAGATCCCTAACAGGTGCTTTTTATACAAATTCAATGAAGAATCTGTGGATCACTTACTTCTACATTGCCCATTTACTACTAGTGTGTGGGAGATGGTTTTGGAGCAGTTAGGCATTCAATGGACTATGAGTAAGGACATTAAATCCTTTACCTTGGGCTAGGTCTGGGCCCTTCCTTCACCCCTTACCTCATGAGATCTGGAACCAAGTTCCCCCCATTATCTATTGGTGCTTATGGAAGAAGAGGAACAATAAGATATTCAAGAATATTGAGATGAGCCCTAAGGAGGTTTTGGGTATAAGGTCAAGGCTAATTTTTAAGAACATTTCGATTTTCAAGGGGAAAAGCCTGGAAAAATCCCCTACTGAGTGGGAAATTAAAATGGTTAAAGCTTGGCATCTGAATCTAGAGGCTAATTCTTATGACAACTCCAGGTCCTAGGCTAGACAGGACACTGTTTGGAAACCCCAAGACTATGGATGGCATAAACTCAATTTTGATGGTGCTGCCAAAAGCAACCCGGGCAGGGAAAGCATAGGAGGTATAATCAGAGTCTGCAGAGGTAATTTTGTGGTTGGTTACTTAGGGGGAATAGGGATTCAGTCCTCCATGATTACGGAAACAAGGGAACTGCTAAAGGGCGTTCAGTTAGCTGTCACTATAGGGATAGAGAATCTACATATTGAAGGAGATTTTAAGTCTATGATTGACGCTGTTAATATGGGAATATTACTAGGATGGAGTACAAAGGACATATTGTTAGATATAAATCATTTGGTGTCTAAGTTGAACTTGAAGATTGCTACCCACATTTTTCAGGAGGATAATCAAGTTGTTGATGCTTTGGCTAATTTTGGTACCCATTGGAGAGATTCTAAGTGTTGGCAGAATATGGGGAACCTACCACCAAGTATGCAAGGTTTAATCCTTAAGGAGTAGGGCACATGCATTTTTCATGATGATACCTAATTTTGCAATTGCTATGGCCTTCTGGGGGGTCCACATTCTTTTCTATTGGGTGTTGTGGATGGAGTTGATTGCTGAGGTGTCAAACAAGTGGCAAAATTTGAATAATGGGGTGGAGATTGAAATTAAAGAGCTAATTATGAGGAGTAATGGGGAGTACATTGAGGTTACGACCAAGTTGGGTCAGGCCTTACGCAATATTTTTTGGGGTCTTGTCTCAGCATTCGCATATCCTTGCAGATTTTTGAATTCAAATTTGATGTGACAAATAATTATGATGTGAAGCTTTTGACTTGTCCTATCAATTCAGCTAAATTGCTTCTATTGATAAAAGGCAGGACTTTAGGGAAATCTAAATTTGGCCCCACAACCAACTTTCATCGGTACTTGTTCAAAGGCAACGTGAATGGAAAACCTACTAATTTCATCATTTTATGCATACCTAGCCGTAAGTTTTTGAAGATTTTCATTAATTAGATCGTGAAGATTTCCTTTTGGGATTGAACTCTTCAAGTGTGTCTCTTGTACATGGTCTTGATTACCCAAGGAATTCTTGTTTGCCTTAAAAATAATAGTGTTTTGGCAACCTCTCACTTTGTCAAAAATTCTAACCTTTTGCTTTCACAGGTTTCCTAGCTTTTCAGTGTGTAGAGTGGCGATAGGGTGAGAACGAAATTAGACAATTATGGGGAATTTCACAAGGACCCGATGGTTTGGCACATCTATGTTGAAGGTGGATTGGCACCTTTAATGGAAAGCTTGGTGGGTCATGATATGAAGTTGACTACGCAATTTGTGAGTTCCTGGAAAGAAAGAAGGGTTACCATGGGTGGTATCTCCTTCGAGGTGAACGATGAGGTGATTGCTCAAGAAATGGGCCTATCGTGCACTGAGAAGAAGTATCCTAAGCACACTAAGGCTCAGGACAATGAAAGCCTTAACGCCTTCTTTGTGGGTAATGAAAAACTTGTTCACTCTTAGTCTGGCTTTGAAAGAGAAGCTCTTCTACAGCCATGGGACTAGGTCTGTCTCGCTCTCATGAAGTATGTCACCTTAGAGTGTAGATATAAAACTTTCTATTTATATCATTTTCCTTTGTTGAATCACCTTCACCATAAAATATTGTTAAGCTTCCCATTTTTCTTACTTACTGACTTGGAAAGCTCTATTGAGAAGTGCATTGATTTTTCTGCCCAAAACCCTGAGGATTCTCCTCCCCTACCACTCCACCAAGGCCTCATCTTGAGGCTGTATCATTTTCATCTCGCGATCTGCCTACCCAAACCCATTTTTGTTGCCTACATTGAGGAAATTAAACCCCCTGCTCAGACCAATATCTCCCCGGCTGATTCTAAGGGTCCCAAAAGAAAAAACCCTTAAGTGACTACCGAAACCCTGAAGCCTAAACCAACTGCAAAAAATTTAAAGGGGAGTATGAGGATTGCCCAGTCTAATGTTGTGGTTGGCCTTTGCGAGCTTAAGTATGCTCCTACCAAGACTTAAAGAAAACCTACTGCTAATAAGAAAGTGAAAGATGAGGAGAAGGGTTTGGTGGAGCCGTCAACCACTGACAGTAGAGGGAAGAATGTGGTGGGAAGATATTCCAATGGGGATACTATGGTTGTTGCTATGATGGAGACTGAGGTTGAAAATACCAACATTAGGAGATCTGGTAGGTTGGAAAAAAATAACAAGAAAGTGTAGATTAGGGAAATTTCTTCTAATGAGGAGCGGTCTAACAGCAAAGGAAATAGGAATGTGGAAGAATTTGAGGAAGAGGAGGAGGAGTTTATTAAAGGGCCTAGCAACTTTTCTGATTTCAACAAAATGCTTAATGAGAACTCAACTTCCTAGTCCTCTGAGCCTCAATATGTGGAGCGTGTTGACATTGTGAAAACTGTGGATAAAGGGGAGGATCATCGTGTGCTACTGGAGTGGATGGTGAAGCTTGAGAAGAATTTTAGTGGCTTGATCCGGTTCATTGTCATGTTGGTACACTATGTGACTAGCACCCTCTTTGCTATGCTTAAGGATGAGATGGATAAGAAGGCTATGGAAGAAGGCCCTGAATGGGTTGGGGAGGATGTTGTTAACCTCCTCTCTTAGAATTGGGAGAATGCTAGTTAGTCTGCTGCCACTTTATCTGCGGGATGTTATTGTCGACAGTTAGTCTATTGTGTATCTGGTTTTTATTTTTTGGTTAGTGGTTCTTGTTTTTTGGACTTGATCTTTTTTGGCCCATGAGGCTCATTGTGTAAAGGATACATTACCCTGTAAATTTTTCTTATCTTATCAAAAACTTAGTGCAACACTATAGCATTGCCATATGTGAGTAATCACCAAAGTTTAAATGTTGTGACTAAGTTTATAAGCGGTGCATAAATCACAAATGATTAAGTCAATAAAGACTTATAACTATGCATGAAAGAAGGAATATAGTTTATGTTGGATGTTGTGATTGTGTTGCTGATATGTGGTTGTCATTGATGTCAACACTATTAGAATTTTGTGTATTGAAGGCTATATATGTCGAGGATATTGAGAAAATTGTTAAAAGAAGAGTTGCAGGTTGACAATGGAACAGTGAAGGTCATGAAGGTGTCTTGCTCAGTACATTCAAGATCAGTCATTTTGGATTAAAGGGTTTTCTATTGAGTGTATCTAGTTCATCCACTGAAATTTTCAAAGGTCCGCGTGAAGATTTGATCATGCTATGAACAGTTGTGTTCTGACAGTATTTTTGTGGGTTTTGTCAGTGTTCTTGAGTGAAGTTTATGTGTTTCTGGTAATCTTTGTTGTTGCGGATGTTTCTTTGTTGGTTATTTTTGTTTTTGGATGCTTCTAAATCGTGCTCTATCTTTGTGGTACGTCCACATTGATTGGTGTGCTCGTGGTTGAATATTTTTCTCTGTATGTTTCATTTTTCATGTTCTTGGCCGACATGATGGTTGTAGCGTGTTGTGGATCTTCGAGGTGAAATTAATTGAAGTATTTTTTTGTTGGAGTTGTTAATTTGGGTCTCCACTATGTTGTGGCCGACCTTGGTTGATTTGCATTGAAAATTTATTTGTAAATTTGGGTCGACATTGAAAATATGTTTTATATCTCTTGCCAACTAAGTTGTAATCTCATGTTGTGGATATATAAGAATGATTGTTTCATCGGTGTAAAGTGTGCTTTGTATGCTCAGTGTGCTCAGTGTGCTCCTATGTGTGTATATTTGAATATCATTTGATTGCAGAGCAGAGTGTGAAGAAGGTTGAGCAGAGTGTGAAGAAGGTTGAGTGAAGTGTGAAGAAGGTTTTTTGTGCTTAATTGGAACTGTAATTAGGCTTGTGTAGAAGCTATTTTCTCAATTCACAATTTGGATGGTTTTAATCCAAACCCTTTCTGGACAATGAGTCCTCTTTTGTATTTGAGCAGTTAGCTCTAGGCAGTGTGCCTGAATGCATGTGCATTCCCATTATTCTTATACTTTTAATAGGGTATAATATTGTGGACTAACCTCCACCGTGGTTTTTCCCCTAACAAGGTTTCCACATAAAAATCTTAGTGTTCTCTGTGTTTCTGATGTGTTGATTGTTCATGGCTTATTATTCTTTCATCAGATCTGAGATTAAGTTAAGTTTGAAAAAATTTAAATATTCTGAGGCAACTGATTCACCCCCCCTCTCAGTTGTCTATCCTTGTTTTTCCAACAATTTATACATTGCAAAGGAAGAATAAAAGGAGATTTAACAATAATGAAATAGTCTTGGACTGCACTATAAAAAAGGGTGTCATTTTCTGAATATGTGGTGCCAAATCTGTAGAATATGGAAGCATAAAGAAGTCCCAAAACCAAAACCATGTACAAGTACAACATTTTGATAAATGTTAAACTCGGTATGAAGTGTTGGTAGAAATATGAGAGGGTAGTCAACTTACAAACCATTTAGGAAACCTGTAGCTTTGCATTGTTGTGCTTGACCCAGTAAATTGAGCCTTGTTGTCACCAAGAATGGCGTGGACTCAACTATTGGAAGTATGAGGATTGTCAAGTGTTGCAATTTAAGAGTTTTATCAACTGAGTTGTTGTATGAGAGTAGGAAGGTGGCAAAATTGCTAGCTAGTTTGTAGCCTTTGGAAGCTCAAATTTTAGTATATATAGAGGTGCTCTTCCTATCATTTTCTACACTTCTCATTAATATTTCTCTATTGTAATTCTACTATATTTTATGTGCAAGTGAATTAGAGAGCTTAAGAGTTAATGAGTTTGTTATTTTCTTTTTTTGATCTGTAAACACTTTTGATTGGAGCTATGAACTAGTGAGGCCACAAACGAGGGCCCCATCTTGGCATGGATGCACAAAAACCACCATGAGCATGAGCACGTTAGCCTAGCATGGGAACAAGGCTTCTGAGCGCACCAGCCTAGTGAGGGAGTGGCCCCCCAAACACTAGTTCCTGGTACAAGGCGAGAATCCCACACACTAGTCACTAATGGTAGCAACACTACTATAGGTCAAGTCCGGAGACTTAAACCTTGGTGGCCACAACACCAACACCACCACTCATCCAATGCACCACGGGATGCTGGCAAGAAGTTGAGTCCACTTTTTGGCCATTTAGTGGAAGTGTTTTCCTTGATTTTCAAAATTCAACACATTTGACCTTAAAATTTGAAGCACTTAGAGATGAAATCTTGAAAAAAGTCACTAATCATAAAATGTAGTACTCAGAGTCTAGTTTCCAAATATGTAATTTATTTCAATACCTAGATGATACAAATTGATTTTTGATAAGCGTTTCTAAAAACAACTATTTAAAAGTAACTTTTTTTTTACCATACCAT
Source organism: Sequoia sempervirens (assembly GCA_007258455.2). NCBI lineage: Eukaryota > Viridiplantae > Streptophyta > Pinopsida > Cupressales > Cupressaceae > Sequoia > Sequoia sempervirens. The sequence goes on from VDFB02379711.1 coordinate 116,130,261, forward strand.
GCACATGTACGTATCCATATTTTGACCTAAATAATCATTTTTTTTTAAATCCTTTTGGGAAAAAAATTGTAACTCACTGAAGCACGCTTTCCATATTTTTTGTAACTTTTTATTGAATATTTTTTTGTTAATTTTTTATTGGCCATATTTGGTGTTTTAAAAAATAATGATGTACGCCACGCATAAGATGACCTAAACTTATCATTTTTTGATTTTTTTTAAATTGCAAAGAATTGTCTGAAGTATGCTTTTGTACAATTTGTTTTTCAAGAAATTATGTTAATAAAAAGTTATTAAATTATTAAAAAACCCTAATAATTCAAGTTTATCCACCTATTTAATCATAAATTAATTAAAAAATTAAAAAAATAATCCAACTATAAAAAAAAATTACATATTTAGAATCTACACTTTGTACAAAAATTCTGCAAAAAATGTCTGCAAACATATGCCCAAAGTCACTATTTTCTTGTGACATTGCCAGGACCTTTAACTTGCAAGTCAAACTAGGTCCAAAGCTTAGGTGACCCAAACCTTTTCCCGAACCAAGAAACAAAGCTAAAACCCGACCAAAAATTAAAATTTTAAAAACGGGATCCTGTTTCATAAAAATATATTTTTTTATGTTTTAATTATAAAAATTTAAACAAGATACCATTTCTAAAAAACATTAAAAATTAATTTGTTTATGAAACAGGATCCTATTTTTTAAAAAGCGGGATCCCATTTTTGGCTCGGGGTCCCGAACCTAAATGGGAATAAACGGGATTCCTTTCTTAAAAAATGGAATCCCGTTTTATTGAAGCCGATTTTGGGCTTTTTGCTAAGGAAAAAACTTCCACGTTTTGTGGACTCGTCTTCTTGCATTTACCCCACGGGCTCTTGCCCGAGTTACTTTGTTATTTTGCAATTATATTATTGAGAGAATTGGTAAGAGGCTAGTGTTTGGAGATTAGTTGATCTTTGGAGAAGTAGTATTCATGGTGGTGAAGGCTAAGGTTGGAAGGAAACATTATCAAGTTGGAACTTATTATCCAAGCACGTTGATTTTTATTCCTCCATTGTCTATGTTTGATAGGCTATTTGATTATATTTCCATTGTTTGGAAATATTGCTTTTTGATTACATGCTATGCTCATTCTTATGAACTTAGATATTTCCTTGTTTTGGAATAGTCTTGAATGCATGATATGCTTGTTCTTATGGACCTAGTTATTTCCTAGAATGAAATATTCTTATGTGATTCTTGAACGAGTCTTGAATTAGTGAAACCTTATTATTTTGGGAATACATTTATATAATGTTAAAGTATGTGTGGCTTAAATGATATTAGAACTATATTTAGTTTGTTAAGTCTATATGGATATGGCATGGAAAGTGAGATGTGGGATATGTTGCTATCTTGATTTATTAGCTTATGATGCTAGGAAAACCTTTGTAGATAAGAAGGTTAGTAATACAATGGGAATGATGGCATGATAGAAATGTCATCATTGATAGGTTGCAATGCTATGCAAACCATGATGATAGTCTACACTTGATGGATTATTCATATCTCCTTGAAGTAGGAAGATAGTCTTTTCCCTAAGGTTAGGTTGTATACTTGATTGTCAAATCAATATTCAATAGTAGGGTTGAGAGATGCATTTTCTGGTTATGTTATAATCATATACCTAATTAGGATTCTATTGCTATTTATGGGTTTTTTGATGATGAGTCACATTTTGGTAACCCAAAGCCATATTGAGATGAGGAATTGTAGATGCAAAAGCACAAATTCCTCTTAGGATAATTTACTCCAAATTATATACAATTGTACTGAATGTTGTAAACATGTGAATATTTGAGGTATATTAAGAGAGAGGTTTTATGATTTGTGTATGATCACTTGATCATTACATCACTTTTGATTGAAACCCTAGGTTGGGAATAACCTATTTGGTTGGGTTGTTTACTTGATCACTAATGAGGCAAATAGGTTGGGATTAACCTATACGATCTAATTGATCATTTGATTGTTGATTGTACTCTTGAATGGAGTCATTTATTGATGAGAGTGTACTTTTGACTATAGTAATTTAATGTTATGACGTTATGATTACCCAGGGTGGTTAATTAGGTTATTCCTGGGGTTAGAGAAATCCATGGGGAAGGGTGTAACCTAGATAATCAATTTTTTATAGACTTGGATATTCTCGGGGCTAGGTAATCCATGGGTAAGGGAATTATTTTGTTGTACATTTTATTATATCACCTTAGAGGGAATATGTGTTATGTTAATGATCAATACCAAATCGAGCTTAAGGGTGGGTGGACTGGGTGTTGAATTCTTTAGCCAAAGTAGTGTAAGTAGCCACTATTTAAACTGTTAGTTCATTATGATCCATGATTGCATTCTAGGTAAGTAATCCAAGGTATGGTAGCTCTAAATATGTACCTGACACAACACTATGCTCATGAGGGCCAGTATTATGAGGTTATCAAACTAATCTCTTCAACAAAGGGTAGGGCCATCTTACTAGTTAGGTAGATGTGCAGGGGACCGTAGTAATTCTATGGTTGGTAGAAAAGCATTTGATTGATGCTCTCCCTCATACAGTTGGCGACTGCAATTTGAGGATGTACGTGCAAGTATTGTGGAAAACTAGAATGTATGCACCAGTGACAAGGACATCTAGACTATATGCACCAATGCAGAGGACATCTAGGATGTATTCCCAAGTAGGGACATCTGAACCATTTATATATCTATTTCATTAAGCTCATGGAAGCTATGTATGTAAACATGTATCTCTATTGAGAAATTATAAATTAGAAAAATGATATCATTACATAGGATTATGCAATAGATAATCATTACATGGAAATTATGTAATGCACTTTATAAAAAGGCAATAGAAATTTGAAATGGGATTAATTTTGAATATGCGTATTTTATTATTGAAATGCAGTGGAAGTTTGGAATGGGTTTATTCCAAATGTGCATCTTATTATTGTATTAGAAAAGAAAAAAATTATTGCTATATTTTGCAAGCATATGATATTCAGATGTGGGTTAAAACATGGTAAATTCTTTGGGTTTAACACTAGGTTATGCTACAAAATTCATTGATCAAGAATTTATCTCAATCAAATGGACAACTTAACATCAAAAGCCTAACTCTGATTTTCATCCCCATCTTAATCAAATCTATCATGTTTACTTATTGTGAGTTTGAACTGAAAATTATTTTATTTTCTGGTTGATCTCTCGAGGGGGAAACCAACCATCATCACATCATTCCTTCATCTATTGGAGTGATATCAAACCATCTATTTTTTTTCCTATCCTTGCTACAAATCTTAATCCATCTTTATTCAATCAATCATCATCGAGATGTATCCTTCCCAATCAATCCTCATATTGTCCAGTCATTAACAACACCATCCTCGTGTTGTTTAAATCGCTAACAACACAATCCTTGTGTTATTCTTATTAGCAACAAAATTATCACTATCATCAATCAATCAATCAAATCAATCAACTTTAGTTTGGATATCAACAATATGGGTATGTGCAGGATCATCATGGAAAAAATAGGCCCTTAAGTGGCAATGAAAATTTAGAAAAATCAGAGTTAGGCAACTTGACATAAAAATTTGAATAAGTTATCTATATTATTTCAAAAATATGTAAGAATAGAATCTGTGGAAAATTGAATGTGGTTTCTAAACTACTAAGTTTATTTTATTTTTTTAAAAGTCTATTGAGTGAAAATTTGAAATTTCAATGTAGTAGTACTTAAATTTTAGGGAAAAAATAAAAAGTAGGTGTCTGTCTGACCACCCTAACCACAATAAAATGATAATATTTTTTTATAATATTTTTAGATATAAGTAGAGAACTCATGTGTCGGATGTGGCCTTTATATTTTTTTTTTTGTATTTTTTCTAAGAAAATAATTAATTATGAATTTTTATTACAACTTTAAAATATAAAAGCTTCGTGTATGTCACGACCACCTTAACGGGTAAAATTTATGAAGTCAATTTTTTTTTGTTAATCCTATAGTATATGAAGCATAGAGTGTGACACATATTTTGGATTCAAAAATATGATACCGTTTGAAAGTTATAGATATTTTCAATCAGCCTATCAATCAGGACTTTAGTCGTAATTCTAATAGAAAATGAATAATAATAATTTATTAAATTCAAAGTAAAGAATAATTTATATTGGTGGAAATATGAGAGTCTCCTCTACAAACCCTTTTCGTTTCATCAATTTTGGCTAAAAATAAAGTTGTCAGCCAC
>VDFB02379711.1:116134653-116221941 GCA_007258455.2 Sequoia sempervirens
AGAAAAACTGTACACCCTCTAATGCCTCTAATAGGAAACTTTTGTAAAATTTGAATTCTCAAATTGGAAACAATGTAAAATAGTCATAATTGTGTATGGGCATAATCTATACCCAGTGATGTTTTTTGAAATATGGGTCAAATGTCTAGCATTGTATAAAGGGTATGTTTAAAATGTAAAGGGCTTTGTATTTTGGAAACTCATAGGTTTTGTAAAGGGGTCTATTTTTGTACTTAATCGAGCTACAACTGAAAGTTTTCTTCCTGGTTCTTTCCTATTGGTATGATTGTTTGAACCAGGTTTTGTAATATCTCCCATTTATATATAATAAATTATAGTGGCTTGCAACTTTTGCTCCTCAAATCCAACTTGGGTGCAACTTCATTTTTAGCAACTTTCATGAGGTTTTTAAAGAAATCAATGTTTCCATCTTTGCCACACCCTATAAACTCAACAAACACGTCTATTAGGACCTACACAAGCTTGATCCAACTTTAAATCTTGCTGCCCCCACATTTCATTGACATTAGCAAGTTGTAACCACCATTTTTGGTGCAGGAGCACCTACACCACAATATCATTGTGGATCATTTCAATGATTAAAGTGTTAATATTTTGATTTTTTTTCTTTAATGAGATCTAATAGTCCTAATTTTCATGTATTAGGAGGAGCTTTTAGGTTTTAGGGTCAAAAAAACATGGAGATCCCAACTTGTCCTAGTTGTTGCTTTGTAGCCTTTAAAGGAAAAATTAGTAAATTTGTTTAGGGACAAGAAAGAACAGTGTTTTAAACATGTAATGATGCTATTTCAAGCCATTAAGTGAGGTCTTAGTAAATTTAGAAGTGGAAAAGTGCAACATTTCATTATGAGTCATATTAATGTGAAAAATGTTTGTATTTTGGCCTTCAACGGTCATTAAGGTTTCAAAAGTCAGTTAATATTGGTGGTTAAATTCATTGGGAGTTGGATTCCAAGGCATAGAAATGTACTTAAGGCCTTCAAGGGCTCGAGACAGGTTTGGTTGAAGGAGTTTTTTTCTTTGAATCAATAAAGTTTCAATTGCTCAGTTCATATTTTACTATTTTTCTTATGTTTCTTCACTGCGTACGCTTCTCATTCAAGCATTTTGTATCAAAAGATTTATGTAGAAATGTTATTACATGTCTTGAATTTATTCTGAATTCTTAATAGAGGGTTTCTTTATTCATTTTTTGCCTCAAAACTTAGACTTTCTTTAGACGTGTTCCTGAATATGGGAATAAGAGTTTTGCAATTTTAATGGCTTGAATCTCATCCCACCTACTATGTGCCAATTTGAATTAGTGGGATGAGTTGGTAGGGATTAGGAAATTATATTTCAAGAGTGGAAGGCATGGAGAACTAGGTTTTGAAATAAAATGAAGAGTTAAAGGTCTAAAAATGGTGGTTTTTTTCCACTTGAAAATAGAATTTTTACCCTAGGATTTGCAAAAATCTGAGATACTAGAAGTTTCATTGTTTTCTTGGAAATTTATTTGATGCCCCAAAGTTTCAAGGGTCTGTGTGGTGTTTGAAGGTATGTTGCTTTGCATTTTTGGGCTAATTGAGTAGCCTATTAAAGGGTGAATGTATAGGAAGTCAACACTGGTCCAAAGGAGTCTATATTGTTTCTCATATATGTTGTGTAACTTGGATATGGGTGTTTGAACTACCATGTGTTGGGTCCTTGGGAAACGTGAGCAATTGGACAAAACTAGCTCTCACTATTACAAGGGCCTTTACAAGCAAAGAGGGAAATGCGTATTTAGTTGCTTGTCAAGTTTTAAGGGGGTTTTGGACTGTCCAAATAGGTTAGAATAATCTTGTTAGATGCATCAAATAGGCAGGTTGCAAAGAGTTTGTGATTGTTCCCTTTGTGTCAGATCAAATTTTCACTCCACTCTACTCCTGGCCCAATGTAGCCTCTGGAGTGATCTTGCATTTGGTTTGCAAAAAGAGGACCATCCCCTTTAGCATAAACGTGACTCCATCTTAGATGTGTTGGAACACTCTGTTTGGTCATACGAGTTGCAGAATGAAAGTTGCACCACTTTGCAACTTTACATTGCTTGCATCTGTCAACTTTTCCCTCCAATGAAAAGCCATCACCACAAGAAAACACCTTCGAGATAGCAAAAACCGAGAGAGGTTTTTGTAGATGGTCCTAACACGCATCCCATAGCCTCTAATAGAGAGTCTGTAAGCATCATAGTCTCTGAGAAATAGACCTTCAAAGATTTCTTCCTTTTAGCACTTTGGACTCTTAAGGGAAATCGTCGGTCTAATGTAGCTAAGAGTGATTCAACATATTTTGGTGCAAGAGAGGACCATCTCTAGCATAAAAAATACTCATCCTGACGCAGGTTCGAACAAATTGGCTTGGTCACCGTGACATTTGAAGGCGGGAATGAAATTTGTACTCACTTTGCAACTTTTAATTCTACTTGCATCTGGCAACTTTTCCCTCCTCTGAAAAGTCATCACTACAGAAAAATGCCTCCGAGATAGCAAAAATTGAGAGAGGATTTCATAGATGGTCCCAACATGATCATGTAGCCTCTGATAGAGTGTCTATATGCCCCATGGTCTCTAAGAAATATCCCTTCAAATATTGCTGCCTCTTTAACACTTTGGACTCTTAAGGAAATCATTTCATCTAATGTAGCCTCAGAAAGGATCCAACGATTTGGGTGCAAGAGAGGACCATCCTTAGTGTAAACGTACCCATCCAGATGTGTTGGAACAGTCTATTTGGTCGTACAAGTTGCGGAATGAAAGTTGCACCACTTTGCAACTTTACACTGCTTGCATCTGGCAACTTTTCCCTCCACTGAAAAGTCATCACCACAGGAAAACGCCTTTGAGATAGAAAAAACTGAGAGAGGTTTTTGTAGATGGTCCCAACATAATCCCATAGCCTCAGACAAAGAGTCTGTAGGCATCACGGTCTCCACAACAGCCCCTTCAAAGATTGTTGTCTTTTAAGACTTTGACTCTTAAGGAAATCGTCAACCAATGTAGCCTCTAATGATTCGGCATATTTGGGTGCAAGAGAGACCATCCCTAGTGTAAACGTACCCATCAAGACGTGTTGGAATGGTCCATTTGGTCGGACAAGTTGTGGAATGAAAGTTGCACCACTTTGCAACTTTACACTGCTTGCATCTGGCAACTTTTCCCTCCACTGAAAAGTCATCACCATAGGAAAATACCTCCGAGATAGAAAAAAACTGAGAGGTTTTTGTAGATGGTCCCAACACGATGCCAGCCTTAGAAAGAGTCTTTAATCATCATACCATAAATAGCCCTTCAAATGTTGCTTCCTTTAGCACTTTGACTTTAAGGAAACTAGTACAAACATAGTTAACTTCTTCACAAACTTTGTTTGAAGTAATTTCATTCTTTTTTGTGCATTTAAAATGGAGTTTTAATCCTTCCACCCTAAAAGTGACCTCTAAATAACTTCAAACACCTTAACTACCTCATTCTTATTCATTTGTTTTGCAAACAAGCATTTTCATTCCAAGAGGGTGAGCTTCCATTGTTGCTTGTTGGATTGAATGCGGACTGTGAAACAACTTTCTTTTTCCAAAAATTGTTCAACATCATTGAACTAAGAATTTATCACACATCCTCAGAGAGAAATATAGAGGCACTTCATAAACTAAAACACATTACACTTCCGGCTCTCACCGACTTTGATGTACTCTTCAAAGATCTCTCTAAAAGCCGCATCAACCGGGCTTCAAACACCTTTTAACTACTCCTCATTCTTATTCATTTGTTTTGGTAAACAAGCATTTTCTATCTCCAAGAGGTCAACTTTCATTTTTCTTTCAAAGAAAAAATCTCTCCTACTTCAATTGCTACATCAAAAGATAGGTAAAACTGTGCTCTTTGTATTGTGGACTCATATTAAGCTACTACTCTCAAGACCAATGTAAAAATGATACAAAAATAACTTTTGAGACTGTAAGAAGACATCAAAATGGCTAGTGTACTAAAAGAATTCTTATGATTTTTAAATGTATAACTCTCTACTCACTGCCTTATTTTTCAATATCATACAAATTGAACCTTGGCATCAATAGACTGTGATAATGGCCACCATAACTAAGCTCTAATGATGAATATTTATCATGCATGTTTTAAATGATATCCAAGTTTATGGTGGTTTTTTTTGTTTTATATGATGTTATGTGATATTCTAATCAGAATTCATGCTTCTAGGTTGCACATCTATATATATATATATATAATTTTTACATGTTTTCTCCATTGTTCGGCCCCTACACTGCAAGTAAATTGCTGCATAGCATGTGGAATGAGGGGGAAATAGGCCTGAGACCCCTTAAAGTTTGTTTGAGTGCATTTAAAATGAAATTTTAAGCCTTGCACCCTAAAAGTGGCCTCTAAATAACTTCAAACACCTTAACTACCTCATTCTTATTCATTTGTTTTGCAAACAATAATTTTCATTCTAAGAGGCTGAACTTTCATTTTTGCTTGTTGGATTGAATGCGGACCGTGACACAACTTTCTTTTTTCAAAAATTGTTCAACATCATTGAACTAAGAATTTATCACACTTTTGTAGAGAAACAGAGAAGTATTACAAACTAAAACACATTACACTTCGGTTCTCACTGACTTGATGTACTCTCCAACATATCTCTTCTCTCATGTGGAGAGTTAGAACTGCTTGGCCATGCCTTTGCATCATTAGGGAAGTTTTTCTCTTTTTGACAATGTCAAAAGCATGGCTGCATATAGATTAGGAAAAAGACCTTTGCTTTTAGATTAGCAATGCATGGAAGATTCAAAAAGTATCCTTGATATTACAAAAAGGTATGTGTTTATACACTTCAAACGTGCAATCACTCTCAAGACCAATGTAACAATGATACAAAATAACGCTTGAGACTACAAGAAGACATCAAAATGGCTAGTGTACTAAAATAATTCTTATGATTTTAAATAATGTTGATAACTCTACTCAGTTGGCTTCTTTTTACAATATCATACAAATTGAACCCTGGCATCAATCGACTATGTATATCAATCTACCACAATTCAAGTTTCAATGATGAATATTTATCATGCATGTTCTAAATTTCATTCAAGTTTATAGTGGTTTTTTTGTTTATATGATGTTATGTGATATTCTAATCGTAATTCATGCTTCTAGGTTGTATATATATATATATAATTTTTACATATTTTCTCCATTGTTCAGCCCCTACATTGCAAGTAAATGGCTGCATAGCGTGTGGAATGAGGGGGCAGCAGGCCTGAGACCCCTTTAAAGTTTGTTTGAGTTCTTTCTTTTCATTTTTTGTGAGTTTTGTGCCAAGTTTCCTCAAAGAAATGTGGTCTCATAGAATTCCATGACAAGCTAATGCAATTGATAGTTGCTCCTAGTTATTAGTTATGTAATGTGAAGTAATTGCATAACTGCTTAGGTTGACTTTGTAAAAACTATATTGTTATTGAAATTCTTTCATCTATCAAAGCATCTAGTTGTTACTTATGCAATGTGAAGTAATGCTTTGAGTTTGAAATATGTGCAATGCAATGTAATCAACAATATGAATATAAACTACATAATATTTAACCATCTCTTTTATGCTATTGTACATTGATATTTAACCATTACTCACTTGATTAAATTTTCAAAGAGTTTAATCATGCACATGAGGAGGAAATTAAATTTCGATTGTCAACTTCTATATATGAAATTATCCAATAATCAAGTGTATGTCCATATACAAAAATGGCATCAACGCCAACTCAAACAAAGTTTTACAATATGTGGCATATGCCATCTCGGTATCTATTCAAAATTTACATGCCAAAATGTCTATCTCATCCTAAACTACTGGTGGATCATCAAAATGGAGCCTCTTTGAAGCACTCGTTGGCTCTGAAGGTAGATGCACAAGAAAAAGTCAAACCACAATTGAGATTAGTTATACTATATAATTTAAAATCGAATAATTAACATAAAAATCAATACACATTGAATTATAATTGAACTCTAAAATTGAAATCTTGATTACCTGAAATATACGTCTCTTCGAAGGGTCAGGAGTCCTAGAATATATCCCTCTCAAAGAACCAACCAAACCAACTTTTGTAACGTCAATCTATATATGTGAACAAAAACATAAAATTGATCCAAGTTAGCATAGAATTGTTGGTAATAACAACATATTTACCAAGCACAAAATAAAATAAACACATACCTCTTTAGGCTGATCTTTTTCTTTATCTCCTTGAGGTGTTTCAACACATCCTCCTTGAGGTGTTTCAACACCTCCTCCTTCAGGTGTTTGATTACCTACTCCTTCAAGTGTTGTGACACTTGTCAACAATGATGTATAGCTCACAACCGCCTGTACATAAAAATGACAAGTACATATGAAACTACGAATCTATGTCAATGTATGCATAATCAATAAAAGATCTTATAAATCTTAATTCAATCAAATTTGAGTTCAATTACCTTTCCCTTATCTAACATTGTGCCTCCATAGTCTAGAGAGCATCACAACTCACTCGCACTAGGTGTTTCCTACAAGCAGAGAATAAGATAAACATATAAGTTAATATATAATTTCATTAATGATAATTCAAATGGCAAGCAAGTATATAGTAAAAAAATGTAAATTAGTGAGTGCGAAAATACATACTGTGTGTGTGTTGAGGCCAAATGAAATGTCCCTAAGGGTGCTATCAGTCACATGTGTGAGCTCCTCCTCAGACATTAACTGTTAAATAGACCATGTAAATAAATATTAGTACTTGATACTATCTCTTATTAATATTCATTTTTAAAAAAATGCAAGTTATGAATTTACACCTTAAATGTTACCTATGTAACTATTCCAATGTCCACCTCTCTAGCAGGAGAGGAATCTGTAGGGTGTGCTCCACTCTCCTGCGTGTGATCTGCTATAATCTCCACATCCTGGATGTCATAATCAGAAGTGTCTAATGGATGCTCAACGGGCTGTACAATAGGACCCAAGCATATATGTTGGCACGTATTGCAAATATGTGGCACACAAATATGTGGACCCGAGGAGGATGATGCAACAACACTGGATCCATCGCCAACATGACTAGAATGTGGCTGAGCTATTGAAGAAGCATGGGAAACCAAAAGACCACTCAAAGAGTGAATGTCCTGGATATTATGTGTGGTTGCATCCTTCGTAATATCTGGATTTTGTACTGGAGGTGGCGGAGGAAGGGGAGGACAGGGAACATGTGGGCGGCTAACTACTCTAACTGCCCCTAGCCTATCCTAGGGCATACTTCCACCAACACCCTGGAAGGGTTTAATGTCAAAGTAATTGACATGATGCCCTAACAAAAACTCAGCATATAATTTTTTAATAAAGTAAAAAGGTACATCATGATTATTGTTGGGTGGTTTATCAAAACCATACACCAATGATACCAAAAGTTATCTACTATGCCCCTATGCATGCACCATTTTATAGAAAGTTTTGGTTTGTTAACATTAACTGGAAAACCAGTGCTGGGGCTAATAAATAAAGAGGCTATTTGGGCTTTTGTTATTTGGAGATTTTTCACATCATCATAAGACAATCCACATGCATAATATTCCCTCATGGTTTCTCGCCATGAATGAAAGGCATTATGTTGGGTGGAGAGGGTTTCTACATTTGTAATTATTCCTGTCAATGTGGTTGACATACAGGATAATCGAGGGATTTTCTTATAAACATCACAAATTTCAATTGCTCCAATTTTTGAATTAAGTCTTCAATTGATGGCTGCGGAGGTGGTGGAGCATTTGGCATTTCTGCATTTTGATTCTCAGCTAGTGGATTTTCATTCTCAACTGGTGGAATTTGTGCATTCTCATTCTCAATAGCCATAATGCCTGATTAAAGTTAAAAATAATTAATCTAATTAAAATTAGACAATATAAATGAAAATATTATAAAAATACCCTAGTTTTTTAAAAAAATCCAAAAAAAACCCTACTTTTTAACAAAAATTATAAAATTCTCTAAGTTTTAATACAAATACATAAGCAACACTATTTTTAAATCAAAATCCATAAAAAACATTCATTTTTTTTTCAAAATCTATTCTAAACTCAATTGTTTCATAAAAATTCAATCAAAAACCCTATTTTGAAAAAAAATCCACAAAAAACATTCATTTTTTTATCAAGATCCATTCTAAACTCAAAATAAAATCCACAAAAAACATTCATTTTTTTAATCAAAATCCATTCTAAACTCAATTTTTTCATAAAAATTCAATCAAAAACCCTATTTTGAAAAAAAATCCACAAAATGGGGTTGGGGCCCTAGCTCAGTTGGCTAAATCTTTCTTGTTGCAGGAGGTTGGTCACGAGGTCTAGTCTCCCCCACCCCCATGGTACAAGAGGGCATGTCGCGCTAGTGCCGCCGGTCACGTTAAAAAATTTACCAGGCGCACTGCAGTTTATAGGGGGTCGTGCTACTCAATTCCTGCAGTCTAAAAAAAAAATCCACAAAAAACTAATTGAAACTATCCAAATCTAATTCAAAATTGAATCAAAGCAAATAAAAATCTAAAACCTTACCTTTTCAAATCGGATATTGGCGAAATCAGATATCCGTTACGTGAAGAACCTCATTGTGTGCCCGCGGGTTGTTGACTGTCAAATGATTTTAAAACAGCCACATAATTTGTATATATATACTTTTTACAAATCGGATATCCGATTTGGATCAGATATGGAAAACTAGGATTGGTGTTTGCTTTGCTGGTGTGTACTGACACCCAAGCCTAAAAAAAGTCAACACGGTATTTTAGCATTTTTGGGTCGATGAAAGACGTGTTTTTTTCCTCATTGCCACTTTTTGGCCCACCATGATCCTGCACATACCCATATCTCAAAGAGGTCTTTGATATACCTTCATCATTATCATCATTCATTTTTTTCCAAATCACCAATGTCTTTGAAACAATACAAAAGGTACATCAGCTAAAATTGTCTAACACATCATGCATTCTCCTAATTCACCATTTCTCAACATTTCACTCATTTTCTCTATTTCATCACTATTAATTAAATAATTTCTAATTATTTGATTAAATTCACTATTTTCTTCTATTAATTGAATAATTAATATTATTTGATTAATTCATTATTTTCCCTCTAATTCACCTTAATTAAATAATTTTAAATTATTTAATTAATTTTGAATTTCCCCTTTCCACTTTAATTAAATAATTTCAATTATTTAATTAATTACTAATTTTCTTCAAAGTCACCAGATTAAATAATTTTTTAATAATTTAATTAAAAATCTTGATTTCCTCTCATCTCGCATAGTTAAATAATTTTTGAATTATTTAATTAGCTAATTTTTCTCTCACAATTTAATAATTTCTTAATTATTTAATTAGCTAATTTCCCTCCAACTTGCACATGGCATATTCTATTTTCAAACATAGAATATTCTCTTTTCAAAATATCTTCCCTCCATAAATTATCCTAAAATATCTTCTTTAAATTAGGGGACCATCTTTAGTTAACTAAATCTCTCATTTAATCTCCATCATTGATCTCTTGATTTGATCTCCACCATTGATCTTCATTCTCCAATCTCAACCATTGATCTTCATTCTCCAATCTTAACCATTGATCAAACCTTTGAGAATTCTATAAAATAAGCCTTCTCCTCAATTTAAATTAATTTCACAATCTTTTGAGAGCATTGATCAACATAATTGAGCATTTGAGCTATCAGTGTGAGTCAAGATCTTCATCATCAAGCTTTTGAAACATGGGTTATGCATAATTGAGAAATCCACATATAAAAATTGACATAATTCAACAATGGAGTACTAGGTTTGCATGCTTTCTTTGAGTAATTTGATCTTAATTGGAGTTCTATTCTTGATTAATGTGTTATTCATTCAATCATTGCATTCAACTTCATTGATTAATTGTTTTATACAATCTTTTGTTTGTGGTTTTTTGGTATTTTCTAACCCTAATTTCTCAATTTTTCTTTTATTTCATTTCCCATTATTCCCATTATATAATAATATTTCATAAACTCATTTCCATAAGGAAAGAGAAAGTGTAGGGGGTGATCATGGTAATTGTTGAAATAAAACTTCTTCCATTGACCTCCACATTGACATCCTTCTTGATTCACATCACTACACTCTTCATGCTAAACATGTTTACTCCATGGATGTTGAGTGTTGAAGCCTAAACTAGTGGAGAAGGAAATAGGTAAAATGAAACTATGTTTAGGGTTAAAGTCCAAGAAATGGGCATTAGGTTTAGGTTTATTTTTATGTTTAGAAAGAACAAGTCTAAGTGTATGTATGTTATTTAAGAAATAGGTTAAATCACCAAGGTGGTAAGGTGATCACCATCTACCATTCCCATCATCACTCTTGCAAACCAAACAATTTTTAGACTCAAATGCAATAGTTACATTAGAAGAGAAGAAAATTTTGAAACCTAATCTTCTTGTGATGTATTTAGATTGATGAAATGTGGTAAGATAAGACATTCGTCACACTTGCCACAATGTGGACAACAACAACACGAAAAGTTTAGTGTTGTACATTCATCTAGTTACAACCTATATAAGTTGAATGATATGTGTTTATATGTTCAAAATATCCTTAACATGTACCTAGTTAGTTTCACCTTAAAAAAATTGATAGAAGATGACATTTTTCTATTATTTTTTAAGTTTAATGTGTAAAGATATTATTTAACCCAAAGTTATATCCCATATTTTTATAAACCTTATTACTCGTACTTATATCTTTAAACAACTATCAAATTCCTTGATGGGTGATTTTTTTTCTTGTCTCTTTTTATTTAAAAGATTATGTAATTTAGGGAAAATAATGGTATCAAAGGAATTATTGTGTGCCTTCAAATTTAGGAGTAATATAGGGGAGATGATCCAGTAGTTGTGCACCCCAACTTTGCGCTTCTCAAAATCCTACATGGAAATTTCAAATCTCCCAATTTTTACAGCAGCTTACTTGGCAAGTCCCCTGCTTATAACTTTTGTTTCAGGGCCACATCATCAAATATGATGCCACATAAACATGATTTTTGTCAAGGTGTCCAAAAAGGCCCAAAAAAAAGTGAGACCAATACTTGTGCATTCACATCATGCGTAGTTGAGCACCGATGTGGCATCACATGATTGGTTGCTTTTTAGATCAAAGGAATACATTTTGTTTAATTATGGGTAGTCAAGTCACAACTATAGGGAATTATATAAACAACTACTCTCACAACTATTGGACATTCTATAAAAAACTACTATCACAACTATTGAAACATGCTCAACTATTGGGTCCTATCCCCTAATTGTTTCTTTTTCTTTTTTTTAATAGAGATTTTTCTAGAAGCCCTAGTAATCCACAAGAAATGTTCTAGAAACCATAAAAAATATCATGAACCAAACAAATATTTTCTATAAATAGTGGAAAATTTTTATTGCGTGGAAAAACTCAAAAAAAAGGTAAAGGGACTTGCATTAACCAAAACAAAAAGGGCTCATTTCCTGAATGAACTTACATATCAGTTTTTATTGAAACTCTACGAATAGGAATCCTTGGAATGCCATTGTCAAAAGAAACATTTTTTGCACATCAAAATATCATAGCGTGACTTGAAAGTTGACAAAGGGGATTGATGTGGGTGAAAATCTCACCATTTGAGTTTCATGTTAATGGAAGGGACTACAAACTAGAAATTGCACCTTGGTATGCAATGGGTACGTCAAAGAGGTGTGGAAGGTTAATTATGGAAAAAATTGGTCCATTTTTTGCATATATTTGTGGAATACATGAGACCTAATGGTAGATCATTTAGCAATTATGCATTCACTTACACAAGGATTGAAACACAATTGAAACAAAACCTTTTAATTAGGAATATAATTTGCATGGATAAAAATGCAAATTAACGAGAAAATTAGACCTTTTAAGTCTTGCAGTATTAGTAGTTTAATACCACAAAATCTATTCCAAATTAACTTTAATAATAAGGGTCGTTTGTTCTTTATTTAATAACTAGATCAAGTGCACTATTACCACAATTTTTCCTTAATATTCCTCACCTCGCTAGCATTACAAAAGTGGTATGATGAATGGCTATATCTTTATACAAAAGCCTTTTATACTGTATCTCTGAAAATTATTATCAAATGATAATTCCCAAATAAATAGTCTTGACTCTTCACATCTTAGAAGAACAATGCATGCAACAACTTATACTTCCAATAAATTTTCCTTCTTAATAAAGGCCATCTTATACTTTGAATAGTTTCAAAATATGGATGCATGGTAGTTTCAAACAAATGGATGATATGATCTTTTACATCAGCTATGTTTCTATGATTACATAAAATCCTTGTGAACGTAAACTCCTAACTTCACTTAATATTTCCTTTTTAAGACACTTATATTCATGTTGAGCTACTTCTATTCTTTTCGAATCATTGGTAACCAATGGCTCTAGCAGTTACCCTTGATCTACAATTGCATTTGTCCCAACAATTAGGAATTCTTTGGATGTTTCAACTTCAGAATTTTAAACTACAATATATGTATTATTTAGAAAGAATAAAGAAAATATATTGCTTTCGGAATACAAACTTAGAAAAAATTTTGTTAAGGAGCTTTTTACTGCAAAGAGCATGGAGGCCCTACACCCTCTGAGAAGGGAAGAAGTGCGCAGAAAAATTGGGCATATTTACAAGGACTCCATGAATGGAATCAATGTTGATTTGGGGGCTAAGTCTTTTGCTACTTCACTTAATCTTATTACAAACATGATGTGGAGTAAAAATAGTGAGAGGGTGCTGGAATTTAGGGATCTCTTGGCTGAGGATCTTGATGTGTGGAGTGTTCCCAAATTTTCAGATCTATTTCCCTTTTTGAAAAGGTTGGATTTGCAAGGGCTTTACACAAGGATGCATAAAGTGTTTGTGAAGCTTGATGGGTTGTTTGATAGGATAATTGATGAGAGGGTGAAGCATGAAAGTGAGGGAAATTATTTTTTTGCACCTTCTACTTCATCTAGTAAATAGAGGTGTTGTTGAGGAGGACGATATGGATAGCTTTTAGTTCACCATGAGTGATGTTAAAGCTCTATTCCTGGTAAGTTATAACCTTCTCTGTTATTAAGTGAAAGGAGTTGAGAATCGATATAAAATAAATTTATTTATTATTTTTCTAAAAACCTATGAGATTAATTCTCTTAGTTTTACCCGTCAGTGTATCAATCTCCTAGGTCACCATTACCTTTTTTTTGTTTATGTCAGTAACATTTCCTTTGTGACTTGTTCTTCCCATGCCTTGTTACAAAAGTTCATTCACCTACATTGTGGCATATAAATTCTTTAGAAATTGTTGTATGATTTTTTGGTTTATTGGTCTTTTATAGGACATGGTAGCTAGATCAACAAAGACCACATCCTCCTTGGAATGGGAAATGGTAGAGCTCCTGCAAAATCCATAGATAATAAAGAAAGCCCAAGAGGAATTGAAACAATCTATGGGCCTCGACCACAGAGTAGAGGAATCCCACATATCTAGACTGCCATACATGAAGGAAATAGTAAAGGAAACAATATGTTTGTACCCTACAGTCCCTCTGCTTGTTCCCCACATTACAGATAAGACTTTCCAAATAGGTGGATATGTTATTCCAAAAGGAACTAAGATTATGATCAATGTATGGAAAATTTAGAAGAACCCAAAAGTAAGGAAAGATCCATTAGTGTTCGATCCAAAGAGATTTATGCAGGACCCTCATAAATGTGAATACAATGGATGTGAGTTTTATTATTGTTACCAATTTTTCGCTACAGCTCAATTGGTGGAGTTGATTTAAATATTGTTATATCTTAAAGTGAAAAAGCAATTATTTTTGCATGTGCTTAAGTATTGTTTGCACTATATTTATCATTCATCAAGTGACAGTTTTGCAAGTGTTTTTAGGAAAATTGAGTTTCAGAAGTATTTCTCGAATTTTCACAAAATCAAATGGAGTACAGAACTGAGTATAAAAATGATAAAGCATAACATAGTGCTTTCATTTATTTCATGAAGTGATTCACATTACATGTTTTCATTTGATTGCAAGAATACAAATGATGGTACAACTTTGCATTTCAATGCATTTCTTTCAGAATGGAAATGAAAGAACTAAATTAAATATCCACATAAGCCGTGGTTTTTAGCCGTTTCCATTCATGACAAGAAAGGAAATATACAACTGGAAGTGAAAAGAAAATAACATGAGACATATCCGTCATTGCCTGAGTTGGTCTTTTGTTGATGCCTCGTAGCTTGTTCCATCCTACTTCCGCTCCTGAATGTACCTGCAAAAGATTGAGAAGGGCGTCAATTAAGAGCTCGGGATATGAACTATACTACATTCCATACTAACAGAGATACATTTCAATCCTTGCAATGCATAGAGTCAACTAAAAGAAGGAACAAAATCATGAACTGAAAAGGAAATATCATCATCACATATTGTTTTATGCTAACATCATTTGTTTCCTTGTGTGGGTATAGGAAAAGTCATGTAGCTGATTATCTTTTGAAGACCAAGCATTTGGAGTAAAACGGGCTCCCACAAGGGTAGAGCTCAGCATGCTACCCCTTTGAGTTACAAGTGGGCTAAGAAGGAAAATACAATTTATCATGCTCTTTTGAGCTATCCAACTGAAGGAGTAATCAAATTTATCATGCATTCATAACAGTCAAATCAAAGCATCAAGTGAAAATTACAAATGGACAATAAACTTGATGAGCTTGTTTCAGCTGGAATCCATCATGTTTATTTTGGAAAGGTTTCATATTGCTGCCATAGTATTGTTTTGTTGCTTTAAGACTGTTCACATTAAATGTTGTTTCATATTTTTCTGTTTTGGAGCAGCAGTGTTCTATCTCATAAACAATGATAGTGAACAGGAATACATAATGCCTTATCAATTAAGCACTAATGAGCAATTAAACTATGGGAGTATTTGCAGAGTTTCAGTATTGCTTTATCTCATAAAGTGCTTAAGCTGGAATGCCTATTGTTTTATGGAGGCATGCAAGTTGTGACATGAATACAACAACATCAAGTGATTTACAAAGTACTCACTAATGGCTGAATGAAAATATTGCATTGAATCAAGTCGATGTATCAATCTGGAATGTTTTAAGGAAAGCAAGTGCATAAAACAAGTTTTACATAATGGAGCATAAAAATGCATGAAGAGTGCCAGATAGAAGACATTAACCCACCAAGAGTATGCAGGGAAGGTGCAGAATGAGGAGAGCATTTCTGGGCATGTGCCAGTGCATATCATCAGGAGATGAAAAGTATAACATGATGAATACATACTGCAATAAGGAAAACAAGTTACAAATTTATTTCCATTCTGCCTATGCATTTGAAAGACAATCAAGCATGAAGGAGTTTAAGAGGAGTAGTATGAAATAATATGAAAGCTACAATAGTGCATGATAGAAGTGGACAAACAATCTATAGATTCAAATGAAACTAATTGTTGTGTGCAGGATGAAAGAGTGTCTCCCATGTACCAATGTTTTTCAACAATACTCATGAAGGATTCACATGTTTTTGCAATTTTCTGAAAGACTAGTCTCCCTGTCACATGGAAAGTATAGAAATTTCATGAAATTCAGGGAAATTATTGCAAGGGACGAGCTAGGGTTTCTTCCACATGGCCAAGATAAATGCAGTAGACTGGAAATAGAATGTAGCAAAGATTACATATACCCATTTTTAGAAATGAAGGGTAAATAGCTAAAGTACCGAAATACAATTGTGCAGGAATTTCAAAATACCCATATGAGGTTTTTATCTCAAGAATGTAGTCTTCTTCAAAGTAACGCTTACCCACATGGGGGTTTTCAACAGAAAACAAAAGAAATGCAGTTTTCTTATAGAATGCCATTTACCCATGTAAAGGTTTTAACAAAGACTACAAAAGAAAGTGAGATATCATCATGGGTCAAGCTCCAGATAGATAAACATGGTTTCCTTCCAAGTTCCAGCATACCCACATTGGGGTTTGGTGTTAAAATATGGATTTCTTCAAGATACTGAATACCCACATGAGGGTTTGTTTCAGGAATGCAAAATACGTTTAAATGCTATTATGGGTGGAGCCCAGAAACATAGTATGATACCCAATTTGTGCATGAATGGCCATGGCCTGGAGGGAGCCCTTGGCTTATAAAAAGTCTATCATTTCACAAAAGGAGAAAATCCTTTTTAGTTTTCCATCAAATTTAGAAATACCTGAAGCAAACAATAGTTATAGTGCAAGAAATTCTTTGAGGAAATCTAGATTCAAGTCTACATGGCGTGGCCTAGGTATGGCCATAAGATTCATTCATAAAAAATGACCTTCTTGCAGAGTATAAAGATTTTATAAGCTTTTTGTTTTGAGAAAGAATGTTCCCAGAAGTACAAAAGAAACAATGGAGCTTACCATGCGTGCCTATGGAGTAAAGTGGGCCACGGTTAGACTCTCTTGGAAAGCCCTCAAACAGCAAGGTCAAGCTCACATATGGCAGCCGAATGGTATGGCATCAACAGTAAACACACAGAAACACAAATATACATTAGAAAGTATGCTCATGCCGCGGCCTCAAGGCTAGAAAACGGCTCAAAAAAAAAGCAATGAGTCTCAGAAAGCCCATAGGAAGCTCACAAAAGGTTCTTACCATCAGAAGACATGGAGATTTGACAGAAACAACAACAATGGAGGCTCAATCTTCATCAAAAAATGAAACCCTAGCTCATACATGGCAGCGCTTCTTGCATAGCCATTTCTTTCAAAGTCAAATGATGCAAAATGGGCCGAATAAAGTGGGATGCTTTGTTTTTGTTCATTAGGGTTTTCCCAACCCTAATTCGATTTAGGGCATGAATCTTTATTGATATACCTTTATGTATACCTTAGGTTGAGTGTCATTAGGATCTCCATGTTTTTATTTTTTCCTAAGTCCTTAGGCTTGTTTAATAAAATATTTTATGGCCTAAGACTTTAGGGATTTGTGAAACATCAATTTTATGCCTTAGTCAAAATTGAGGAATGATTAAATGCCTTAGTTTTTAATTGATTTTTGAAAAAAAAAAATCAATTAAAATAAGAATGATAAAATCATATATGCCTTGGAGAATAAACCTTTGTCACTTAGGGTTTATTTATTTTTTTAGTTGATTTTAAAGAAATCAATTAGGGGATATGGATAGGAGATTTCTTTATTATATTTTATGATTTTTTAAGAAAATCAATTTTTGTAATTGGAGAAATAAGGTTGTTTTTTTTTTGCAAAAGAATCCAAATCTTTAATTGCAAAAATAATCAGATTGAGGAAAATATAAAGTCTACAAATCTTGTAAAGCAAGAATAAAGCAATATTCTTATAAATTGCTTTAATTCTTTGCTATTTTTAGCAAATTTATGAGAGATCTTTCTTTGGTCGCAATTGAACTTCTTGATAGAGAGATAAGGTGTTGTTTTCGCTTTAAAGGCATATTTGACCTTTTTTGAGAAGCTTTTCAGTATGTACATGCCAAAAGTGTGATTTTTCCACTTTTGTGCAAACTTATTGGGCAGTTTTTGATACCTGTCTTGGAGGTTTTTCCTTGAGCTCGGATTAGGGTTTTGGAGGTATATCTTGAAGAAAACTTAGTGTTTTCTGGGGTTCAGATTCTACTTTCTTGCTCTTACACATTTTTGAGCTTGTAAACTTCTTTGTACTCAGTTTCATATTTTGGCATACTCCTTCAGTTGAATAAAGCAACATTCATATTCCTTAATTTTTGTGTCAATTGCATTTATAGTTCGATGTTATATTGTGATTTTTGTTTACAGAATCCTTGTTATGTCCTAGAGTTGTAGTTTTGATGCAGAAAGTTCATAAAATACATGTTGCATGTTGTATAAAAGCCCGAATCTTCATGCAAATCATTTATGTGCTAAGTGTTCATGAGAGATTGTGAAGTATTGTTGTTTTCTGAAAGTTGTTTGTGGGAAAAAACTAGAGTCATCATTAAGTTATCATCAAGTTCTGAAAATCATTTTTAAAGTCATAGTTTTTATTTCAGTCATCTTTCTAACTCTTTCCCTCACAAGAATTATTTAGAATAGGATTATCATTCGAAGAACCAGCTCACTCTGGAGATTCTCTTTTCACATAGATCACCCACATCTGAAAAGAGTTTCCATGTTTCAACAGATAGTTTGATTTTTTGCAAATCTGACAAAAGGTGCATATCTAATTGTCAACAATTATATTCCATTTGTATCTGGGAGAAGGATTTGTGCAGGAATTTCCATGGCCACTCAGATGGTTCATTATACATTAGCAAAAGCAATTCTTCGAGAGAAGTTTTGCAGCGACAGGTGAAAGCACAATATGCTTGTGCATACACACAAATTACATGGAAAAATAAATAAAATAACCTAAATGTGTATCAATATTTTCAAAACCTTCCATGGACAAGCACTTAAACCCTTAAAGAAACTACAAAATCATTAAAATCCTCAATAATACCTGTACTCATAAGTATCATCGTCATATTTGTCTAAATACTGCATCTGAGGCATTTTTGCAGATCTACGTTTTAAGAAACACCCAAACATTGAATGTATCTTGAGAAAAGCCAAAAAAAGGTTTGTAACAAATTAAATGATTGACAATTATGACAATTTGACCTACCAGTTAACTCTTGTAGGAACAAGATAAAGAGCGAAGAACAAATCATCGTTAAAATAATGAGTGCAAAAAACAAATTTGCAGATGGATGTCTGATAATCTACTAAGGTACCTCATTATAATCTCAAAAAGTATCTCCATCGTGCTTGTTCAAAACGATACAAACCCTATCAACAATGTGAAGGAAGAAAAACAGACAAAAAGTGGAGAATGGATGAGATCCTTCAAATCATCTTACATCCATTTTCCTACATTGCACGTCGTTGATGGAAAAAGAGAGTTCACCCACTTCAAATAGGGGTACTGCCACAATAGTGGTTTACAATTTCTCGGAGGAACTGATTTTTGCTAAAATCATATATTTCTTAGAAAATATAATGATCTAAGCCTTGAAAAGTTCCATTTAAAGAATTACAATTGAAGAGGGTTTGATCAAACTACCTTAAATCAAACCCCCTTGGATAGAATCCTGCTAGTTTTAAACCAGACCTATAACAGAGTCTCCTTTACACCTATCAAAATGCTGATAAAAAACCACTTTTGATTTACCTTTTGGGGGATCAAATGAATTCATTTAAAATTTATTTTTTGCAAGTATGTATTCCTTATTATAAGCTTCCCAAAAAGTATAATTTTAAATAAATTTAATTTGATTATTATATTTATTGTTTATTTCTCGTGAATGTAGGTTTTTCACTGAAAATCAAGCTCTCTGTTCTGCACGTGGAAAAATAGCATATTATTAAAAAAAAAAATTAAAAATATTAGTGCACCATATATTGAAGTCCTTGATCCAACAAAGAAAAAAAAAATTCAATTTTCATACATACAAAAAAAGTTACATGTTATACGGTCGCACTATGTCTGAATTATAATTGGTTTGAATTCGAAACTTGATTAAAGAAAAAATATTCAATAAAAAACTATCTAACCAAGTGGAAGCACTAGATATCAGAGTTGCAAATCTAAATTCAAAAGAATTAGAATTTTATCCTTCATGGAAAAAAAGTTATGCGTTAACGGTGAGCATCACTTTTTAAAATGTTGTTTTCTGAAAAAAACTAGTTTTCGAGGGAGATGGAAAAAGAAGTGCAATCTGATTCCAAAAATTTTGAAAAAAATATATTAGAATCTATAGAAAAAATGTCACGAAACTCTAGTTTGCATCATCTTCAAATTCCTCATGGTTCAGCTGCTATAGGTGCCCGAAAGTGAAGATTTAGTTAAATAAAAAAAACTTCAGTGTCCAGTTTGGCCAAAAATTGTAAACCACTATTGTGGGATCACCCATTATAGGGAATGCCATCACACATGTTCTCCATCTGGGAACTTCCCGCATCATCCATGGCCTACACATGTAACACCACATCGATACCCAAAGAGCTTTTGGTGGGGTTTTTTAACATTTCAAGCAAAGTAGCCCTTTTTTGGTTGCATTACGGTCTCAGGAAACTTGTACCCTAAAATCCATATATTCAATGCTGACAACTTCAAATAATGTATATCTTCAGACGACAGAGGGGTGAAAACCGCCTAGAAGCTATGCCTATGCTCTTTCCAGTGGCCGTACAAAATGTACAATCTTTCACTGAAACTTTATACATTTATTTCGTAGCCACTGCCAAAATATTTTTAGGGGTTTTGAGCCCACATTTGGAGCTTCCACCATTTCTACACAACTTCAAACCCTGATGCACAGTACTATATGAATTTAGGGTTTGCAATTTTAAACTATATGAATCTAGGGTTTGAAATTTTAAAAGAAGGTATTAAGAAAACCATATAAACCTAAATTCATTGCAACTATGCAAGTGACTTACCTCAAGCATTGTCGAGAAAAAAATCCTCGCCTCACGCCTAAAACAAAACAAATTTTTCCTTTGTATTTAATATTTTCGTTTAAAGGTCTGAAAAAAATCTCGCCGTCAGAACTCATCCAACTCTCGTCTAATAGCCCTTAAACCCGATATATTGTGAATAGGCTAGATTGAACCAAAATTGTAGGAAGATTGGTTTTGGTTAGCATCATTTAAACAAATCTTGACAGAAAAAGCAGTGTAAATGAATTCATACGATGTCGCGTCTTTTGGCTGCAGAAGATCAATGGGGTAAATCTGTTCAATCGTAGGCCAGGCCGTGTAGAGAGAGGTGAACCATTGATTTTAAAAGTTAGGTTGCTCTCTTTCAAATTGGATACGCCTTCGGCATAAAAAATGAAATGTGACATGTTAGTACATGAGAAAGAAATCAAAGGAACAATATATGACAAGATTGCATAAACTCATCAATCTTGATTTTCATAAAGAAAGATAAATTATAGGGGGTGATTGTGACCATCATTGAAAAAATATTTGTTCCATCAACCTCCACATTGACATCATCCTTGATTACCATACTACCCTCTTCATGCTAGACATGTTGCCTCTATGGATGCTAAATGTTGGAGCTTGCAATAGTGGAGAAGGAAAGAGGTAAAATGATACTACATTTAGGGTTAAAGTTTAAGAAATGGGCATTATATTTAAGTTTGTTTTTATGTGAGAATAATTTTAAATTTAGGTGTGTTATTTAAGAAATAGGAAAGATCACCAAGGTAGTAAGGCGATCACCATCTACTACTCACGTCATAGCATTAGTCAACCTATTAATTTTGAGTAAAGTTTGAAAGAGGGTATTGTAATAATAATTTTAGTAATAATATTATGTTAAATTATTTAGTTAATTTAATATCATGTTGTTTTATTTTATAATTTTTTGTTTATATATTTATAAGGAGAATAGATTTATTTTTTAAATGATGATATTATAGATATTAATGTTTTTGTATATAATTTTAGGGAGAAGACATTCAATTATTAGTACAAGTAAATTTAATGATGGGGTGTGATAATTGACTATCAAGGGTTAGAGGTTAACAAGTGCTATTTTTACACCTTTTATTTAACTATGATAGTAGCAACATGAAAATTGATGGCATGGATCTAAATCCTTAGTTTAAGAAATCAACTAGTTAAAGATGATTCCACCATACAAAATTTATAGTTGTTTAGATGGTGTAAATAGGTGTTTTACCTATCTAGTTGTCTAATAGGTCATATTTACATGTTTACTTAGGTTTTAGGTGTTTTCTAGAAGTCTTAGTTTTCAAGATAAGCTCTTATTATATTTTATCTATTTGAATTTTATTTAATGCTTATATCCTAGGTCATTTAATATTGTTGAGGTAGTTGTCTCATTGAATAGGATTAACACACATGTCATGATATTATCTTGTCCTATCTCACAACTTGCCTTTATAAGTAAGACATCATATGTACCTTACATATTCAATATTTTAATCTTGCATCCACAATCATAGCAAACTATTATTGCTATTTTCTCTCTTATGGAAGATATTTTGGTCTAGCAGCTATTATTGGGGTGTTGGGAGTCACCATCAACTCCTACATGGTATTAGAGCTCCAGTGTTGCAAAATCCTTCCTAGATCTGAGGGTTTCATCTTGGCTTGAATAATTTTCTAGGTGAATTTTAGGGTTTCAAAGACCTCACGATTGAATCTAGAGCATCAAAGAAAGTTATGTTTGCATTTTGTTTTGTCAAATTTTGTTATGTTTTGTCAGATCTACAAGGGTTTCAAGTAGGGTTAAAGTTGCTAGATCCAAGAGGAAACTAAATTTTCAAAGCACTTTGGGTCAAATTTGACCCTACCATCACATCTAGAAGGCTCAAAAACCTAAAGATCAATTCTCAAATTGTCAAAACTAAATATTTTTATCCCAAAGGCATCAGAGGTTTTTTGTGTAGTCATCACCATATTTTCGTACTAAATAGATTTGTAGCATTATGTATGGTTTGTATGCAAGTCATACCATGGCTGGTCTGCAGTCAAAAAAATATTCCACATATTTCAAGCAGATATTCCTATGGCTTGCGTATTCACTACATCACACATCATATAGATCTATAGTGTTGATTGGTACTACACAGTCACATCTATCGTGGGGGTACAAATTTAATATTTTATTTCAAAATGTTTTTATATTAAAAAATTTGCAAAAATTGCAATTTAAAATTTTAAGCCGCTAGTGGTTATACCGCTAGTCACACGGATGGTTATCCCTAATGGACAAGGCTTACCTACTCGAGCAACCCAACATCACTCACCACTCATTGCACGCCCACCCCTAGTGGTGGGTTCTTTTTTAAAAACTTTGTAGGTTGCATTCATATGGGGAACCAAGCGCTAAGCACCTAGACCCTAATTTTTTTACCCCTAAGTCCTAATAGGGCTATTTTTTTCAAAATGCTAACTTGTAATCCAAAAGGCTAAATTTAAAAGAATAAAAAAAGTTAGCTCTTTGAATTTTATAGTGGTCCAGGTTATTTTTCCCAATTTTTCTATTTGGTGACGGTAATTGTTGATTGAAGTCCTAGATCCTATTTTTTGGCTCTTGATCTCATAACTTTTTTCCACGATCTTTGATTTTCATGATTCTTATAGTGTTGGAAAGGTATCGAGGAGCTCTATCCAACCATCCATAAAAAAATTCATTTTTATGTCCTAGAGATATTTTATTTTAGTTCTTGCTCGGTGGGTATCCTTGAGATTACTTAGATATTTGGGCAGTTGGGAGGGTGTTATTTTGATCATTATACTTCATTTCAGCCACATTTCAAGTATTGATCTCTGATTTTATTATTTGAGAAGTGTATCATTGTTGTGATCATGATTTATGCAACTTCATCCTTTTGTAATCATTCTGACTAAGGAAAATTATGAGTCTTAGCAAAAAGGCATCCTAACACATTGCAGGTGGCTCAATCTTTTGCCTCATTTTTATGGAATCATACCTGAGCTAGAGACAACATGAAATAAATCAATTTGGGGTAATAAGAATGATCATATCATAGGATTGATTGGTTCTAGTTTTGGTGCAAGAATCTTCAAAGAGACCTATAATCATATTTTAGGAATCTTGTGCCCATGCATAGTTTGGACCATGCATAGTTTGGACCAAGATTTGGGAGATTTTTAGAGATCCACATACTCCTCCATTCCCAAATGATCCTACACCATATTTCCTCATTCAACTCAATGATGTTAAAAATTTACCCTTTAATGATGACACCTTAGAGGAGTTTGAATATGACGCAGAACTTGAGTGTCTTGATGATCCAAAGACTTCTCCTCTAGATCCTACTTCTCTAATTGAGATCACACATTTATCTAAGTTTGTTTATGATTCATTGAGAACTTCTAGCGATTCATTGCAACATGTATCTAAGTGTCTTCCTAATTGAGATTCCTATTTATCAGGCATTGCATCTTTGTTTGTGAAGTCTCACATTTCAAATTTGGAGGACCAATTTGAGGGTTTATCTCTCATATTTGATGACTTGATCATGGCACAACTATTGTCATTTTATTTTTCTTTGGAGTTAGTTCAAAATAAGTTTCCATTTTTTCTTGGTTTGTCACCTTCTATTGTGATTGGGCATGTACATGATTGGATTGTGGCATCATCTTCATCTACCAAGAACTTGGAAACACCCGAGTAGATTTCAAAAAGAAAATCTTCATACATATGTGTTCATCTTCCTACCAATTCCTATATGGAATGGGAAGCATTCCTGCATTTATACTTGGTGTATCTTCTTGACAAGGGGAGAAACATTGTTTGTAGTTATTGGATTTTGTTTTGTCTTCAGAAACTTACCATTTTTGTAGGAGATTATACATTGTGGGGAGGCTACAAAGTCTCTCTCCTTCCTTCCTTTGGAGGGTTAATTGATTGTATATTCATGATGGATGTATTTCTTGGGGGTATCATTGATTCCTCCATATATCATCTTTCCTTGTTTGTATCTTTTCTCTCTTTTGGAGAGGAGTTTTTCCCACTGGGTTTTCTCCCTTTTTTGTGAGATTGCATTATAAATGGGTACCTAACACAACCTAGTAATCGGGACCCATCTTTTCATGTTTTGTATCTTTGCATAATAATCTACTCCCTAAGTTGTACTTAAAATGGGAGTTGGTGTAAATATGTATTTTACCTATCTATTTGTCTAATAGGTCTTGTTTACATGTTAAGTTTACTTAGGTCCTAGGTGTTTTTCTAGAAGTATTAGTTTCTAGATAAGATCTTATTATATCTTATATATTTGGATTTTATTTAATGCTTGTGTCCTAGGTCATTTAATATTGTTGAGGTAGTTGTCTCATTGTACATGATTAAGAAACATGTCATGATCTTGTCTAATCCTATCTCACAAATTTCCTTTATAAGAAATGCATCATATGTACATTACATATTCAATCTTGTAATCTTGCATCCATAATCATAGCAAACTATTCTTACCATTTTCTCTCTTGTTGAAGATATTTTGGTCTAGCAATTATTCTTGTGGGTGTTGAGAGTCACCATTAACTCTTACAAGTTCAATATTGCCACATCATATTTTGAGATGCACGAAATTATAGTATAGAACTATTGAGTCTCTCCCCTATAACACATGATAATCACTCCTGCAAATCAAACAATCTATAGACTCAAATGCAAAAGTAAAATTAGAACAAAAGAAAA
This sequence comes from Sequoia sempervirens, assembly GCA_007258455.2. Classification (NCBI taxonomy): domain Eukaryota; kingdom Viridiplantae; phylum Streptophyta; class Pinopsida; order Cupressales; family Cupressaceae; genus Sequoia; species Sequoia sempervirens. Next base: position 116,160,035 of record VDFB02379711.1, read on the forward strand.
GTTGGAAACCCAAATTACTTGTGACACTTTTGGATTGATAAAATGAAGCAACATGTATCATTTATCACACCTATCACAATATGGTCAACAACAGTGTGACAAGCTCAACATGTGCTAAATCCATTTGGTTACAATCACACAAGAATGAAACTGCACAAATTGGAAAAGTGCTAAACCTGTCTATATATAATAGACCATGAATTTGACTACCCAAAGTAGAAGAGGAAATAACTCTTATACTTCATTGTGAGTTCCAACCCCCTTAGTACAAGTTTGAGACAATCTACTATTTTTGCAAGAATAAATATACATGTATAATTCTATTTAAGCCATTGGAAAAAAATCTAAAGGTTTTTATAGGCTGCGTAAGAATGTAGGAAGTAAAATTTTCAATTTGTATCATAAATTTATTGAAAGAAGGTGTGTGGGCCATTGTATAAGTATTTTGTTATCACACGATGATCTTGTGGCATCACATAGTCAAGACTTAGTTTGTATTCTTTCATTTTTCCATTAAAAGAAGGCATATTTTGAGCTACAACTCATATGGATCAGCTAGAACTCAAATGTAGGACCTTCCATTTGCTAATGGAGTGCTCTTCTAACTAATCTACTAGCCCCTCTTTGGCCATATCATCATTGATCCAAGTGTGGTTTATTTCCAACATCTCCTTTAAGCCATGCTTCAAGTGCTTGGGGCTCCTAACCTGGCTCTAATACCACATGTTGAGCTACAACTCATATGGACTGGCTAGGACTAAATTCTAGGACCTTCCATTTATTGTTGGAGTGCTTGAACTCCATCTTTTACAGGGCCTTCACTCACCTTAATTTTTTCCATAATAAAACTTGAGTTCATTGTGTGTATTTTCTATTGTATACCTTTCTTATATGCCCATTGCCCAATTTCTTAATGTTCTCTTCATTTCTAGCATCATGGAAGACAATTGTAACCTCTATATAAAAGTTGATTCAAGAAGAGACGACTTAGGAATATCATGTTCATTGAATAATAAATCATTTCTTAATACCTATTTTGGTAAACTGGGCACTCCTTTAACCAAGAAAATTACAAAATTAAAATATCACATATATCTAAAATAAACTATTAAGATCCAATATGTTGATCAAATATTTTTCCTATTTAACACACAATGTGAGCACCAACCTTGCCACTCAAAAAATCATGGTACACAATTTCTCTAAATATTGAGAATGAATGCAACAAATTTACACTAAAACTCTTCATATATCTTGGGATTTGATGTGGTCAAGGTAAATACCTAGGTTTTAGGTAATGAGAACTCTCATTTCCAACCATATTTCTTAAGAAAATCCACCATAATTCATTTTAGATATAAACATTGAAATAAAAATTCATTACAATTGGTATTCTCAAAGTCTTGGAATATCAAACAAATGACTTGAAGGCAATAAAATAAGTATATCATCTTAGGACATGTTGGAAACTTGCAGTCCCATTTGGAAGAATTTTCCTTATCATGCAATAAAAACAACAAAACTAGATCCAGTACATACTAAATAGCTCACTTGAGGCCAATCACTCTTCCTATTGATTGGTAGTAGGTTTCAAGCATACTCTTCATTTTATGGAATAATCTTAGATAGCTTTATTTTGTCAATCCATGATAAAAAAGGATTATGTATCATGAAACCCAAAGAAACTATGCTCCTTATTCTTGTTCTTTCTCAAGGCACTCTCAAATTGACAATTTAGTGGAAGGTTTGCAAACCACCAATTTCCAACTTCCTCAATGTTGGTGAGTTATAAATTATTTTCCTTAAAAAATGCTTCCCAAACAAGACTTTTATCTTTTATTGCTTCATCTAAACTAAATCCTTTGCCTTCATATGGTAATATTTGCAATTGAAATTTCTCTACAATATGTTTACATAGCTTCTTCCATTTAACAACATCATCATTAGAAAAATTGAAGGCTTGGTTCTTGGTGCAAGGTTCCGTAGCAACCCATATTTCTTGCTCTATCATACAAAATATGTAGTCCTACAAATACACTACTATTGTTGGTTACAAAATATTACAAAATCAGTAGCTTGTAATACAAAGTCCTTCAACTGAATGAAATCCATTATGTCCAAGTTGAAGGACATTGTATTACAAGCTACTAATTGAAATACAAAGTCCTTCAACTTTGTATTACTACATAGGTGGTTCATAAAAATATCAACATCTCAACTACAAATAGTTAAACTTACCTTAGTGAAAGTTTCCATTTGACCACTACCACCAATGGGTCATGATGTTGAAGGTCCCACATCCACCTATTCATTATCAAATATGAATTCTAGGATTATCATGATATATGACCAAATTTGTTATATGCAAGAATGGTGAACAAATAAATTATGTTGGACAAAAAAGAACAATAAAAATACAAAAATACAACACTCACCCCAACAAAAGTATAAATGATGGATAATTTTTTTGTAATGCATATACTTTAACAAACCAAATAGAAATGTATAAAAATTAAAGCACACTCAAAATTATTTTCAAATTTATTATTATATTGATTTATTTCATAACATTTTTTTCAAAAGTAACTTGCATTATAAAATTACTATAAAAACTTTAGAAGAATCTTATAAAATACCAAATATAAGGCATGATTTTGGCTAATTGATATGAATAATTTTAAAACTTATATGCACATAAACAAACTTGTGACTACTCTAAATTTTTAGATATATATATATATATATATATATATATATATATATATATATATATATATATATATATATATATATATATATATATATATATATATATATATATATATATATATATATATAATTCACCTACAAATCAAAATGTACTCCAATCACTCTAATAAGAATAAGCACAAAACATTTCCTTTAAAAAAAAGGTTTTCTATCTTATTCCAATCACATTTTATATTCAATATAAGCTACATTATCTATTTTGATAATTTAATGTTATTAATGTAATAAAATAAACCATATAAATAAATATAATTCCATTCTTGTTGACCAATGGAATGCATTAGTTTTTCTTATGATATCTAACATTTATTCTCAATGTAAGTATGCAAATTTGTTAAAAAAAAAATCTAGTTGTTCAATAAAATTAATAGATGAAGGTTGATTTTTTAATTTGTATTGCAAATTCTAGAACTCAGAATTACAGTACAAAAACAAGAGTATCTCACCTTACAACAAGATGGAAACTTACAGTTCAATTCTTATGGTGTAGTAGCAACAATACAACTAGATATAAGACATAGTTAATTAGCTCACTCCAGGCTTGTCACTCTTCCTACTGACTGGTAATAGGTTTCACGCATGCTGATTTTAGCCATGGAATAATCTTATATAACTTCATCTTGTCAATCCATGACAGGAAAGAAGGTTCTGTATTCCGAAACCCAAAGAAACCATGCTCCTTACTTTTGTTCATGCTACTGGGATTCAAAATTGGAAGATTTAGTAAAAAGTCTGCAGACCACCAATTTGCAACTTCATCAATTTTGGTGGGGCATAAATTATTTTGTTTCACAATTGCCTCCCACACAGGTCCTTTGTCTTTCATTGCTTCAGCCAGACTAAATCCTCCACCTTCACATGGTAACATTTGCAGCTCAAATTTCTCTAAAATATGTTTCCATAGCTTTTTCCATTTAACAACATCACCATTAGAACAATTGAAGGCTTGGTTCTTGGCACAAGATTCCATAGCAGCCCATATTTCTTGCTCTGCAATTAGTTCAGCATCAGATGCCTCCACAAGTTGGTCCCAAGTGATTCCATTGCCCGGGTATTTGAAAGGAATATGGAAACATACAGCACTAATCACGGAAATCCCAGATTCTCCGGATGATCTCATCGCAGATAGAAAGAGTCTTCTTCTTTAGAAACTCTGTTTTAGCTGTTTCTATTTTCTGTAGATCATTTTGTTTCCACTCTCTGTAATAGTTATTATTTAAAACCCCTTTACCCAATGTTCTAGGTATGGGAGAATACATAGAGAATTTTCAGTATTCTCATGGTATCAGAGCAACGATCCTCTGCATTGTTGTTTTCCCATCTCCCCTCCCCTCTGCATTGCAGCCTGCACACTCTGTTCTTCCTGCACCTCGCCCTGCATTTTGTTTGTTCTTCCCAAATCTCACTCTGCAATCTTGAGTCTCCGTCATGGCCAACTCTACCACTAGTTCCGCCCACACACCCACCTCCCCATGCTCCCCACGCTCCCCACCCTCCTCTGCTCTCCAACCGGTTCCCCTTCACCACGCGATCTTTGTCAAACTGGATCGCGAAAACTACCTTCTCTGGCACACACAGTTCCTCCCGCTTCTCCAAGGCTATGACCTGGAAGGCTACGTTGATGGGACCATTGCTTGTCCCCCTCGTACTCTCTCTCTGATAGATCCAACGCCGAATCCTACCTATCTTTCCTAGCGCAAGTAGGACAAGATCCTTCTTGGATGGTTGCTCTCTGCACTTGCTCACGATACTCTGGCAACTGTTGTTGGCCTTGATACCTCACGTGTTGTTTGGCTCACTCTAGAGAAGCGCTTTGCTTCCCATTCCAAAGCACGACTCATGCAACTTCGTCGCGAACTACAGACCATCCATAAGGGTGCTCTCTCCATGGCTGACTACCTCCAGCATGCCAAACAATTGGCCGACACCCTTGCAGCTTCAGGACAAACCGTCTGCGATTCGGATCTACAGCAGATTATCTTGAGCGGTCTCAAGTCCGCCTACGATGCTGTTGTCACTTCTCTAACAGCCATGCTTGACACCATTGATATGGATGATTCTCAAGCCCATCTGCTCTCTTTCGAGATGTGCATCGATGCCCAACAGGCCCTCCTTCAGCAGCACCCGGTGGCCAATGTCGCCACCCGTAATCGTGCTCCCAATCCTTCTTCTCAGCACAATAATTGAGACCGTGGGAACAACAATCATGGTCAACACCCTCCACCCATGCCTATTCAGGTGACATGACCGTGCCATCTTTGCGGGCATAAGAACCACACGGCCAACACTTGTTGGTTCAGATTTGATAAAACCTATCAGGAGATGCCCCAATCGGCTGCCCCCCCCTCTGCATACGTGGCAGCAACCTATCCCTATCATCACTATGGCGTCCCTCATCAACAGTCTTCTTCCTATGCGCCGTCTCAGATTTCGGTCAATCCTAACTGATATCCTGATAGTGGAACTACTAATCATGTCACCCCAGACTTGAGTAACCTACAGATTCACCATGAGTATGATGGCCCTGACAAGCTTCACGTTGGTAATGGCTCTAAACTCTCTATTTCTCACATTGGTAGATCACAAATTTATCATTCCTCGCGTTTATTTCATCTCAATGATATTTTGCATGTCCCTAATGTCATGGCTAACCTTCTCTCTGTTTCAAAATTTTCCTCTGACAATGACGTCTTTTTTGAATTTCATCCACGCTTTTTCCTTGTAAAGGATTGGTGTACAGGGTTGGTAGTTCTTTGCGGGCAACATAAGGATGGTCTCTATCGCCTATCTTCAAGTGTTTCTCCACCCTCTCAGACGCCTTCTACAACCTTTGTTGGTGAACGGACTTCTCTTGAGAGATGGCATCAGCGTTTAGGTCACCCTATGCCACAGACTGTTAGGAATATTGTCGAAGTCGAGTCGCTTCCTGTTAGTCAGAATAAATTGGGTCTTTGTAGTCCGTGTCAAGTTAGTAAGAGTCACCAATTGTCGTTTAATTTTAGTTCTACTACTTGCACACATCCTTTGGAATTAATTGTTTCCGATATTTGGGGTCCTTCTCCCTATGTCTCTTATGATGGATTTCATTTTTATTTAATTTTTGTGGATATTTACAATAGATATACGTGGCTCTTTCCATTATCTCATAAATCAGATGCACTACCTACATTCATTAATTTCAAGACTAAAATTGAGAATCTACTTGGCCATAAAATCAAAACCTTCCAATCCGACAATGGGGGGGAATTTAATGAATTTAAACACTTTTTGGCCTCCCAGGGAATCACCCAACACTTTTCCTGTCCCTACACCCCACAACAAAATGGTTTAGCCGAGCGCTGACACAAGCACATTGTGGACACTAGTCTTACCCTCCTTCATACGGCTTCAGTTCCCTTCACCTATTGGACCGATGCATTCCTCACGGCCTGAACCTTGGTGAACCGGTTGCCCACCCCCATCCTCAACAATTGGTCCCCCCTTCAGTGTCTGTTTAACACGGGTCCTGACTATCGAGCGATGCATGTCTTTGGGTGCCTCTGTTTTCCCTACCTTTGTCCCTATAGCTCTAATAAGCTGGATTCACGTTCTCTCCCTTGTGTCTTCTTGGGTTACAACTTGGTTCACAAAGGCTATAAATGCCTCCATCTTCCCACCAACAGGATGTATATCTATCAGCATGTTGTGTTTGATGAAGGGACCTATCCATTTGCTGCTCGCCAGAACGCACCATCACCGGGCTCGATCTCTGCACCATCTCAGGTATCCACTCTCCCACTTTATCACTCACCTGCATCTAGTGTGTCTTCACCTCCCTTGCAAGGACCTCACCATGGTCTCTCTATCCCCCTAGATGCCTCACCTTCTCCTAGTCATGACCCCCCTACCCGAGTTGAGTCTGCTCCCCCCACCCTAGTGATTTTGGCCCCACCGTCTCCTAGCCGTGACCCCCCTTCCTCCCCTTTGCCATTACCTCCGCCAAGCTCGATGGTTCCTCCTATGAATGTGCATCCCATGGTCACAAGGTCCAAACATTGCATTTTTCGGCCCAAGGCATACAGTGCTACTAAGCACCCCTTATCTCCTGATGATATTGATGAGCCCACATGTTTTTCCCAAGCCAAAGTGGACCCACAGTGGTGCTTGGCTATGGATAATGAAATTAATGCTCTTCTCCAGAATGGGACATGGAGCCTAGTCCCACCCAAGCCCCACTTAAATGTTGTTGGGTGCAAATGGGTTTTTAAATTGAAAAAGAAAGCAAATGGCTCAATTGATCGCTACAAAGCACGGCTAGTTGCCAACGGGTTCAATCAGCAGGAAGGAATTGACTATGGGGAGACTTTCAGTACTATGGTCAAACCCTGCACCATTCATACAATTCTCACTGTTGCACTCTCTATGGGTTGGCCCCTTCACCAACTCGATGTGCAAAATGCTTTCCTCCATGGTGTCCTTGAGGAAGAGGTTTACATGAAGCAACCACCATGCTATATTGATCCCCAGTTTCCTACTCATGTGTGTAGACTCCACAAGTCTCTCTACGGTCTCAAACAAGCTCCACGGGCCTGGTACCACCGCCTGAGCACCTTTCTCCAACAGGCTGGGTTTGTGGGTTCCAAAGCTGACACTTCGCTATTCATTAAGCGAACCGCCCACTCCACTGTTTTTATGCTAGTTTATGTTGACGATATTATCATTACTGGGTCTACTGTGGACTGTGTTCAGGATCTAATATCTCAACTTCAGTCAGCTTTTGCCATAAAGGACTTGGGCTCTCTCCATTATTTTTTGGGCATCGAAGCACTTTCAACTCCTACAGGGCTTCTCCTATCTCAAAGGAAGTATACACTTGATCTTCTCAAGAAGACAAAGATGGACGGTACAAAACCGTTTCGCACTCCTATTTGCAGCCAAGAAAAGTTGTATAAATTCACCGGCTCTGCCTTCAGCGATCCAACTCTATACAGGAGTGTTGTTGGTGCTCTTCAGTATCTCACCCTTACGAGACCAGATATTGCTTTCGCCGTCAATAAGGTATGTCATTTTATGCAGCAGCCCACTGATGATCATTGGAATGCTGTCAAGCGTATCCTGCGGTACCTAAAGGAAACTCTCTCTTATGGACTGCAACTCAGCAAGTCTAGCCCTCTCACTCTTAATGCCTTTTTTGACTCAAATTGGGCTGGCTGCCCCGATGACCGCCGTTCTACTAGCGATTACTGCATCTTCCTTGGCCCAAATCTGATTTCATGGAGTGCTCAAAAACAAAAGACCGTCTCAAGGTCTAGTACTGAAGTTGAATATAGAGGAGTTGCCATAGCCACTGCTGAGCTAATTTGGATTCAATCCCTCCTCTCTGAACTTGGATATTCTCCCACTGCTCCCCCTGTTCTATGGTGTTACAATCTTGGTGCTACGTATCTCACAGCTAATCCAGTCTTTCATGCACGGACTAACAAAGGTCTTGCTGTTTGATTCATCTCTACAAAAGATCAGGTTGCAAATGTCTTCACTAAGGGGTTGAGCTCTGCTCGATTTGCATTACTTCGGGACAAGTTCACCGTACAAACACCCACGCTCAACTTGCGGGGGCATATGGAAACATACAGCGCTAATCACGGAAATCCCAGATTCTTCGGATGATCTCATCGCAGATAGAAATAGTCTTCTTCTTTAAAAACTCTGTTTTAGCTGTTTCTATTTTCTGTAGATCATTCTATTTCCACTATCTGTAACAGTTATTATTTAAAACCCCTTTACCCAACGTTTTGGGTATGGGAGAATACATAGAGCATTTTCAGTATTCTCAAGGAAGCCCCTCATATTTGCAAATGGAAGCATAGACACACAAAGTACCAATGATGTTCACCAAGCTACAAGGAGAGAAGCCAAATATGACTGAAGGGCGGTGAATGGACCAAGTTAATCCCTTTTTCTTCTTGGCAGCATCAAATAGTATATCTTCAAGTGTGTAGTAGAAATTAGGCCCAGGTAGCCTAGGAAGCTCTTCATGAAAGGGTGGCTCATGGGCTTAATATTTTCAAATGGACCCAGGTAGTGTTTCAAACCAGTCTAAAGACAGATGTGCTCAAGATTTTCGGCATTAGGCAGCAGTGCATCTAAGACATTATTGAACATTCTGCCATTGTCTTCACAGTTCTGTTTCTCTGTCTCTCTATTAACCCAACAAACCCAAAAAAGATGAGTTACATCCTTCAAAGTAGAAATATTTTCTAAAGTTTCTCCCCTGTTTAACACATCACATTGGATATAATCAACTGGATTATCTGGAGACCAATCAGGCTTAGGCGTCCTGGCGACACCGTAAACTTTCCAGGGTCCACCAGGAGTGTCTGACATAGGCAAGATTTCAGCCAAGCTATTGCCCACAATTCCTGTGACTCCTATAATCAGGGCTACTCTTTGCTTGTCGGATTTTAACTCTGAGGCTACGACGTTTTGCTGGACTCTCCCCTGCACGTAAATAAAAGTCACATAACTTTGCCAGATAATACAACAATAAATAAGTGAGCCCAATTATTGAGCACTCGTTATTTCCTGTTTCAGTAGTGGAGGGATAAGAAATGGACAATTGACTTTAAGTTGAGGAAGGAAATATCAACTTCTGATCTTATTTCCATACCACCATCCATCTCCCTAAAGATAAGTACAATCTAGACATGCAAATTAAGTTAACGTCCGTTTATCTTGATTACAAAGTCACTACATAATATACTCTACTGGTGACAGATTATGATGCAGCGCGCAGCTGTGAATCTCACCGGCTCTTTTCCATGATCAAACCCAACTCCCCACAACATGTATGTAACAAAGCATGCACCAACAATATTACAGAACTTGACACGATATGCAGTGCTAAGTCAGGAAGGGCAATCGGCCCTGCTGAATAAGCAAAATGAGATTAATGGGCTTCTACGTTAGTCTGGGGCCATTTCTCCTTGAGCATGATTCATCCTCCATTTGGGGTAATCCGTCATCCCAGATCACCATAACAATCCTAAATGCTCTGACACCACTGAAATGATCCCTTTTGAATCAGTTTTATTTTCAGATTTCGGCAGGGATCATTACAGTAGTATGAGAGAATTTAGGAGCGTTGCAGTCATATCAGAGCCGTGATTCTGACCGCATGTAAAGCTGTAATAACAATAAGCCAATATTATAAAATACATGGGCAAATAAAATACTTACTGCTCTATGACCAAGAGAGCCTGTCCACCATGAGTGCCAACTCATTATGAGGGATCCAATAAAATAACCCAAATGCTAACCTGCCATAACACACATTAGTTAAGAATTTTTAAACGGGAAAACTCAAAACAGAAGAGTCCCTACACATAAGATACATACTGAGCATAACATCTATATTCTATCCATCAAAAAAGGGACTTCAAACAGCAAGACTATATGTTCATGACAGCCACTGGGCTGAGAACAAATTTGGCACAGCTTACTGCTTAGCCATACATTGCAAATAAATCGAGTTTTAACTTTTAATCGTTCCAGAGAAATCAGTTTGCAGAAAGTGAATGAAGAAAACCCAAACTATTGAAGAGATTTCTTAAATTCTTACCTCGAAACAGAACGTATAGAGCTTGGACAATCAGGAATTGTAGGCTTCCTGTGACTTCTAAAATGCTGGAAACCGTTTATAGACTATTCAGCACACTGGATGCACGTTAAAATTTAGTGAGATCGACATTTTGGTCCCACTCCCACATCTTTAAATTTAGTGAGATTGACTTTTTGGTTCAGTCCCACTCAATTTTGAATCAGTCCTTCTAACCTGCGGAGCCCACGAATATGGTGACTGGTGTTCCAAGCTGAAGTATTTTTCCTCTTTTAAGCGGTTTTAACAGTGAATTACACTTTGGAACTTTTGTTTGTCAGGCATTTTACAGGGGAGTTAAACACCTGTATCAGCTATCAATTTGTTGTTTCTGGATTTTGATTGTGTGAGAGTTTTTCATCAACGTTTTGCATAACACTCCGTGATCTATCAGAAGATCTCTAACATCCTCATGAAGCTCTCTATCATTCTGATGATGGATTACGGAATGTGATCAGAAACGTTGATGAAAAAACTCTCACACAATCAAAATCCAGAAGTAGCAAATTATGAAAATCTCATAACACTAGCTGTATCAGTGTTTTGAGTGTCCAAGCTCTTTACAGTTAGAATTTAAGAATTCTCTGCGAAAATTAAATCGGACCGATGTGTATATTTTTGGGTTTTCTTTATTCACTTTTCTACAAATTTATTCATGAACTGTGAGTCTTGCTGCTTGCAAGTCCCTTCTTCTCCCATCATGGAATTGCTTATCTAGACATTAGGATGCACATTTTGTTAGTTTTTATTAGATTTTGATTTTCAATTAATCAAAAATACTGTCAAAATGTGTATCTTGATGCTATGTTGTCTTACATCACCATTTCATGCGTAGGGTCTGGGATTTGATGGTTTTTGCATCATTTTTATTTTAAATTGTAGTTTATAATTAACAGATCTCTAATGTGGAGGGTCTAGATTTTGATGGTTTTTGGATCATTTTTATTTTAAGTTGTAGTTTATAATTAACAAATTTCTAATGTTAGACATCACCATCTCATTTTTTATGTATAGGGCTTGGAATTTGATGTTTTTTTTGGATGTTTACAATTTTTAATTTATTTTACAATTAATAAATAAATAAAGTTAAATGTACATTTTGATGTCTTTATAAATATTGTGCATTATCATCTCATATGTAGAACCTTGTTTTTAATTTTAAACTATATTTTATAATTTAAAAATTTGTTGGATTAGATTATTTGAACTTTATATAAATACAATTTTGAATAAGAAAATATAACTTTTATATAATTTTTAATATAAATATATATTAATTTAAAGTACTTTTAAAAATAAAGTTAAAACTAGTATTGAATGATAATTGTTGTTTTTTTAAATAATAGTTTTAACTCTTAGAATATACTATTATCTTCCATATTTTCATTTGAATAATTTGAGTTCATTTGTTTTGTGGACAAACTTTTTTTTTACAATTTTACTTAATTTTATAAAAACATTTCTTATTTATTTTAAACTTTAAATTATCTCTTATGGTGTTAGACCCTTGAATTGAATAAAACTTGATTTCTAGTGGACTCATTCAAAACCATTCAACTTCACCAATAGACTAAAGACCCATTCTCATTTATAAGAATTAAGAACTATATTTTAACTTATGACTAATGTAAATTATTTATTTATTTATTTTTGGATTCTATTTTTTTTAGTTATGCATTTTAAAATATTTTTCTTTCGTTATAAATGATATAATTTGATTATGTTTCTTTTGTTTAACTAATTTAATATGTTTACATTCATATTTCTATTCCAAATTTTCACAAATGTATATATGTTTATTATCTAATAGCTATAGTACTTTAATCTAAAATTATAGATAATAATTTTTTTATTGCACAAATAAAAACGGTCTAGAGAGACAAACCCATTATATTAGAATCGAGAAAAATTACATAGGGACTTCTCTAATGAGGAGGGCCATAAAATACAACTAGTTACAATACTATATCCTAAAATAGAGAAACATTACTCTAGTACAACCTATGGGTGACAATCCATCATATTCTAGTTCTCCAAAGGTAAAGAAAAATTAAAAGGAATAACCATAGACCCAAAGCCATTGAAAGAGCTAACATGAAATGTATAATCAAGGAAACAATTAGCACTTGGATTATCTCCTTTGTTCCACTCGTGTCAAGTAGAGTTGCCAAAAAAATTGATGAGATATTTGTGTTAATGTTGTAATGGTGGCCTATGTCTAGAAATACTTTCCCCTGAATGAGTTTTTTGGCATGAGTGATGATAATGGAGTTTTTTGGAAAAGAATTTTGATCCTTAAATTAGAAATATTGCCAATGAAGGAGATTTTTGTTTCTTGGCTAGGAACTTGACATTGGTATCCATTACTTGACAATGGAAGAAATGGAGATAGGCATGCCCATGAGAGTGTTGGCCAAATGTATAACCCAAAAAATTACCTAGAAGTCCAATCATACCATAATTACCAAAGATTTCATTAGAACTTGAGAGGAAAGAAGAAACAAGTCTTACATGCTTAGATCCTCCATCCAAATTCATCATTAATGGTAGATTAAAAATAAATGAAATCTTCAAGTGAGACCATAAACAAAGGATGTGGGGTGAAAAATTCCCAACATGCCAAAAATGAGAAAAACTTATGATATGCCAAATGATAAAAAATCATCCAAGTAGTGGGTGAACCAAAAATAATCTAGCCCTCATTCTTACCAATCACATAATTCACTAGGAAGTCCATGATTGAATTGATTTCCTTGTATATGTGGTTGATCTTAAAATCCATCAAGAAGTTCAAAAGTGTTACAAATTTGTATTAATTTATGTTGTTAAGTTTTGCTTCATCTTAATATATATTGTTAACAATCATAATTGAATTCAGTTCAATTTGCATTTTTTTGACACTATACTAAGTAGAAACTTGTAGATTGAGCAATAATATCTTTGCTCCTACTTTATTGTTAGTTCCATCCTTGAGCTTCTCAGATGCAACATGTGTACAAGTCTCCCATTGTCATCACAAATCAATCAATCTACTCTTGAAAGAACTAGGTTACGCCTGGAGGCAACATCAAAATTTAGCTTATATCACTTGTTAGGTAGCATAATCCATTTGACCCCTTCCCTAGGGTTGGAAGGAGAATCAACTCTAGGAGACCCATTAATGGGGGTTAGTAATATATTTTACATAATCAGTAAATTACTTACAATATATATTTTTTTGATTAGTAATATAGGTTTATTATTATTAGAAATTTAAAAAAGAGATTACAACATATTCTCCTAGATCTCACCAGAAAGAGAAACAAATGAAGGACTCCACACCAGAACAACAAACACCACAAAGTTACAATTATAGCCATAAGACTTTGAAATAAAACCTTTTAACAAGTCTACAATTTTGACTCGCAACTTGGCCTTCCCTTGGTCTGAGACCGGAGGACCATAGCAAAGCTTTTCTTTTTGAAATTCGTGTCTTTCCTCCCCTTGACGACTTGCCATCCATCTTCCATCTTTGCAGCCTTCTTTTGCCAGTCCCTTCCCTTTGTTGCAAGCCCATCTTTCACCGTTTTTGTCTCCTCCTTCTACCAAGCCTCAAATGCTTCCTGTTGCATCCATGATTCTTCCTCCATTAGTTGCTCATTCTTCCCTTCCTCCTCTCCACTACTTACCCCTTTTTCCTTCGTCTTTGCTAGGTGGCCTGATTTCTCCCCACATTCTAGGGTTTTAGCTCCATGATGAGTTTCTATTGCTTTCCCTTCAATAGCTTTTCCTTCATCAACATCTTTCATGTTGGGCATCTCAGCTAGACTTGTCCCCCCCAACGGATCTAAACCCCTGTTTGACTGAGGAAAATCAAATTTTCCCACCGCTTCAGAAGTATCCTTAGCCTATTGTTCCATACTGCCACCCTGCTTTTCAACTGCATAATTCCTACGTGAGACATCCTACCACCAAGTAGCTAGTTTGTCCATCTGGGTTTTGCATAGTGTGCAACAATATGGCTAGTTTGAAAGCATCTCCTACAACGAAATGGTACCCCTTCATAATCCAAGGGCTGTACCCAACATCCTTTGGAGGTTTTAATTGAAACCTCTTTTGGAAGTGTCTTTGATACTTCCATATCCACCAAAATTTGGGCATAAGTGGAGTGCAAAAGATTTGAAGATCCCTCATCAATCATCAAAAAATATCCTAGAGAATTTCCTATGGCCTCTAAGAAAGACTTTTGACCAAAAATGGAGAGGTAAGTTTGGGAGTCTTACCCACAGAGGGACTTTATCAAAATTCTCTGTTGCAGGGTTGAAAGTGGGATGCCAAGGCTTCAAGGATAAAGCAAATTTCTCCTCCCAGCTCCAGAAGAAATCACATAGAATTTTGTTTCTATCAACCACAGTTTCAAAAACCACAATAAAAAAACCTTTGGCAGCTGGGTAGATTTGGATACAGCCATCTACAATGGGTTCCCAGTGCTCAAATATCCATTTATGTAAATCACATAAACGAGGCCAAAAACCCTTGAATCTTCCTGATCGATTCCACAAAAGGATATAAAAGTCATGGAAAATCCTAACCTGAGAATTGGACATTCCAGAAGGTGACTAACATCTTCTTATGCTCGTTCATTTACATTGTCAAACCAGGGAACTTATACTTGAAATGGAGCGGCACTGTATGTGTACTAAGAACCAGCTTTAGTCACAATTTACCAGAAATAAAAGCTTGGAAGGAATTCTACTTATGCTGCAGGAATGTAATGTAAAGTCTTCTTAACTTAAGCATAACTTAATCAAAGTAGAAATCATGACAACTATTACTAAGAAACAAACTATGAACTGGCCTTATGCTGCAGGAACAAACACAGGGATGGATTCCTGATGCTGCAGGAACAATATAAGACTGAGTTTGTGCAGAAACCTTCAAAAATGAAATCTAACTTATAATCAACAAGAGATAAATAACTAACTATAGATACTCACTAAGTGGGCCCCCTTAGCAAGCATCAACTAGTTTATGCAAGAATTGAACTCAAAACTTCATCAGCTTTTATTCATAAACTTGGAATCATATACATTGATTGCTCTGCTAGTAAGAAAACTAACACAAAACATTGTTTCTCATTATAATACTAACTTTAACACACTCTATTTCTCACTCACGCAAGAGGAGAACTTATTTATACCAGAAAAGCAACTAACTACCTAATTCTAATAGAGAAAGACGTGGACATAAGTGCATCTTGAAACTGAGGAACAGACTTCTCATAAATGAAGACATATCTGTTGAACACGATTAAAGAGAATTTAGCATTCCACTCTTCCTAGATTAATTATCACTTAGATTTCCTCCCAATGACCCGGTCAGAGAGTCTTTGCTAGAAAAACTTCTTCGATGCTGTGCTGGAAATGGACTTTACTGCAGGGCCAAGATCTGTTGCGCTTTGACTCGTTCATGCTTCCTTCAACAACCTGTGATGCACATGGTGACAGAAACGAAAGAAAGCATGCATGGAAAATAACACGATACACATTCATTAATCACATATTAAATCCATTTCATTATATAAAAACCACACGCATTATATTAGTCATTCGGGAGGTCAATCAGGGTAATTAATACAGACACATAGAGATGTTAAGCTGCAGAAATATAGGAATGTATTGCTACAAGATACTACCCGATTTTAGATAAAAATTATTTAATCAAAGAGTTAAAACAACTATCAGCTCAATAAGAGTAAGGGTATTAAAAATACATCATAATATTCAGATTATGAGCATATTTCGAGCTCATCATTTGCCCCCTACTTATCCTAATGATGGTCCTCCAGCATTAAGCTTTCTAGTTGTTTCTCTGAAATCAGTAGGAGTAGTATGGCCCTGTAATGAAGTTCCAAATTTGTAGTAGAAACCTCTGAAACTTTGCCATCTCTCATAACTGTGGGTTTTTGTATCCTCATTAACATTTGTAGCCCAATAAGGGTAAAGTGGCCACATCAAAACTAGAGGTCGAAATGTTAATGGTAACCATAACTCAAACCTTCTCTGGAGACCAAGTTGCATATACTTCTCTTTCCTTCTGATGGCTGCTTTAAAGTTCAGAGGGCTATGAGGCTCAGATTTCCTCAGACCAACAGTCAGTTTTTCCCATCTTGTTTCAATTCTGGAAGATGAAAGCTTCCAAAACAGATATGTTTGGTCTTTGAACTCATCATACACCTGCTTCCTGATATCAAATATTTTCATTCTTTCTACTGATCATTGAATCCATACACAATAGTAAGCCAAGTTCTCAGAATTGTATGGGGAGCTGAGCTTTCAGGTCGCAGTGGAATAGGTTCATTCCTTTCAGCCTCTTCATAAGCCTCTAATTGTCTTCGATAGTTAGCTTCATTGGCCGCCCAAGACATGAGTGACCTCAGATGAATGTCACCAATGTAGAGAAGTGGATTCCACTCTGTTTCAGAGGGAATTAGCAAACCATACAAATAAAACTCACATAAATAATTTTTCAGCCAACTGGGTGCTACTTGATATGCATCATAAAATTCCTTAGCTGTGTGAATGACAGGGTCTAAATTTCTTGAAATTCTCATCAATTGAAACCAAAAAAATTGTTTTTTAAGGCACATAGCATATACCCTAGGTGGTGGTCTACATTCCATAATTTTACCAGTTATCTTCATCATTTCATCCATTTTCTCTTTCATTTCTTTCATTTCTTGAATTTCCTATTTTTGTCTTTCAATTTCTCTTTTCATTTTCTTCTTTTCTTCTTCCCAAAGACTTTGTTGAATTTTAGTTTTAGCTAAATGGCGAAAACTCAAAGTTTGAAATGTAACAGGCCTCCATGTAGTCCTAAGATATTCCAAATATTCAATCAACAATGTCCTTTTATAAACAACCAATGCTCTACAAGTTTCAGGGGGTAATTCGGTTTCATTGGACACTTCAGATTGTTCAGGCTGTTCTTCCTCTTGCTGCAGGATGGACTCCTATTGCTGCGCAGGAGGAGATTGTGCTTCTTCTGAAACTTGCCTAACTACTTCAGCCAAGTCATCAAGACTTGGTATCCCCCTTTCATTACCACTACCCTGTTGTGCTTCTTCAACTTCCACTGTCTCAGTTTGCACTTCCCTAGGAATAACAGATGGACTTTGTGGAACATTCTCAAATACATTTTGAGAATCATCATGACTGAATTCTTTAGATTCCTCAAAAATTACTATAATTTCAGGTTGAACGGAAGTTGAGGTAACTTTACGTTGTTTCCTTGATGAAACTCTTTTTGCCAATGTTTCTAAAATAACAGCTGCAAGAGACACTTTCGTGGCTTTCCTCTTTCTAACCTGCCTAGAGGATTTAGACTCAGCAGGAGAAGATGATAGTGAAACTGCAGTGGCAACAGACGTTGTTGCAGGAAAGAGTGGAGTAGAACGTTTTCGCTTTTGAACATGAGGGCCAAATTCTAGGGTTTGTTCTACCCTTGATGACTCTCCTACCTTCATTTTCCCTTTTTCTTTTCTACCAGCAGTCTTGGTTTGTACTTGGGTAGAGGGCTCAGGTGTGGATGCTGTAGGACTAAGTGTTGCAGGAGCAGATGATTCTTGCTCTGCTTCCCTACTTGTAGATTCTACTCTCTTTTTCTTTTTCTTGTGTTGTGTAAGGAGTGCTCTAGGAGGCTCTGGAGGTTGCAGACCCTTCTGGGAAAAAAATTCTTGCTAAGAAAGGGGTGATACATCCCTCAGGGAATGCTCGATCAAGAATTTAATGAGGGCATTATGGGCGATAGAGTTGTCCCTACCCCTCTAGGTTTCATGGGCACAATGTTCCAAAATGTTTAACAAAAAATTTGGAACATTGACAGCTAAACCGTGCCTCATATGACTCAATAGTTTAAAATGATAGGAATGCAAATAGGAAAAACGTCCCTCACAAGTCAAGTACCTGATTATGAAGGTGGCATATTCCGAGTATGGAGGAGGCAGTGACACCCATTTGCATCCTTGTTTGGAAACCTCCAAGGGTCCATCTGTTGGTATTGTGAATTCTGCCCTAGCAGAGACATCATCTCTTCCTGAAGAAAAATTTTCTCCTACCACCAAAAGCCTAGTTACTTCTACAATCCACTCTTCTGTAACAGCTATTGTCAAACCCCACACTGTAGCTTCTCCCTCTGAAAAGGTTCTCAAAAACTCACCTGCAACTTCCTCATTAAAGGAATCTATCCTTAGAAAATAATTCAGCCAACCGCAATTGTTGAACGCCTGAACCGCTTGAGGATTTTGCATCAAGGGTTCATGAGTTGCAGGCTCATGTCTCACTAACTAGCCACCCATATTCACAAATTATCCCTGCTGAGATTCCTGAAACTCAAACTTCTTCTACAAATTCGAAAAAATTCTTCTGCCTTACTTCTTTTTTCCCTGCCGTCACTTCTCTTTACTTTTCCAAGAATGACACAAATGATAATTGCACGAAATGATTGTTAAAAACTACTCAAATCAAGCAGTTAATTGTTTTCTAGGATGAAAGCACGTAGTCATATTTGGTAAGTACAAGAAAATAAAAATATCTTAATAGTTGTGACAGTGGCATAAAAAAAAGTTGAAGTGGATTATCCCCGCCCCCTACTAAAAATTTGGCATGTGTCCACACGTGTGAAAGGATAGGCGAATAATAGGAAATGATGACTGATATGTAATTAATGAATAAATGAAATAAATAAATGATGTGACAATAAAAGATATCGCGTACCTTGTAATAAGTGATCATACATGCTGGGAAAGATCACAACTCAGCATGAAATGACGGTTGGAATGGAAACCATAAATGAGGGCGGTACAACAGGATGGATGACATGGATGGGTGACGTGGAAGAAGAGGAAATAAATGGTGGTGATGGATGAAAAACATAGAAAGTGGCTTCCTTAAAAAGGAAACCTTTATTATGGGCATGCAACATAGAATTTTTAAAAAGATGTTGTAGGAGAAAGGCCGAAGCCTTTTGCTACAGGAAGATTAGTGGCTGCATCCAAAACAAATTGTTTCATGAATTCTTCTTTGGACATTGGCTTATGATACAACCTAAGACGGTGTCCATTAACTAGTAGCTTGAATCAGACAAGATCTATTGTAACTAACTGAACTGAACCATTATCAAACACATTTTCTATTTCATAAGAACCAAGCCATCTTGTAGTGAGTTTACCTTGATTTTCCTTGTACCTGGAGTCATAGAGCAACGCCCAATCACCGGCAAAGAATTGGTTATTTATGATATGGTGGTCATGCCATTTTTTTCTTTGCTACTGGATAGCTTCAGTATGCTGCAGGGAAGCTTGCCTTATCTCATCCAATGCATTCAGCTGTAGGAGGTGTTCCTTTTGGGCTTCTGAAATATCAATGTTAAGTTGTAGAGCAGTCCTTAAGGTCTTATGCTCAAACTCTATTGGCAACATGGCAGTTTTTCCATAAAGTAACTCAAAAGGAGTGAACCCTGTAGTTGTTTTCCATGTTGTCCTATAGGCCCAGACTGCTTCAGGAAGGTGACTGCTCCAATCCTTTTTGTGTAATTGTACTGTCTTAGTAAGGATTGCCTCAATTTCTCTGTTGGTAACTCTACCTGACCATTGGCTTGAGGGTGATAGGGGCTAGACTTTCTGTGGCTGATCTTGTAATCATTCATCGATGCAGTGATTAAGTTTGATGTAAATTGAGCTCCTTGATCAGTAACAAGTTCCCTTGGGACTCCAAACCGAGTAAAAATCTGCTCATACAAGAACTCAACAACTTTATTGTCACGGGAATGTGTCATTGCTTTCACTTCCACCCACTTGGTTACATAATTAGTGCAAACCAAAATGTATGATTTTCCATTGGATGGAAGATCAATAGGCCCAACAAAATCCATGCCCCACTTGTCAAAGGGACTGACTACCACTTGAGGATACAGGGGCATTTCATCAGACCTTATTGATCTCCCCATGTGTTGACATCTGTCACATTTTCTGGTGTAGACTGCAACATCTTTATGTAGTGTGGGCCAATAGTATCTTGTAGCAAGCACTTTCATAGATTTTCTCTTGGCTGCAAAGTACCCACCACATGGCTCATCATGACAGGCATGCAAAATGTCATAGGTCTCATCTTCCTTAACACACCTTCTCATGACTTGGTCAGGTCTTGTGTAAAATAAACAGTCTGCAATCCATGAAAAATTAAAACTTTTCTCTACCAACAATTGCCTTTCCTTTGGTGAGAAGTGGGTTGGGATCTTCTTGGCTGCTAAATAATTTGCAATATCTGCAGACCATGGAGTTCAAGCAACAATAGAAAATAGATGTTCATGGGGAAAGCTATCATCAATTACCTTAGGGGTGGCAGGTGTAGTTGTTTGAAGTCTTGACAAGAAATCAACCACCACATTAGCCTGTCCTAGCTTATCAATAACTGTGATATCAAATTCCTGCAACAATAGGAGCCATCTTTCCAATCTGCCAGATATGGCAGGCTTATTCATGAGGTACCTTATTGCTGCATGATCTGTATAGACAAATATCTGGTAACCAGTGACATAATGTCGAAACTTGTTCAGGGCATACACAACTGCTAGCAATTCTTTCTCTGTGACATTATAATTTAATTCAGGGCCTTGAAGGTTTTTGCTAATGAAATATATGGCATGCTCTATGGAATTCTCCTTCTGTCCTAAAACTGCCCCTATGGCATAATCTGAAGCATCTGTGTGTATATGAAAGGGCATACTCCACTTCGGTCCTTAAAGAATAGGTGCCTGAGTAGGTAAGTTCTTAAGCTACAGGAAAGATTTGTCACAGGCCTCAGTCTAGTTGAATTCAGAATCCTTAGTCAATAAGGCATATAATGGACTGACTATTTTGCTGAAATCTTTGATAAATCTTCTATAATATCCAACATGTCCTAGGAAGCTTCTAACATCTTTTTTTTTCATAGGTGTTTGCAAAGTTAGAATGACTTCTATTTTTGCAAGATCAACTTGAATTCCTGCTTGAGAGATATGATGGCCTAAAACAATTCCCTCTTGCATCATCATAAAGCACTTCTCACTATTCAAAGACAAATTTTTCTCCTTACATCTTTTCAACACTTTCTCCATATTTGCTAATGCTTCTTCATAAGTAGATCCATAAGTGGTGAAGTCATCTATGTAGATCTCCATAGAATCATGAGAAATGTTAGCAAAAATACTGATCACTGCCCTTTGAAATATTGTAAGTGCATTACATAGGCCAAAAGGTAAGATAGAGTAGGAAAAAGTGCCCCATGGACTAGTAAAATTTGTTTTGTCTTGATCCTCAGGGGCAATTCTAATTTGATTATACCCACTATATCCATCCAAAAAGGAGAAATACTTTTTACCAGACAATGAGTCTAGCACTTGGTCAACAAATGGCAGTGGAAAGTGATCCTTTTTAGTTGTTGTGTTTAGCTCCCTGTAATCTACACAAACTCTCCATTTTTCACCTTTTTTAGGAACAATCACCAATGGAGAGACCCATTGACTGTCTGAAATGGGGTAGATAAAATCAATATCAAGCAATTTTTGGAGCTCTTTTTTAACTATTTCCCTGAGTGCTAGGTTTATCCTTCTTTGAGGCTGCCTAACAAGTGAATAGTCTTCCTTAATGTAGATCTTATGAGTACAGAGTTGAGGATCTATTCCTTTCATATCCCCATAGTTCTATGCAAAAGATTTGTATTGATCTTGCAACATTGTGACTAGGGCAGTTTGTTGAGATTGATGCAGCTTATTATTGATGTTCAGACATCGACTTGGAGACACTTCTACTTGCTTGGTAAGATCATTCATGGAGGCTGTTGGTAAAGGTGGTGTCTGTATTTCATGTGGAAGCAAATTGTGATAAACTACAGGAAATTCAAATGGTAGGCTCTCAGAATTTAGTTGCTGTAGGAAACACTGTTGAAGACAACTATCTGGAACAGATGGGCTACTTAGATTAGAGTTGGACTGCAAAATATGTAAAAACATGCCATCCTCACTTTGAATCTGGGAAAATGGATTAGTTTGCAACATCATTAGCTAAGCCAATGAATTGAATTCTTTAGTTTCCTCTCATAAATTTGGCCAAATTGATTGAGACAAGTCTGGCTGAGGTTGGACAAGTGGGTATAAAGCCAATTTCTTTCTTGACTGACCATCAGAAGTTGTCATGTCTCCTTAACGAAATCCTATAAGAGCATCAACTGTGGCTAACCATGGTCTACCTAAGATGATAGGATATCCTCCCAAAGTTGCCTTAGTGGACAATATGGTGAAATCTGCTGGGTATTCCCAAGACTCAAGGATGACAATGACATCTTCTACCACTCCATCAGGTGTTACTGTAGAACTATTAGCAAGCTGCAGGATGGTAGGTGTAGACCGAATGGTTAGGATATTCAAATAGTCCATAGTATGCTTGGTCATTACATTGATGGCTGCACCAAGGTCAATCAAAATATTATTTACTATCTGGCCATTAATATTTATTTGTACCATAGGACTCCCAGGGTCAGTATATTTTGGAATGACTACCTTCCCTAATATAATATCTGCCAACTGTCCTAGTACATGGATAGTTTGGGGATCCTTTTTCTTTCTTCTTGATTTCTTTAAACAGGCCTCCTTAATGGCTTTTCCATAAATTGGGACATCTTTAATGGCTTGAAAAAGGGGAATTTGAATGTGTACATTCTTTAGCTGATCCAAAATATCAAAGGTAGGCTCTTCCATAGACTTGGATGTAGTAATTTGTAATCTTTGAGGAAAAGGCAGTTTGGTCTGATGCTGTAGGACAGGCTCCTTAGAGACAGTATCTGATACAGGTATATGTTCTGCAGGATTAGTAGGTTGTTCAGAGGCAGAGTCTGAAATCTCTGTAATTACGGGTGGCTGTGGAGCAAGGAGAGTGGTTCCAGACCTGAGATGGATATCATGACTATTCAAGGCATAAGTTGGATACTGATTGGCTTCTACAAGATACATAGGTTGTTGTTGTTACTGCTGCTTATTATTAGGATTTGGCAATGGTTGAGCAAGCATAGGCGTTTGTTTTGGAGGGCCATTATTTGCTGCAGGGGTTGTAGGAGGTGGCATAAGGGCCAAAGGTTGTGGTTGTTGAAGTTGCAGGGATCCAGGGGATTGGTTCTGCCATTGCTGAGAACCTCTCCATTGAGGATTCTGCTGCCAATTACTTGGGGGTGGAGTCCATTGTCCTTGTGGCTGCTGCCAACCTCCTTGAGGAGATTTCCATTGAGGACTCTGATAGTTAGGCTAGTGTGGTTGAGAAGTATTCCAAGGTGGTGATGGGCCATATGTAGGTTGCCATTGGTTATTGTAATTAGAATAAGGATTACCAAAAGTCAAAGGGTCTTGAGGCATACCTTGTCTTTGAGCCCATGGTCGCCTTTGTGGAACGAAGAATACTTGGTCATCATCACCCTCTACTATCTTAAAATCAGTAGGTAATTGCTTAGCTTCCAAGTTAGCCACCATCTTACATCTGCAGTCACGTTTCTTCTGTCTGCAATGTGGACAAAACTCAGCCAAGATTGCTTCAACTTCCTCATGTTTCTTCTAAGCTTGCATAGTATCCAACTGTGTAGCCATGTTGTTTATGATATCTTGCTTGAAATTATACAACAAATGTGTGATCTTCATCCGTGAAACTCCATTAGTAGAAGACTTTCCCATTGTGGCTTGATGACCTCTACCCTTCTTAATAATTGCTTGAGAGTAGTTGCGACATATTTTCTTGATATCATCCCAAGGTACTTGGGTTATATCTCCTCCTCCCATCAGGTCCAGGGCATCTATATAGGTGTCACTGATTCCCCTTAGAAAAATTAGTTTATGAGATTCTTCATTGAGAATATGTTTTGAATTATTTTTTAGGGAAAACAAGAATCTTGAGATATAGTCTTCCAGGCTTTCATCTTCCTTTTGTTGAATTCTGAATATATCATCTCCCTTACTACCACTCTTACAATATTCCTTGTACTTAAGAAATTTTGTTTGCATGGCTGCCCAACTATCAACAACACCCCTTCCCAAACTCATGAACCATTTAAGAGCTCCCTCCTTCAAAGTAGCAGGAAACAACTTCAGCCTGTGAGCATCTGAAGTGTAATCATAGCTGTGACAGAGGATGTCAAACTCAAACAAGAAATTTTTTGGGTCCTCTGTAACTAGTCCATAGAACTTGGGAAGTAATGAAGAAGGAATATTTTTAAGGTTATCATTATCTTGCTGAGCAATGATGGGGAATTCAAAAGCAGGAGGTTGATTAGGTGGATTACGTGCCATATTTGTTTGATTGAGTATCAAAGCAAATGGATTTTCTTGAGGTTCTTCATCAGTTGGGTCAAATAGCAATTAAACAAGCAAATTTTCAGTAAATGGATTGATATCTTGGTATCCTCCTTCCTCAAATGGATTATAAGCTGGTTCAGAATTGTTATCAATGAATGGAAGGTTAGGGAGGAATCTTCCCAGAGAATCTCTTCTTCTATGCATGCAATAGAATTAATCGTAAATTGAAGGAATTTTGAAAATGCTTGAATAAACACACTAAACTATTGCTAACAATGACTATGACAGGTTCTTAGCTTGACACCATCCCCAACAACGGCGCCAAAATGATCAATTCCACAAAAGGATATAAAAGTCATGGAAAATCCTAACCTGAGAATTGGACATTCTAGAAGGTGACTAACATCTTTTTATGCTCGTTCATTTACATTGTCAAACTAGGGAACGTATACTTGAAATAGAGCGGCACTGTATGTGCACTAAGAACTAGCTTTAGTCACAATTTACAAGAAATAAAAGCTTGGAAGGAATTCTACTTATGCTACAGGAATGTAATGTAAAGTCTTCTTAACTTAAGCATAACTTAATCAAAGCAGAAATCATGACAACTATTACTAAGAAACAAACTATGAACTGGCCTTATGCTGTAGGAACAAACATAGCGATGGATTCCCGATGCTGCAGGAACAATATAAGACTGAGTTTGCACTAAAACCTTCAAAAATGAAATCTAACTTATAATCAACAGGAGATAAATAACTAACTAACTACAGATACTCACTAAGTGGGCCCCCTTAGCAGGCATCAACTAGTTTATGCAAGAATTGAACTCAAAACTTCATCAGCTTTTATTTATAAACTTGGAATCATATACATTGATTGCTCTACTAGTAAGAAAACTAACACAAAACACTGTTTCTCATTATAATACTAACTTTAACACACTCTGTTTCTCACTCACGCAAGAGGAGAACTTATTTATACCAGAAAAGCAACTAACTACCTAACTCTAACAGAGAAAGATGTGGACATAAGTGCATCCTGAAACCAAGGAACAGACTTCTCATAAATGAAGACATATCTGTTGAACACGATTAAAGATAATTTAGCATTCCACTCTTCCTAGATTAATGATCATTTAGATTTCCTCCCAACGACCCAGTCATAGAGTCTTTGCTGGAACAACTTCGTCGATGCCGTGCTGGAAATGGACTTTACTGCAGGGCCGAGATCTGTTGCACTTTGACTCGTTCATGCTTCCTTCAACAACCTGCGATGCACATGGCAACAGAAACGAAAGAAAGCATGCGTGGAAAATAACATGATACACATTCATTAATCACATATTAAATCCATTTCATTATCCAAAAACCACATGCATTATATCAGTCATTCGGGAGGTCAAACAGGGTAATTAATACAGACACATAGAGATGTTAAGCTGCAGGAATATAGGAATGTATTCCTACAGGATACTACCTGATTTTAGATAAAAATTATTTAATCAAAGAGTTAAAACAACTATCAGCAATAAGAGTAAGGGTATTAAAAATACATCATAATATTCAGATTATGAGCATATTTCGAGCTCATCACTTCCTATCAAGCCTAAATTTGAAAATACTTGAACATTATGAATAACTTCCTCCTCAATCTCTTCCTGCAAAGAGACCAATGGTTTATTTTCCTTAACCTCTTCACTAAACTTACCCAATGCCTAGTGCTGAGGCACCTCGTGCACTTTCTCACCATCTACCTGACATTCCCCTACGTCCTCCCTAGACCCCGGCTCATCCTTGCGGTCCCCGCCTCCTGAGCTTTCCCCTAATTGCTGCCTTGAAAACTTCTGCGCAAAACCCCCATGCTCACTCCGGTGGCTCTGAGAGAATAGAGTTGTTGTAGCCCTAGCACTGGTTGGCACAAATGGATTCATTTCCATGCTCTTCACTCAACCCTTTATTTTATTTAGAGTTGTAAATTACTTACAATATTTTTTTGATTATTGGTAAAAGAGGGGTTTTGAAAGGGCCCCAAACCTTATATATTGAATAATAAAGGATCTAACAATGACAACCGTCAAATAAAAAAGAAAAAACATCAAGGATCAAACATCCCATAGGTTGAAAATGCACAACAATCCACACTACAGTTCCTAAAAAAATAGGATAAAGAACACCTAAAACTTTGTAAAAAATAAAAGAATAATTTATATTGAAGGTGGGTTGAAGCTAAAACATTCTGGAGAGCTCTAAAATATACCAGTGGTTCCACCTACTAAAAATTTGAGGTATCTATTCTCCTTGGTTCATCTCCCCTTTTTTAAGGCTAGCCCTAACTCTAATGAATCCATAGGTTGACTAGAAAGTATCATGCATTAAATTCAAAATTTATTTTATCCATCTTAGATGAAGGAAAGATGGGTGAATTTTGGAATATATTGGAAGGTGTGCAATCCTTTTTGACATCTTCAATCCTTGTTGGCTAAAATTTGTTCCCCATAGACCTCCTCAAAAGCTTGCATAATAGTACTAGAGGAAACCAACAAAGGGGCACTAATTGAAGAAGGGGTCCTCACAAAATAATTATTTGGAAATGGCTTTACTTCAATATGAGGTTGGTTAGGCACCTTGAGATCTTTCTTCTTCTAGGAATTTTATGAACTTTTGTTACATTCAAGCACCTGAAGGTGGAGTGACCAATTAAATGTCTTTTTTGACACATAACTAAAGAATCCTCATAAACAATGTGTTGCACCCATTGACTGAATTTGGAGGAAAAAGTAATTGAAGATGGAAGCATCTTACCCACATTTATAGACACATAATATAGCAAACAACAAACATTTTCTAGAACTTTCCACCAAATCAAAAGCTATGAGCTAACTAATAAAGTAAGATATACCCTTAAAGATCTCAAGCTCTTAATATTTTAGTGGCAAACCCGGAAAATTCTCCTAAAAAGGAACCCTATTGATTTATTCCTTCTCAATATTGAATCCTAGAGATCACTCCTTAAGAAAAACCCTAGACTTTCCTTAAAATCATAGGCCATCCAATAGAGTACATGAACACAATCTTTTACTCATTCAATAGTCTTCAAAGCATATTGAGTAGGACACATTTGTTTCTATTTTTTTGGACAATGAATATAATAATCTATAGTTGATTGACACAATATTTATTTTGATTCATCTGGTTGTGACTTTAGTACTAATATAGAATTAGGAACGATTATTTAATTTCAATGAAGATGTGTTTATGAACACACATGTTCTTGAGCTTAAATTTAATGATGCAATGAAAGTAATAGATATGTACTACAAGCTAAGTAGACACTTATTGTAAGTTAAGCATTGTGTTTCCAAGGGTGTGTATCATTTGTATAACATCTTTTTTTATTTCATGCTCTTTATGTATCTTTTGAAAGAGTTGGTCATATATTTGTCAGCTTTTGTCATGGATTTTGAACACTATATACTTGAGGACAAATTGTGTGGCAGTGTTTGCTTCTCATTTTTCTAGCTAACCTATTATTCCATGTAAGAATAGGATCTCTTCTTAAGATATTTTTTTATTATATTTATTTTATGTAGTTATCTTCTTGTATTTTGATTTTATTTAAAAGAAAGCTTGTGACTTTAGTACCGAGATATACTTGAGAATAAATGTTCTTTCTTTTAGTGGAGATATTCTTATGAACACACATGTTATTGAACTTGAATTTAATGGTAGTGAAAACACTATATGTACTACAAGCTAAGCATACATATGTAGTAGGTTAAGAAATGTATTTCCAAGGGTGGGTATCATTTCTATAGCTTTTATTTTTGTTATGTCATGATCTTTATGTATTCTTTTGAAAGATTTGGTCATAATTTTGTCAAATTTTTTATGCATGATTAATAATATGCTACAACAACATATGCATTGAGAAAAATTGTGCACCAATTTTTGCTTCCCATAATTGAGGTATTTTTCTAGAAAAAACTATTATTCCAAGTATGCACAGGGTCTCTTTTTAAGAAAATTCTTTATTTTGTTAGTGTTGATTATGTTTCTTTTATGTAGTAATCTTCTTGTATTTAAATGATTTTATTTAAGAGATCATCAAAATTCATAGACTATTCATAAACTTTTAATTTGATAGCTGTAAATATTTGAACAACATTATTTGCTATATAGTTTCATCAATTGATATTATTGGCTCAAGTATTGTTGTCCTTCCCATAGATGGAAAAGGAAAATTACATTGCAATGTGTTTTCTTTACTTTCTATGGCTTTTTGTATGATATTGTCAATGTACCTATCCAAGTTTTTGATTAACTGAATTTGTGTTGCATGTAATATTTTTTTAGCATCTCTAACCCATATTAAAGCATGTGATTATATTTATTTCCCCCATTTTAGAATTTTGTGATAAACAAGAAGTCATTGATATGTCCAAGGATTGTATCATCTTTAAATAATATTTTTTAAGGCAATTCATTCAAGATCTATAATAGTGACTAAAAGTAACTATAACACGCCCCATTAAATTTTCTCAACAAATTATTAATTAACATCATGAATATAAAATTTAATCTGACATAAATTCCATAGCTATTTTCTATCATAGCAATTTCATGTCCATAAATTAAAAGAAATAAAAAATCTGAATGTATTCATTTCCAAATGTCAATTGTCAATATACATCTTTTTATTGGCTATCATTCGCCACCCAATCAATACAATAATTACAATAATCATACAAGTACATAAAAATATAATTCCATTGATATTCCTTTGTGACGGCTCGCCTCCACTGGTAGATGAGAACATGGCCGAAGTTCTTTTCCACCCAACCACGAAGCAATGCTTTTCTAGAATTCTTCAGTCCATCGAAGAATACTCAACCCTGCACAAGACACTTAGCAAGAGATACAATTTGCAAGGTGAAATTTGTGCATGCCTCACTACATGCATTTCTATCAAATGTTCGAACATGCAAGTTCCATGTTAGGTGAATAAAATATATAACAGAGAGAGGATAAATATTAAACAATATGTTCTGTAATAATAAAATGAATGCAAAGCTTGGCCAAGCTCATGCTGTATAAGATGCAACTTAGGTGAGATTTGGAAAAGGAAATCTACACTCTTTGGCACCCATTCTCGGAAGAAAATCTTATCATAAAAAAGGGGTATCCCTCCCTTTTAGACCATCTAATAGCATCATATCCAGTGTGCTACAATCTATCATAGTACTTTTGTATCATTCCATTTCAATTTCATCAAATAAGTAATTCATCTAAATCTAGTATAGCCATTCATCTATTCATCTTATAACAAACCTTCCTTATGATTCGTATTGCAATCCATCACTGTTGATGAGTCCAATTAATGACTCAATTTTGATAGGGTTTATTATATATTTGTTGTTGTTATCATAGACTTTGACACTTGGTTGTTGAAATTTTCCATGTTATTTCCTTAAAACCATAAACCTTGGGCATAAGTTTATCCTTGTGACTTTTAATGAAATTAACATGTTATGTGAATTATCTGTGTTAATTTTACATGTGGTTGAATGGATGTTACTTTAACGTAAGTGTGGATATGAAATTGTTTTTGCATGCTAATGTCATTATGCAGGTTTACACTAAGATGTTGATGTCAACGAAGCTTGCAAAGTGGAAGAAACTCCTGCCAGCTGGTTGGTTGCCAAGAAAGTCAAGAAGATGTTCATTAAGAGGCCAAAGGAGGGAAAATTTCCAATGGAGGGAAATTCCTAATTCAAATGAAATATTGTAACTACCTTTTAATGGTCATGTTTGTTTGTTGAGAAAATATAGGGAGTGTGTTGTGCTATATTCTCGTTGGGGCAAGTCTACTTTGACCAAATTTGATGCATGCATAACTTCCTCCCTCTCTTTTCTACATGCTTTCAATAAATGACATCCTCCTATTTTGATGGAGTCAACTGCCTAGGTACTTAGGGTTAATTAGATGTTTTTCTCTATAAATAATGGTCAGATGCCCCTTTTCATAAGGTTGGATGTTCTGAGATTGTACTTGCATTTTCTATTTTTAGTAATATAGTCATATTGTCGAAATGTTGTAATCATGTTTTCAAGAAATAATATGATATTATGATTTGTTGCATCTGAGTTAGCTTAAGGGAGACTCACTCAGGGGGCTCACTTGGTGAGAATTCCACTCATTGAGTTTAAAATTTATTTTCTATTCAGTAATTAGTTTTAGTTTTAGTAGTTGTATGTTCCTGCAGCCATTGAGATTGTGTTCTATGACTATTCCTGTAGCCAAGGTAGATAGAGTAGTTTCCTGTCTGTTTATTGGGATTTCCATTTCTATCATTCATTTTCAATCAAGTTATTGATGCTTAGTGTAGTTGTTGATTCATGCTTAGTGCTTAAGTTGATTTCTTTCCAACATTTTATTTCCAATATTGTTTCTTTCTCAGTTTATGGATGATTGCAATAGAGTCCTAGTGCACATACAGTGCTAACCCATTTCAAGTTTACGTCCCTGGGTTGACAATGAAATGCACCTTCATGATGAGTAAGATAGCTACTTAGTGCAGATGCCCAATCTCCAAGTCACAACTCTCTAAGGGCTTAGTTATTAAACCATTAGAGGAGGCCAACATTTTTTGGTGTCGTTTCTAGGGATGGTGTCAAACTAGGAAGTTCTTTGGAGTCATTGATAGTTTCTTTCTTGCTATAGTATTTTTGAAGTTTTTTCTTAGCATACCATTCATTTGGAAAAGTAATGACCTGCTATTCTTTCACCAATTCTTTGTGTGAGTTGGCTGATACTAAGTTGATACCACATGCATAGAGGAAGGAGAAGAGATGCTTATGGGAGATTCCTTTCTAATGACCTTAATCCATTTTAGCTAGTTGAGCTTCAAAATATTCCAAGAGAGAAAGATGAAGAAGAGGCACATCCTTTTTTCTGATGCATTTCCCAATTTGATCAGTTCTAAAAATTCGTCTAAAGACCAAAATCTGATTGAAAACCCATTTGCTTTGGAACTCCATCAAGTAGCCATGGTTGATGCAAACCAAAACAGACCCAACCATCCATCTTTTCCATTTCCTGTCACTCATCATAATGAAGTTGATAACCTCAAAAGCATTCCTACTTCGGTCCTCCCTAAGTTCTATGGGCTTGTCATAGAAGACCCTAACACTTTCTTGTTTGAGTTTGATATCCTCTGGAAAAGCTATGACTATACCACTAATGCTCTTAGGATTAAGTTGTTTCCTACCACCTTGAAAGAAGCTGCATTAAGATGGTTTATGAGTTTAGGTAGGAATACTATAAAGACTTGGGATGATATGAAAACAAGGTTTCTTGAGAAGTACAAAGTATATTGTAGGGGTAGTGATATGAGAAGAGATCATGACATCTTTAGGATGCAACAGAAGGAAGATGAGAGTTTGGAGGATTATATTTCAAGGTTTCTATTTTTCCTACAGAAATCCCCACATCATACACTTAATGAAGAGTCTCAAAAGCTACTCTTCCTTAGAGGGATGAATGACAGTTACATTGATGCTTTGGACCTAATGGGAGGAGGAGATATCACCCAAGTTCCTTGGGATGATATTAAGAAGATCTGTCAGAACTATTCTAGGGTAGCTTCAAAGAAAGGAAGAGGTTACCAATCCTCTATGGGTAAAACATCCCCCAATGGAGTTTCAAGGATGGATATTACTCACTTGTTGACAAATTTCAAGCAAGACATCATAAACAATATGGCTACTTAGTTGGATACACTTCAAGCAAAGAAGAAACATGAGGAGGCAAAGGCAATGTTGGCAGAATATTACCCTCATTGCAAACAAAAGAAGGACTGCAGATGCAAAATGGTAGCCAACATTGATAGCAAGTAGATCCCACCTAAGTTCAAGCCAATCCAGGGTGATGATGATCAAGTCTACTACATTGCAGAAAGGAGACCATGGGCCTGAAGACAAGGTATGCCACCAGATCCATTATCTTTTGTTGGGACTTATTTCAATTTTTATGCATCTAGTAATCAATGGCAACCCCCATACTCGTCCAACTATGGAGGATATCCAACTCAACCTTGGAATAACCATCCAAACACTTGGCCTAATCACCAAGACTCTCCACCCCAGTGGAAACAATCTCAAGGGAATTGGCAGCCACCTCCAAGAAACTAGCAACAAAAATCCCAATGGAGGGGAGGACAACAATGACCAAACTAGACAAGTAATTGCATGCAACCACCTTCACAACCACAACAGCCTACCATAATGCCTCCTCCTACTACCTCAAGTTCAAGCACACATAGACCTACTTAGTTACAAGCTCAACCCACCCCTAACCCAAATAAAAAACTACAACAACAACCAATCTACTTTGCAGATCATAATCAATTCCCTGCATATGTTGTGAGTGTGAGTGACATTCATTTGCATTTAGGAACCACTTTTCCAACTCCTTCCACTCCTATCATCACTAAGCTTCCAGTGGAAGAAGAGAAGCATCAAAACGTCCCCATTCAGTCAAGTATGCCTAAAAATCCTGAACCAGTTCAATAGACTAATCAAGATCCACCATTTCCTCAAAGGTTAGAAGTTGTTAAACAAAAAGAGGAGGAAACAACCTTTCAAATTTTGGATCAGTCGAAACACATATGTGTTAAGATACCTTTTTTTCAAGCCATAAAATATGTCCTCATATATGGCAAAGCAATCAAGGAAGCATGCCTCAGAAAGCTAGGGAGGAAAAAGAAAGACCCCACTATCATTCATGTGGTGGGACAGTTAGCAAACATCATGCTTGGGAAAGTTACTGTTCCTAAATACACTGACCCAGGTAGTCCTGTGGTAGGAGTTGTTAAAAATGGAATCCAAATAAAGAATGCTCTAATTGATTTGGGAGCAGCAATAAATGTGATGACTAAGGATATCCTGCAACAACTAAATGTTGCAAACATGAGACCTACTCCTACTGTCCTGCAACTTGTTGATAGTTCCATTGTCAAACCAGATGGTATAGTAGAAGACCTTGTGGTAACTCTAGACTCTTGGGAGTACTCAACAGATTTCATGATCCTTTCTCCTAAAGCTACACTAGGAGGGTATCCCATTATTCTAGGAAGGTCGTGGTTAGCCACAAAAGATGCTTACATTGGATGTCAGTTAGGGGACATGACTATTTCTGATGGGAAAAGCACCAAAAAGCTTGCTCTCTACCCTCCTGCTCAACCATCCCACGATATGGATAACCCCATATGACCACATGTTAGAGAAGAGGCCAATGAAGTCAATTTAGTGGCACAACTCATGATGATAGGCAGAAGTCCATTCATGCAGCTTTAGGAATAAGATGAAGTGTTGTCCCACATAATTTAGAACCATTGTGAGGTGCATGAAGAGTCATCCACTCATGAATTTGGTTTTGCAGGTCTAGTAAATACACTTCTACCTGCTCTTCTTGCAACTGAACTTCCTACAACAACTGATATGCTTCATACATTGCTGCCACATGAACTAAAAATTCCAAGCATTAGTGAAACAACCATGATTGAGTTAACCACACAAGTGCAAGTGTTAGAAGCGAAACATTTGAATATTAACATCAAGTTGATTCAAGAGTAGTAGTTAATCTTGACAAACCTGTTGAAGACCCATCAACATGCATTTGCATGGGACTACCATGACATGAAAGGATTGGACCCCAAGCTCTGTACTCATAGGATATATGTCAGAGATGATTGTACACCAGTAAGGTAGCCACAAAGGAGAATCAACCCTGCATTGAGGGAGATTGTGAAAGGGGAACTACAAAAAATATTGGATGCAAGATTTATCTACCCTATCTCAGACAACCAGTGGGTGTCCCCATTGGTGATTGTGCCTAAAAAGGGAGGTAAATTGAGAGTTTGTGTTGACTACAAAGAACTAAACTTTGCAACCAAAAAGGTTCATTTTCCCCTTCCTTTCATATACCAAGTATTGAATTCACTTGTGGGTAAGCAATATTTTTCTTTTCTAGATGGATTTAGTGGTTATAATCAAATACAGATTGCACCTGAGGATCAAGAAAATACAACCTTTACCTGTCCATGGGGGACTTATGCCTACTCAGTACTTCCATTTGGTTTGTGTAATGCACCTACAACTTTTCAAAGAGCAGTCATTAGTATATTTTTAGAAGATCTATATGGATGATTTTACTATCTGTGGTGTTGATTTTGCAAAAGCATTATAAAATCTAAGGAATGTTTTATAGAGATGTTAAGACCATAATCTATCTTTAAACAGTGAGAAATACTTCATGATGATGCAGGAAGGAGTAGTCCTTGGCCACTACATTTCTCAAAAAGGAATTCAAGTAGACCCAACCAAGATTGAGGTGATTACCAATTTGCCTATTCCTACAAAGCAAAACTATGTTAGAAATTTATTGGGACATGGAGGATACTATAGGTGTTTCATCAAATATTTCAGTAAAATGGCGGCACCACTGTACAATCTTCTAACTAAAGATGTTGAGTTCCAGTGGACAAAGGACTGTGACAAAGCATTCTCTGATTTGAAAGCAACTTTAACCCATGCTCCTATACTCAAAGGCCCTAATTGGGAGCTTCCTTCTTATATTCATATAGATACATCAGACTATGCTATAGGAGTTGTCTTGGGACAAAAAGAAGGAGCAATTGAGAATGCAATCTACTTTTTCAGAAAAATACCTACAAAGAGTTTAATTTAATTACACAATGACAAAGAAAGAGATGTTGGCAGTCATCTATGCCCTTAAGAAATTCAAGCACTACATAACAAAATATCAAATCTTTATTCATACAGACCATGCAGCCATAAGATACCTCATGAATAATCCCTTGATTTTAGGTAGGCTAGCAAGGTGGTTGTTGTTGATGTAGGAATTTGACATTACCATTGTTGACAAACTAGGAAAGGAAAATGTTGTAGCAAAATTTCTCTCCAAATTGACTACATCAGAGGACACTCAAGTCATTGATGACTCTTTCCCTGATGAACATTTGTTTTCCATCAGTGTGCACACACCTTGGTATGTTGATATAGCCAATTATCTGGTTACAGGGAGAGTTCCTCCTCATTTCTCTTCAAAAGAGAGAAGGGTGCTTATTGAGAAAACTTTTCATTTCTCATGGATTGCAGGATGTTTATTCTACACTGGACCAAACCATGTAATGAGAAGATGTGTAAGGGAGGTTGAAACATTTGATAGATTACATGCATGTCACAATGAACCCTATGGGGGACATTTTGCAGCTAAGAGGATATCAATGGAAATTCTTAATACAGTATACTAATGACCCACACTTCATAAGGATGCAGACAAGTATACTAGGAAGTGTGATAGATGTCAAAGGATGGGTCAACCAACTAAATTTGATGAGATGCCTCTTTACCCCCAGGTAGTCATCACTCCATTTGATAAATGGGGACTTGATTTCGTAGGTCCCATTGATCCTCCATCAAATGGAAAATCCTGCATCTTGGTTTGCACTGACTATGTGACCAAGTGGGTTGAGGTTAAAGCTATGAAACATGCCAAAGATAATAAAGTTGCAAAATTCCTCTATGATGAAATCTTCATTCATTATGGGGTTCCAAGGGAGATAGTGAAAGATCAAGGGGCTCAATTTACATCAACCCTTGTCATAACATTATTTAACGAATATAATGTGAGGCACAAGAAATCTACCCCTATCACCCTTAGGCCAATGGCCAATTTGAGGTGACTAATAGAGAAATAGGGGCTATCTCTATTCACATAAGAGATTGGGAAAATAGGTTGCCAAAAGTTGTTTGGGCTTATAGGACCACTTGGAAGACAACCACAAGTTTCACTCCTTTTGAACTACTATTTGGGAAGACAACCATGATGCCTATTGAGTTTGAGCATAAAACTCTTAGGACTACACTAGATCTTGGGATAAACATATCTGAGGCACAAAAGGATAGAATCATGCAGTTGAATGCATTGGATGAGATGAGAAAGATAGCCCTTCATCATACTAAGACAGTGCAAAATCATAGGATCAAATGGAATGATAGATACATAAAGGAAAAGAAGTTCCAGCCTGGTGACTGGGCACTCCTTTATGACTCTAGGTATCAAGATAATGTAGGAAAACTACAAACCAGGTGGTTAGGACCGTATGAAGTTGTAGAAGTCTTCTCCAATGGTGTTGTACAACTCACAACCATTAACCCTGTTAGATTAAAACTCTTGGTCAATGGCCATCCTCTAAAGTTATATCATAAACCAGTGTCCACACAAGAATTCATGCAACAATTTATTCAACACTAAACCTCTGAACTTCCTGTAGCTGAAGGAAGTGGACCTAGCATCCCTCCTTCTGATTAATCCAAGTATGCATGCAATCACATCATAATAAAGATTTCCACTTTTGTGGGAATCCACTTCTTCATCAATAAATTCATTCGCCATCCATCTCCATCTTTTCTCTCTCTTCCATAACTCCACCATCACTTCACTTCACCATCACTTCATTCCATCACCATTGCATTCATTACTCAACTATACTTTTAAAAGGTAACCAATAATTTTCTCCACATTCCTTGCAAAAGATACTCCAAAATTTTAGGTACGTGCGTGACAATCTGTTATACCTTAATTATCTTTAGTGCATTTATTTAATTACTGTAAATTAATGTTGATATTTCACATAGAATATAATTGTACCCTACCCTGCCACATCATAATTACCACCTAGCCTGTACAGACACATGCTCTAATTTAGGTTGGGGGGAGTGTCAATCCGCATGTCCACGTGTCATCTATGTCAACAAATTTGAAATAAGCCAATTTGAATGATAGCGTGAAATGACGGCTTGCATGTGTGAAATGACACTGAATCACCACCATTTTTCTTAATGATACCCTTCCTTTATGTTTCTTTATTTCCTTAGTCATAATATTAAACATCACCAAAAAGGTAAATTTGATATGACATTGGCGATAACACTATAGAGGAGTTGCAGGAAGAAGAAAGAATTGGGTTTTTAGAGAAAGATTGTAGGAAGGAAATTTTTGTAGAAGTGTTTGCTTGATTGTGGGTAGAAAAAATGGGAAGTTAGCTGATTAGGAATGAACCCACGGTTCATGATGTGATACTGCAGGATGCACTTTCTCTGGCCGAGTTCAGGAATTGTGGATGGCTGGATTATTTTCTAAAACTTGACAACTTCAATGAAGACATTGCGCTAGAATTTGCATGGACACTCTCTGATGAGAAGGAAATGGTAAAAGGGCTACATTTGATAGCTACTGAGGAGAGAATTATAAAGGTAATGGGTTTTCCTGCTGATGGAGAGCCATACCCTACCACCAAAGATGTGAGGTTAGCTAGGGCTGAATTCACTGAACCCAATGACTCTCCACTGGTTGTAGATAAGCAAGGAATGAAGAGAACTTCTCTACCAGAGAAGTGGAAACAAGTAGCCATCCACATTGTCAAGTATATTACTTGTGAGGGCTGCCAGTCATGCCTCCATTCTGTGCATTTTAAGCTCCCAAACCATATGAGACATGGAAGAAGAATGAACATGCCTAATGTGTTGTATAACCTCCTTGCAATTAGGATAACTAAAACACAAAAAGGTAGGGATAATTTTGTCTCTCGCCATTGTTTGATAAAATTTTTAGTAGAGAAATATTTACAAGAGGTGTCTGGTATGACATGGGAGGAATTTGTAAACATAGATCAGTTTAGACCAGAAAATGTACGTCCTAGAAATCAGCCTCAACCTCGTAGGGTTAGTAGGGGTGAAAGGGTTGCTGAAACCACTCATAGAGCTTCAACCTCTAGTGCAAACCCTAGCTTAAACCTTCTTGTAGCTGAAATAGCTATAGAAATTGGCTCCTATGAGTCAAAATATTCAGGTGAGGAAAGTTCATCCTCATACTCTGATGTTAATGTTCTTCCCAGAACCCCAATTCAAACTAGGGCTTCCCTTAGGAGAGAGGAAGCACAAATTAAGGAGGAAGAAATGAGAAAGGGAAAGGCCAAGATGCAAATGCCAGAAAAAGCAACACCAAGCCCTAGGAAACAAAAGGTTGATGACACTGTTCTTCCTGCAATCGAAGAAAAATGCAAAATCCCTCCTAAAAAATCAAAGCCAGCTGGGCCAGCCGCTGATATGCTCCAAAGAGAAACTCTAGACTCAGGAGAACATCTAGGGAGGAGACAAAAGCCCCTATGGGGTAGGTAAATGTTGAATAAAAAGACATTTTTGAAGAACAAGCAAACATAAGATTAGAAAAGCTTGCTGCTATTGTAGAACAGGTTGAAAATCAAAGCAAGATAAGAATCAAGAACCCCTGTAACCTGAGCAGGATGAACAACTAGAATCACTACAACTAGTGTTGTTTGAACAACAAGAATCAGTGCAAGGAAATATTTTGGTAGGAACACATAAACCTCCCACTTTCCCATGGAATCTTGTAGCCCTGAACCTATGGAGTGAGATGCAAAGGAAAGAGGAGTGGAAAAAGGAAAAACACAAGCTACAGGAAGAGGTTAAAGAGAAAAATGCATAAATTGAAGAAAAGAATGCAAAAATTACTACCTTGAAAGATAAGGTAGATAATGTGGTAGCTTTAGTACCCCAAATGCTGGCATGTAGAACTCCTCCAAGAGTGTATACATTGCATTTGAAGGAGCAAAATATTTCCTTCAAGCTGTCAAGGATTATTTTATGTTTGAGCCCTTCTATTGACACTCCACATGAGTTTTTCCAAACCTACCAATTTTCCCCACCTGAAGTTAAAAATATGCTCTATGAATTATACTTGCATAATTATGTTGTGACTAATGATCATGATTGGAACCCATTATGGTATATTGGAGATATCCATTTGAGAGAATTTATGTCCTGGATTCAGAATGAAATTATTTGGGGGCAACAATTTAGAACTTATAGGGAAAGAGAATTCCATACTCCCTTGCCTCTAAGAGTTGAATCTAGTAACCCTGCAGACATTTACCAAACATGGCATAGAATTCTTTATTTCCCAAGCTACAAGAATAGGATCATGCCTGTTAGAGAAGAAGCATACAAGGAATATGAAAAGGTAGCTGAAACTATAGGGAAATCGGTAATGGGGCACTTATCATAGAGGTGGAACAGTTTGACAGATGAGTTGAAACAAGTTGAACCTCACTCTTTGCAAAATTATGCTGCAACATGCAAATGAGTTGACAAATACATATAGATTAGAAGGATGAGGTAGTAGTATTGGCTTCCATTAACATTTTAGCCACCTACTTTATTATGGCATGTGCTAGATTACAGGTTTTATTGGTATGACAGCTACAAAAAGGAAAAGATGGAACAGATTGGAAAACAAGCAAGGATTCTATTGGGACCCCAATTCAGATACTGCAGAGACTGATGTGGGACAATTGGCAGCTGGTGACTTTAGAGCATTGACTAGGCAAAAGAATAGTGCTACCTCTGTTGGAGGACCAACAAAACATTAGGTTGGGGGGGAAATGATGAGTCCAATTAATGACTCAATTTTGATAAGGTTTATTATATATTTGTTGTTGTTATCATAGACTTTGACACTTGGTTGTTGAAATTTTCCATGCTATTTCCTTAAAACCATAAACCTTGGGCATAAGTTTATCCTTGTGATTTTTAATGACATTAACATGTTATGTGAATTATCTATGTTAATTTTACATGTGGTTGAATGGATGTTACTATAAGGTAATTGTGGATATGCAATTGTTTGTGAGTGCTAATGTCATTATGCAGGTTTACACTAAGATGTTGATGTCAACGAAGCTTGCAAAGTGGAAGAAATTCCTACCAACTAGTCGGTTGCCAAGAAATTCAAGAAGATGGTCATTAAGAGGCCAAGAGAGGGAAAAATTCCAATGGAGGGAAATTCCTAATTTGAATGAAAGATTGTAACTACTTTTTAATGGTCATGTTTGTTTGTCGAGAAAATCTAGGGAGTGTGTTGTGCTAGATTCTTGTTGGGGCAAGTCTACTTTGACAAAATTTGACACATGCATAACTTCCTCCCTCTCTTTTCTATGCTTTTAATAAATGGCATCCTCCTATTTTGATGGAGTCGACTACCTAGGTAGTTAGGGTTAATTAGAATTTTTTCTCTCTATAAATAATGGTCAGATGCCCCTTTTCATAAGGTTGGATGTTCTGAGATTGTACTTGCATTTTCTAGTTTTAGTAATACAATCATATTGCTGAAATGTTGTAATCATGTTTTCAAGAAATAATATGATATTTTGATTTGCTGCATCTGAGTTAGCTTAAGGGATACTCGGGGTCCACTTGGTGAGAATTCCACTCATTTAGTTTAAAAGTTATTTTCTATTTAGTAATTAGTTTTAGTTTCAACAGTTGTTTGTTCCTGTAGCCATTGAAATTGTGTTATGTGACTGTTCCTATAGCCAAGGAAGACAGATTAGTTTCTTGTCTATTTTTTGGGATTTCCATTTCTATCATTCATTTTCAATCTAGTTATTGATGCTTAGTGTAGTTGTTGATTCATGCTTA
This sequence comes from Sequoia sempervirens, assembly GCA_007258455.2. NCBI lineage: Eukaryota > Viridiplantae > Streptophyta > Pinopsida > Cupressales > Cupressaceae > Sequoia > Sequoia sempervirens. The sequence continues at coordinate 116,201,369 of VDFB02379711.1, forward strand.
GTGCTGAAGTTGATTTCTTTCCAACATTTCATTTCCAATATTGTTTCTTTCTTAGTTTATGGATGACTGCAATAGAGTCCTAGTGCACATACAATGTTGACCCATTTCAAGTTTACGTCCCTGGGTTGACAATGAAATGCACCTTCATGATGAGTAAGATGGCTACTTAGTGCAGATGTCCAATCTCTAAGTCACAACTCTAAGGGATTAGTTATTAAACCATTAGAGAAGGCCAACAACTGTTCCATTTCTATAGTTCTTTCCATTGCAAATGAAAGTAAACAGTCATATTCAAATGAGTAAAATGATGAATAAGAAGGTATACCACATGTATGTGCACATGCATAAGCAATGAGTTTATGCATGGGCACACATATTCTCCTTATTTTTTGTTTGTTTATGGGTATCATTCTATAAGAATAATAAAAGAAAATCTGTTCAACAAGCAGATTTACTAATTGAATATATTGGTCTTCTTTCTGAAACATAAGTTATGGACTTATCAACTATGTTCCACTAACATCACATTGAAAAGACAAAATCATCTTCAAAATCACAACTAAGAATTTCAATATTTATCATTGTAAATCAACAGTTTGAATTGCTTGGCAAAAGAAACATAACATTATTCTCCAATCATTCTATTCCAAACAAAAAATGAGCATTTATTTCTCTATGTCTATTTAGAACATTGCAGTGCCTACACTTTGTTCACATAAACTTATCAATAAAATATTGGGGTTGATATACATTATCTATGTTGTCAACTTAAAATTCTTCACGTATTATTTTTAATGGTGTTGTCAGCCTCATGTTGAGGAACGATTTATCACTTGAAAATTTATAGAGTATATACTACTACTTGAATTTGTATGATTTTATACACGATCGACGAGCATACACACACATATGTATATATATATATATATATATATATATATATATATATATATATATATATATATATATATGTATATATATATATGTGTATATATATATATATATATATGTATATATATATATATATATATATATATATATATATGTATATATATATATATATATACATATATATATATATATATATTATATATGTGTGTGTGCGTGTTGTCGAGAAGTAACGAGAAGGAATTCTTAAGCCGTGAGGGTTTTTTGCAAACCATCGACCTTTAATGGACGATATTACTATCTTGTCATATAATGATAAAACACATGCAGTATTATATGCGGGTGATCTTACAATAGTGGTTTACACTTTTTGGGACATCCTAATTTTTACTGAAATCACATATTTTTAGAAAATATAATGATTTAAGCCTTGAAAAGTTCAATTTAAAGAATTCCAATTGAAGATGGTTTGATCAAACCACCTTAGATCAAACCCCCTTGGATATAACCCCGCTAGTTTTAAATGATACATTTAACAGAGTCTACTTTACACCTATCAAAATGTTGATAAAAAACCACTTGTGATTTACCATTTGGGGAATCAACTAAATTCATTTAAAATTTATTTTTTGTAAGTATGTAGTCCTTATTATAAGCTTCCCAAAAAGTATAATTTTAAATATATTTAATTTGATTATTATATTTATTTTTTATTTTTTGTGAATGTAGGTTTTTCGCCGAAAATCAAGCTAGATTTGTTCTACACGTGTAGAAAAATAGTAAATTACCATAAAAAAATTCTGAAAAATATATTTGTGCTAGGTATTGATGTCCTTGATCCAACAAAAAAAATTGAATTTCGATTCATACAAAAAAAGTTATATTGTATATGGTCTGCCTATGTCTAAATTGTAATTGGTTTGACTTCAAAGCTTAATTAAGAAAAAAATATCCAATAAAACACTATGAAACAAAATGAAAGTGCTACATATCATAGTTACAAATCTAAATTCGAAAAAATTATAATTTTATCCTTTATAGAAAAAAAGTTATGTTGTATATGGTGAACACCACTCTTTAAAAATGGTGTTTACTGTTAAAAACTAGTTTTCGAAGGAGATGGAAAAAAAATGCAATATAATTCCAATTTTTTTTAAAATTATATATTTAGAATCCATAAACCAAATGTCACAAATCGTTAGTTGGCATCATCTTCAAATTCCTCATTATTTAGTAGCTATAGGTGCCCAAAAGTGAAGATTTTGTTAAAAAAAATCAATTCAATGTCCATTTTGGCCAAAAATTGTAAACTAGTATTGTGGGATCACCCATGCAATAAAAATAATGAAACCACAGCCACAATAGAATGATAGTATCATTCCCAATCTATACTCTGAATGGAGCTTGTTTGTTCGTCTCAGATGAAATAACAATATGACATAGGGATACATTCCCTAATACACATTTGCATGCTTAAAGACCGATCTTGGTCTATATACAGTTTTATATTGGGTTGATAACATTCATTCCCATTATGCTTGAATAGGACAAAGTAAACCGTCCATCAACCTGCAACAAGATTAGCGATATTATTTTCCCATTATTATGAACATAGGGTAGAATGATATGGATCATTCAGAGTCGAGATTTACTCTCAAATGGTCCATACCATTCAGACCTATAAATTAGTGTACAAACATTGTGCTGCAAACAAGGGTATCATTCGAATGCATATCATGGGTGGTCCACACCAAAAGGGGTATCTTCCACCACTAGGAACATATCAATGTTTTTAGATTCAAGACTAAATAACATGCGGGATAAGCCTGAATATAGTCCTTTCTAACGATCATGCTTAGCATGTCACTACACAATGGAGGACAAAAATGTGGTTTTCCTTTCCCCAACATGGCTTCTAAAATTTCACCACAATAAAATGAAACAAGTCATGGTTTGGAACACATATAAATGATAGGGCACTCAATTTCAAAAAAGTCGAGCTTTGCTCAAGAGAAAATAGAAAAATCAATATACTTTGAAGGAAACATGCTAAGAAGGCATCGTTCTTACTTGTGACTATAAGATCGATGCTTTTTCCTTGATCAACATGAATTCAGCTATCACCCCTACTTTTTCATGCTTTTTATTCCTGCTATCTTTTTCCCCAAATCGTCCTTTTCTTTTCGCATGATTGACCAACCTCATTCAAATTGCCACTAACTCTATCCCTTGATTCCTACATTCTATTGTTGGAATGGAATTTAATCTCCATTCTTCCACTATCTAGCCACCCACTCCCTATCATTGGCATTATCCATCCATTTCCATTATGGAAATGGGTTGGCATTTAAAGGGGGTTTATGAAATTGATCCCTATTATCGCTCCTACCATACAATTTTCTTAAGGAGTTTGAATTGAAATATAAAAAGAAGACTTATTATATGAATTCAGTATAATATGGTTACATATATATATATGTGCATTTGTAATGCACACACACACACACACACACACACACACACACACACACACACACACACACACACACACACACATATATATATATAGTATTTGTAATTATTTCTCCTATCAGGAATTTATTTTTCAAATTCTTTTAAAGAACCAAACAACATAATCATTTTTCTCATGATAGTTAAGTATGATTAGATGCATTTTCATTTCCATCATGTAATTAGCTTTAGAACAAACAAGGTAAGACAATAGTTCCATGAATTTTATTTCTTCCATTCAAGTTTTCCTATTTATTCATTCATGATTTACACAAGCAAGAATGGTATTTTCCATTTACAAGACAAATGCAAATGTCATGGTCTACTGTGGTGTGTGTGATTCCAGATTCCAATCTTGCTTATTGTTTGTCTTCCGGTTAAGCATCCCTGCCTCAACCAAGTTCTCATTCTTCAACCTATTCCTGCACACACATATTCTTGCACTTGCCAACTTCATGGGTAACCTTTAACCAATAATCATTACGAAATACTATTTTAAATCATAAAATTGTAAGATAATCATTTTTTTTTCAAATACTATTGCATTTATCGAATCCATAAATACCAAATGATAAATTCCAAATTTTTTTCAAATATTCAGTTAACTTAACATTATTAAATGCAAGCAATGAAATTGAGATGTGATAGTAACTAGATCTTTTTAAACTATTTTGACTCAATTTTGATATAGCATGGTTGATGTTGATATTAATGGTGTCCATTGGTGCTTTTCCCTTGTAAAATTTAAGGAGAAAGTTCGAGGGCCTAGTTTCCTTATCATTACAAGTATATTTTTATTCATTTGATGCAAAATATTTGTGGAGACAAAAATATTTAAAACCCATGTATCCAATGTCTAATTTTAAAAATTGTCTAATGTAGCTTTTGTTTAACGTCTTTTGCAGGTATAATTCATTCTTTCAAATGACCTTTTCTATTTCAATATGTGTGATATAATTTAATTTATGATCATATGTATATATAGATTGTTTTGAAAAATAAATTAGTAGTATGACTCACAAAGTCAACACTTGAATGCAAAAATTTCCACCATGTGATTTTTTGACACTTTAAAATTTGTTTTGTCTTCATCTTGTGGATCACCAAAGAAAATGGTTGGAAAATTAATTTCTTTTACATATCTATCCTTGAATATTCCAAGAGGTTGATTTATTTCACCATGTGTTATTTTAATTATTTTATCGAGTAGGTCATAAACAAATTGAGATATTGTAAATTCATGTATCAATATGTGTTTTTGATTCATCTATTGTCTATATCTAGACTATTTGAGTCGCTATCACTGTATGCATGTTCTATTTTAGAATCATTAGTATATATTTTTCTAAAATGTTCTTTCCAAGTATTGTCTATTAATTTTTTTTGTAGTCTATATAATTGTCTTTGGCATAACAATCCTAATTCTTTCATTATGATTTTTGGATGAACAATGCCAACTTTATATGAAATTTTATATTGTATATTTCTTTTTCAATGCAATAGAATTTTTTATTATTTCATAAATTAATTATGGAAGAATTGTTTATATAATATTCTCTAGCCATCAAATAACATATTGCATTAAAAAGGATTTTACCATATTTTTTTGTGTGGTAATTGTAGCTTTTTTCACACCATAAACTTCCATTTTAGGTGTAAGACATTGCTAATAGCTTTACAATATTGGGAGCACATCAGAGAGGCAATTTGGTAACATATAAATTTATCTTGTGTTTTTTTTTTTGCAAATGGATGGCTCATAATGACAACAAAGAGAGTTTTCATCATGAAACAAAATAAAATAAAGATTTTTTGTGTACATTTTTGTTGAAATGGAAATACATTTTCTTCATAGTTGTTGACCACAATGTAATTGATATGTTCAACCATTTTGAGGTTCATCGCATATAAAATGTATCGCCCCAAATCTCTCTCTTTGTTTTTATAGAACATTTGAGGTAGACAATTGCATTTTAGTTAGATATATTTTGACATTATACATGCCATGCACCTCATATAATATTTTTAGATGTAATTCATATTCAAATACTTGCAATGCATCAAAATCATGTTTAGATAGTGATAACAAAAAGTGATCAATTGACCCATTGTGTAATTCATTTGAAGTGTAACAAGAATGAAGAAAAAGTTTGAGATTGTCAAACAAATGATCTCCTATAGTGTAAGAAAATCAGTCTAGCCTAAATAAGTGTCCCTCTTTCAAAGAAACATTAATATTAAGGGAAATTTCTTGTTTATATACCATATAGCCATCGATGTTGATAATATCAACCATTATATTTAGTCTAGTTAATTTAATCAATTTTTTTTTAAATGATTTCTTTATTGAATAATATATAATGCAAGAAAGAAAATAAAGAAATGAGTGTTACCTAATCTTAAAAAAAAAAAAATTATATTGTAGTGATAGAAAAACATTATAGGTGCAAAAACAAACTAGTGTAATAGTTGAATATACTATGTAAGACATGTAAAAAAATGAATGCAAAAACAATCCATTTAATGGTGCACCTTTAGAAATATACTTTTTGGTAATTTTACAAGTTTTATTTTGTCTTTAAAAAAATATAGATAAATCAAGAGAATTATTTCTCTTTTCATTGTAGTACATAACTGCATTGTTAAAAAAATATCGACCTGGAGATGCATTAAGATAGTGACAATGCTACCACGCATAGTGGCCAAGTTAATAGCAATTTAAGAGTTGTTTAAACAACCTTATAAAGGACACCTTTACTAGTCAAATGGGTGCTAAAACTGCTATATAGTTAGCAAGGTTCAGGCCACGTGAGGCATGAAAAGGTGGCAGCAATACTACGAGAAAAGGCAATACTTGAAACTGTTTTAAGATTTGTTGCTAACCGTATGAGCTATGTGCCATATCTAGCAATGAATAAAGGTTAAATCTGCCACACCATTAAATAAGTGTTTGACTAAGTAATAAGACAGAATGTAGCCCAGGTATGGCGAACGAATAAGTATTTGAGTTGGTTTTGTATTGGATTTTCAAAATGTCATTTGAAAGACTTTTTCAGCTATATTTTAACTGCCAGCAAATGGTAAAAGGTTCCAACACGCCCAACAAGCCATGTCGATTTGGAAGGAGATAGAGTTGGTTTGAAAGTCATTTGGAAGGAGATAGAGTTGGTTTAAAAGGTTCCAACACGCCCAACACGCCCAGCTAATACCCACGGCTGGCAAAGATATTGAGAGGTGGCAGCAAATGAGTAAAATGCAACTTTCTTTAAGGGATTGACCTCTTCTCATTTGTAGTATAAAAGAGGAACAACAACTCACTATTTGGTTGTTCATTCGTAGTTCATTTTCAATTCAATTTGTGCAATCACTTTGATATTCTGAGCATCAGTACATTTGATAGTTAGAGAGCATAGAGTATTCATTAACATTGTGAGGAGATCATAGTTTGAGAGAAAGAGCATTGGGAGTTTGTATTTCAATTTGTTTTAAGTGTGAGGAAAGGCTGAGTTGAGTAGTTGTAGTTGTCATTTAGAAGCAATAGAAGAGAAGAAGAGCTAGGAATAGAGGAGGCAACAAGTTGAGCCATTGAGTACATTGAAGCAAGGAGTTGCAGGAAACTCAATTCGAGCTATTTCAATATAGGAATGATTAAAATATCTCTTTCTCTTTCTCATTTTAATTTTGATGTATTAAGTTTTCCTATCGTCTGAATGTGTTTGTGCTATCATTGTGTGCATATTAATGCTATTAGAAAGTGCATGAGTGCATGTACAAATGGCTAGATTATCTATGCATAGAGTTAAATTAGAATACAAGAGACAAACTAGATTAGGGAATCAAAAGAGCATGATAAGTAGTTATCATGAATTACATTATTAGATTATGAAGCATTACATGATTATAAGCATTATGTAAGAATATATTCGAGAGAAAGCAAACCCATTAGAAGGTTAATTCTCTCTGAAGCTGTATGAAACCCAAACCACTAGATTGTTAGAATAACATAGCAAGATAAGCTAGGTAGAATAATATGATATTATTCAATTAACACATTATTATATTTTCAGAATGATTATATTGTTTTTCAACAAGAGGGTTTGAACGTGCTTATTATAAGTAAATACGTCCCCATTATCTTTGAGTGATATTATCTTATACTTTGACCAAGAGTCTATATTATCATTACCTATTCACAATAATCTAATCTTAAAGGAGAGGACTTTACGTCTTGGAAAACCAAAGCCATAATGCGAGGAGATTTTAAGGTGCAGAAGCACAAACTCCTCTCAAGTAAAAAATGTTCTCTAGATTGGATATTAACTTATCATGCATTTAAATATGCAAATATATGTGTCATACTGAAGGAAAAGATATATGATTATCTCTGTACATACAAACATAGGTTATATAAATTATGCAAAGGATAACTTGGAAGGAATCCTCGAGGAATCTAAAGATTAGTCGAATGGTTCTTTGTTGAGTTATATAAGAAGTTAAATAGCTTATTATGCTGATTTATTATTGGACATTACTATGAACGTAAGATTTTATATTGAATCAAATTAAATGATATTTAATGTCATGAATTACCAGATTGGTTATAGAATCCTAGAAGGACAAAGCCATACTAGGAATAACATAATATGAAGAAGTAATCTTCAAATCAAGTTTAATTATGGATTATTATACATATCGACATGTTGTCAGTGCTTTAGATTGAGATTAGGTGTGTCTAACCAATGATATTGTATCATTCTAGTATTAAGGTTAATTATGCATAAACTAGGAGATTCGTTACTCCCGTGGTTAGAGAGAAAGAACTTGAATAAGAGGTAGTTTCCAAACCCAGATTGCTATAAGTAAATAATAGGGTATTCAAGAGATTGTGTCAAACCAATTTGGACTATTAAATCACTATTAGTGTGTCATCAAGTTTTGGAATGAAATCTTGTTTATGATTGTTAACCTTGGGGGAAAACCAAGAGAAGAGTTAACCACAGGTCAGTACAATTTCCAAGTTGAGTAAGGATGGGTGAACATATGACATTGCTTCATAGAAAGTGGATTTATTATATATATAAAAACTCTGGCCAGAGTAGGTGTGAACTTGTCACTTCTTACACTTTGTCGGTTCACTGTGATCTGGGTTTGCATATCTAGTCAGTAGTGTCATACATGGTTGGAGGGTATCCATAGTTGTATGGCGGTACTAGTTAAGTAGGAAACAACACCAGATACTCAGATGTGCATTATTAGAGGTTTCCATACCAAACTCTTCGTCGAAGGGTAGCTTGCCATTTCCGGTTAGGAAGATGTGCGGGGGACTGCTAAGTTTGTGGTTGGAGGAAAAGCACTTGGGTGATGCTCTCCCTCTTGCAAATGGCAATTGAGGCTTGTGAAACAAAATAAGTGTGGTCTAGAGATGAGGACACCTTGACCATTGAACTCTTGTGAGATATGAATTTGTATATGAATATGATCATGAATCAATTGTAATTTGTATTTGAAAATATGAGTTTCATTTACTTGAAATTATGTAATGATATTTAATTTATGCAATGATATGTGAAAATTATTTATGCAATGTGCAATTATGTTTTTGAAAAAGGAAAAAAATTATTTCCCTGTTTTTGGAAAACTTGTGTTATTCACTTTGTGAGTTAAAATGAAGGTGAAAACTATTGAGTAAACACTAGGTATGTTACACAAAATATATGTAGTTAGTAATAATTAATTATTAAATTAGTAATAATTAATTATTAAAGACTAATTAATTACTAATCAATAAATGATCACTCTAACATCCCCCTAAGTGTAACTTAGGGAGTAGCTAAAAACTCTAAAAAATGAATGCACATAAGAAGAAAAGAATGCATGAATGGGTCCCAAAAACAAAGCCTAATGAGGTACCCATGTACAAACAATCTAATCTCTCATAATCAAAGAAAAGGAGAAAATATCACATGGGAAAAACTCCTCTCCAAAAGAGAGAGAAGAATGAAGGACTAATAAGGCTTCAAAACAATGTCCCAAAAAGAATAGGAACATGAAGAGCATCGCTGAATCATGAAGAAGCTATAAACAATTGTTGAATGTCAATGATTGCTATAGTGCTAAAATGAAGAATCTCCTCTAAAAAAAATGATGATCAAGATCAAGAAGATAAAAATGACACATGAATCTGCATGAGCAACCCCAACAACACTACTCGACCATGAAATATGCAAGTGGAAAACATAGGTACCAATAGTTTGAAAAATACTGATCAAGTGAAAATTAAAAAATAGGAATGTAAGAGTGTCTATATTGTAAATGCTTCATCTCACCAAAATGCATGGGTAAACAACAGTTGCATACACCTAGTATATATGAACAAAACCTAGATACATAGATCACTCCAAAACAAAACCAAGAAAACTTTGTTAGCACCAATAGTAGAAACCCCCCTTAATGTTGATGAGGGAGATGCAAGACAAGTCCATTGAAACTATGTGTCATAAAAAGTATACGAAGGAGAATAAAGAACATCTAAACATGTGCATGAAAGTACCTACAACTGAAAAAGGGCTTGCAAACCAAGGAACACACACATGAGGCAAGAATCACTAGGATTTGATGCTATTGTAGAAGGGGCACTCGACAAAGGTGTGATGGAAAAAAAAAGGCACTACACAACCCCCATGAAACTTTATAACATAGTGCGAGTACAAAAAGGCACAACAAGATGTGTGAAAGTCCCCAAAAAAATGTACAACAATGGCACTTTATCTTAGTGTGTCTACAAAAGAGAAAATACTTACAAAAGATTCTACAATGATGAAATAAGACAAAATGTTGGAAATACATATAAAATAGCCAAAAAAAATCATCACATGCAAACATAAAGTTTCCAAGAGCCAAAACATCTAAGTAATTCACCAAAATGTGAAAAAACAAAAAAATGAATAAAATGTACCTAAGGAAAAATATAGAAAAGTGAATAGATTATGTGAAAAACTTTGAAGTACCTTTCCAACGTCATAATAATTGCGAAAAATAGATAAATTGGTCAAAATTAATGAGCTTGGGTGAAAGCAACACATCTGACTTCAACATACAATAAAATGAACCAGGAGAAAAATATGGTGATGAGATCCACATCACTAGAAAGTATGCAGAATCAGATTTCTAACAAAATCTTGTTTGCCAAATTTCAATACCCGAGCGAAAAGTTATGGCGATTTTCTCAATCTTGCTAAAATTGCCAAAAAACAAAAATAGCCCCCTAGGGGCAAGGCACTGGTTTCCCATGGGATCGTGGATTTGTGGGGGCTTTAAAAAAAATCATCCCACTAGCTTGTTGCCAAAGGAGCGACAAACAGGTGGCGAGGGTCGGCGGAGTCGTTGGTGGCTTTGCAAGCGCTAGTGGCTAGCAATTGAGCCACTATTGCAATGGTCTATAGACCATGATGGTTAGTAGCCTATGGTCATTGGCCGTTAGTTTATACACTATATATATATATATATATATATATATATATATATATATATATATATATATATATATATATATATATATATATATATATATATATATATATATATATATATATATTTATTATTTATTTATTTTGCAGCGGTCATACAATACGACCTGTACGACCCCATACAACTATTGAACTAAAACAAATTGCCTTAGAAGCTCCTGCCAATGAATATAGGAAAATTTATAGTCAAAATTTGTCTATTCAACTTCTTGAATGCAATGGTGAGCTCCATTTTGCTCCAACATGCACCAAAAACTTTTCCAAGTCCAAAACCTACAAAAATATGAAGATTTCAGATTTGATGCCCTTGTAATCCTAGTTGAAGAAAACCGTTAAAATTCAAGAAAGGGTTTGTTGAATCCATGCTCTGCTACCATGTTGAAATTGTGAAACATACATAAAAGCATGATCACATAACAAACAAGAACACCTTCATGAGAGTTGCAAACAATGATTTTTTATTTTCTCAAAAAGAAAAACTTACAAAATTACTGAATTGAATAATACAATGAAGGAGAATGCTTATAAGAGAAAACCCTAAATGAGAAAAGGATTGGATCATGACAAGTGTTGACATCCTATGTGATGAGAGATAATGATTTAATAATAGCTCAATATAATAAAATAAAAAAATACTCTAAAGTTTAGTTTAAGTGAAATTAACCTAATTAATTATTAGGTTAATTAAAGTTTAATTAATTATTAGCTAATAAATGATTAATCTAACACATGTCAGCGAAGGGGACTGCAAAAATTTAAATGTGACCCATGAGTAGTGAGAAGGCAATTAAAAGAATAATATATGACAATATTGCATAAACTCATCTATCTCGCTTTCCATAAAGAAAGAAAAAGTGCAGGGGGTGATCGTGGTTAATGTTGAAAGGTTCTTTCTTCCATTGATCTCTACATTGACATCCTTCTTAATTCTCATGATTACTTTCTTCATGCTATACATGTTGCCTCCATGGATGCAAAATGTTGGAGCCTGTAGTAGTGGAGAAGGAAATAGGTAAAATGAAACCATGTTTAGGGTTAAATTCTAAGAAATGGGCATTAGGTTTAGGTTTATTTTTATATTTAGTGAGAATAAGTATAAGTTTTGGTAGGATAGATCATCAACATGGCAAGACAATCAACATCTATTGTTCTTGTTGTAACATTGGTCAACCTATTAGTTTTGAGTTAAGTTTGATTAGAAATAGGATATTGTACAATAATAGGTTTGGGGTGTTTAGTAATAATTTAAGGTTAAATTATTTAGTTAATAGTATCATGCTATTTAATTTTGTAGTTTTGTTTCTACATAATTAGGAGTAAAGAGTTGTTTTTAAAAACGATGATATTATATATTTTTTAATGGTTTTGTATATAATTTTAGGGAGAAAATGTTCAATTATTAGTACAAGTAAATTTGACAATGGGGTGTGACAATTGACTATCATGAGCTAGGGGTTAAAAAAATGTTGTTTTTGACACCTTTTACAACTATGCATATTAGCAATATCAAAATTGATGACATGAAGGTCCAAAACCTTAGATTTAAGCAATCAACTAGCCAAGATGTCGTTATAATTTTTTCATAGTTTAACATGGAAACATACAATTTTAGATGCACATGAAATTATAATGGACAATTATTGGATCTTCTTCCCTGGAACATATCAATATGATAATCATTCATCACTTCTACATACCAAACAATCTAGAGACTCAAATGCAAAAGTTACATTAGAACAAAAGAATGTTTGGAACCCAACCTTCTTGTGATGCATTTAGATTGATGAAATATGGAAAGATACGGCATTTGAGCTGGTTGTGCCTATCCAAATATAACAAACCATGAATTTAACTGCCCAGAGTAGAAGATAAGCAACTCTTACACTCCTTTGTGAGTTCCAACTCTTTGAAAGGAACTGAGTGCATAGAAGATGCTCCCTACACCAATCTAAGCAGGAGAGAGTTGCAAAAAATTCTTAAATACCTTTAAACAGTTACAAATTTAGATGCACATAGATCTCTCATATATAGATAAACAATGAAATACATAACACAAAATTTTATGTGGGGAAAACCTTTTTGAGAGAAAACCCCCACACTCTAAAACATAGCTCAATTATATTATTCATCAACAATAAACAAGTTACAATATAATTACAGAGCTATGCTCTTGTAGGAGTCTTTACACTTCTCAATTCTATAGTAATTCTGGTAGCATTATGGTACTTAAACAAAACGGTATCATACAATTGCAAAATACAAGTGCTTAATATATAGGAGCTTACAATGCATTAATTGGACATTTCTAAAATCCAACACTCAAGACTGAAGATGCAACATGGAAAATACAAAAACCACTATACATGCATAATGATAAGTCTCCACTTCTCAACACATACAATATTGCAACTGCCAATTATCACTAATTTTGCACATGTAAAAGCTGCACTTGCCAAAATATAACTGCACCTCCAAAAATCTCACATTCCATGCAAACTCAACATGAACTAGAAATTGCTTTCATGCACAACTCCACCTACAATAGCAACTTTGCACTTGACTCTTCCTTAAAAAAAAAAATTGCAGGTTGTAACTCACAAAGCAACATGAGATAATTATCAAATATAATTTCAACATTAAATAATTAGACATACTAAGAATAATCAAAAGTTGAGACACCTCCTTTTTCCTAACACTCCCTTAATACAAGTCCGGTCTATGTTTTTGCAAGAACAAATACGCATCTATAACTTTATTTAAGCCATTGGAAAAAATTCTAAAGGCGTTTGTAGGTTGCATAAGAATGTAGGAAGTGTAATTTTAATGCAACGACTTTCACACTAGAACTCTTAACATATCCTGGGCTTTGATGCAGTCAAGGTAAATACATGGGTTGTAGGTGATGAGAACTCTCATTTCCAACCATATTTCTTAAGAAAGCTCACCAGAACTCATTTTAGATACAAACACTGAAATAAACATTCATTGCAATTGGTATTCTCAAAGCCTTGGACTATCAAACAAATGAAGAAGGCAGGAAAAGAAGTATCCCAACTTAGAACACGATGGAAACAGTTCCATTTGGAAGCATTTTGCTTATCGTGCAGTAGCAACAATATAACTAGATCCAATACATACTAAATAGCTCACTCCAGGCTAGTCACTCCTACTGACTGGCAATAGGTTTCAGGCATACTGATAAAAGTCACGGAATAATCTTAGATAGCTTCATTTTGTCAATCCATGACAGAAAAGAAGATTCTGTATTACGAAACCCAAAGAAACCATGCTCCTTACTCTTGTTCATGCTCATGACACTCTCAAATGGACAATTTAGTAGGAGGTCTGCAAACCACCAATTTCCAACTTCCTCAATTTTGGTGGGGTATAAATTATTTTCCTTAACAATTGCCTCCCAGACAGGACTTTTGTCTTTCATTGCTTCAGCTAAACTGAATCCATTACCTTCATATGGTACCATTTCCAGCTCAAATTTCTCTGCAATTTGTTTCCACAGTTTCTTCCATTTAAACACATCTCCATTAGAACAATTGAAGGCCTGGTTCTTGGCGTTAGGTTCCGTAGCAGCCCATATGTTTTGCTCTGCAATCAATTCAGCATCAGCGACATCCATAAATTGTTCCCAAGTGATTCTATTGCCCGGGTATTTAAAAGAAAGCCCCTCATATTTGCAAATGGAAGCATAGACAGAGAGAGTACCAATGACGTTCATTAAGCTACAAGGAGAGAAGCCAAATATGAGTGTAGGGCGGTGAATGGACCAAGTTAGCCCCTTTTTCTTCTTGGCAGCATCAAAGAGTATATCTTCAAGTGTGTAGTAGAAATTAGGCCCGGGTAGCCTAGGAAGCTCTTCATGAAGGGGTGGCTCATGGGGCAGAATATTTCGATTTTTGGTCGCATTATCAAATGGACCATAGTAGTGTTTCGCACCAGTCTGAAGACAGACGTGCTCAAGATTTTCGGCGTTAGGCAGTAGTGCATCTAAGACATTATTGAACATTCTGCCATTGTCTTCACAGTTCTGTTCCTCTGTCTCTCTACCAACCCAACAAACCCAAAAAATATGAGTTACATCCTTCAAAGTAGAAATCTTTTCTAAAGTTTCTTCTCTGTTTAACACATCACATTGGATATAATCAACTAGAGTATCTGGAGACCAATTAGGCATAGGCCTCCTAGCAACGCCGTAAACTTTCCAGGGTCCACCAGGAGTGTCTGACAAAGGCAAGATTTCAGCCAAGCTGTTGCCCACAAGCCCTGTGACTCCTATAATCAGGGCTACTCTTTGCTTAT
This sequence comes from Sequoia sempervirens, assembly GCA_007258455.2. Classification (NCBI taxonomy): domain Eukaryota; kingdom Viridiplantae; phylum Streptophyta; class Pinopsida; order Cupressales; family Cupressaceae; genus Sequoia; species Sequoia sempervirens. The sequence goes on from VDFB02379711.1 coordinate 116,216,608, forward strand.
TGAATTTTATTGCCGAGTCTTTAACATTTTGCTGGACTCTCCCCTGCATGAAAAGAAAAAGTCACATGCACAACTTTGCTAGACAATACAACAGTAGATAAGTTAGCCCAATTATTGAACACTCGTTATTTCCTATTTCAGTGGTGGAGGGATAAGAAATGGACAATCGACTTTTAGTTAGTTAAGGAATAACAACTTCTGATCTTATTTCCATACCACCATCCATCTCACTAAAGATAAGTACAATCTAGACATGCAAATTAAGTTAATGGCCATTTATCTTGATTAGAAACCACTACATAATATACTCTATTGGTGACAGATTATGGTGCAGCACGTGGCTGTGAATCTCACCGGCTCTTTTCCATGATCAAACCCACCCAACTCCCCACATGTATGTAACAAAGCATGCACCAAAAGTACAACAGAACTTGACATGATGCAGTGCTAAGTCAAGAAGGGCACATCGCCTTGGGCATGGTTCATCCTCTATTTGGAGTAATCCGCCAATGACCCAGATCACCATAACAATCCTAAATGCCCCGACACCACTGAAATGATCCCTTTTGAATCAGTTTTATTTTCAGATTTCGGCAGGGATCATTACAATAGTATGAGAGAATTTAGGAGCATTGCAGTCATATCAGAGCCGTGATTCTGATCGCGTGCGAAACCATAATAACAAATCTGGAATGGACTCAAAGCAAGGAAAAGCCAGAGAACTGGTTATGGATAAATGGTTCCAGCATTTAGTTCAGAGTCTCCAGACTATGGATAGCATGAGCAGGAACTTAAGAGGATGAAACAAATCATGCATCAACTTCTGCTTAACAAGAACAATAGAGCCCTTTCTATCCACCACCATTCACACGAGGCTGAAAGGTTGCAGAATCATCAAAGTAGACCGAAAAAGGAGCCTTTTTCCCAGTCGCATGGATCTCCTTCCCTTCACACAAATGGTCCAGGTTGATTGCTTTATGGAAATTGGGTGCACAGGTCGACACTGCACATTATGCTTTTAAGATTGGTTGTTTTCACAACTGCATATACATGTGCCTAAAAGCTTGGGCTGTTATTATTTGTGGTAATCAGAACAGAGTTCTACTGTTCTTTTTCTACAGGGTAGACGGTTCAATGTATACATTATTATCCCTGAGATCTCGCAATTGGGAAGTTTATCTCGAATGCAGATTTTATTTCAGGGTCACAGGCCAGTGACCTTCACATGACGAAAACTTCTCCATGGCCTAGCTTTGAGCTTGGGCAGTAGCTTAGTACTGAAGTCCAGAGCCTCAGTAGCCAAAACAGAGCATTTGACAAACTGCTATTTTTTCAAAAACCAAAACCAAAAAAAGCTGGAACATTGAAGGCATCTTCATTGAAGGTGATCCACATCAAGTTAACATGCATTTCCCACAACGGACTACAATTCAGGAGTTGGGTTTCAAGACAGAAACAAAATAACAAGTGGGATTCATGGCTTATTTGCTGCGTTCGATTATCTCACAGTTAACTCTACGTCGATCTTACAGAAGCCAATATTATAAAATACATGGACAAATAAAATACTTACTGCTCTATGACCAAGAGAGCCTGTCCACCTTGAGTGCCAACTCATTATGAGAGATCCAATAAAATAACCCAAATGCTAACCTGCCATAACACACATTAGTTAAGAATTTTTAAACGGTAAAACAGAAGAGTCTCTACACATAAGATACATACTGAGCAGAACATCTATATTTTCCTTCGCTATTGTATCCATCAAAAAAGGGATTTCAAGCAGCAAGACTATATGTTCATGACGGCCACTGGTTGAGAACAAATTTGGCACAGCTTAGCCATACATTACAAATAAATTGAGTTTTAATCGTTCTAGAGAACCCAGTTTGCAGAAAAGTGAATGAAGAAAACCCAAATTTACACACGTCGGTTTCTTAAATTCTTACCTCGATCTGGAACGTATAGAGCTCGGACAATCATGAGTTGCAGGCTTCCTGTGACTTCTAAAATGCTAGAAACCGATTTATAGACTATCCAGCACACTGGATGCACATTAAAATTTAGTGAGATTGACGTTTTGGTCCCACTCCCATATCTTTAAATTTAGTGAGATTGACTGTTTGGTTCAGTCCCACTCAATTTTGAATCAGTCCTCCTAACTGCGGAGCCCATGAATATGGTGACTGATGTTCCAAGCTGAAGTATTTTTCCTCTTTTAATTAGTGGTTTTAACAGTGAATTATACTTGGGAACTTTTGTTTGCCTGTTCAGATAAGAAGCATTTTAAAGGGGGAGTTGAGAGCTGTACCAGTGTTTTGATTGTCCAAGCTATTTACGGTGAGAATTTAATAATTTAAAAAAAAAAAAAATTGGTTGAGGGCAGGTTTTCATGGAGCTGTTTAGTTTATTTTTGAACAGTCATTGTTCAATTTATTTAGAAATTATTTCTGGAACTGGTAGTCCCATGAATATTTAACTTTCTGCTTATTTTGTAAGCAATAATCTTAAATTTGTATCTATAGCATTAATAATGATTTGTTCACTAAAAAAATGGAAAAAAATAAAATTTGAAAGCAACTTATTTTCAATTCCTGTAACTACTCCATTAAAATAGGAAAAGATTCCAAATTATCCTTTACATAACTGCTCCATTATAATAAGAAAAGATTCCAAATTATCATTTTCCCATAGAAAAATTATGCATGGGACACTTCAGATAAAACACATTTAAACAACATAAAAAACATGGGTTGATTTTTGGATCTTGGCCAATTTGTTCAAGCCCATGGACTGTGAGTCTTGCTGCTTGGAATTCCCTTTTTAATTGAGGAATGAGGGAGGAAAGTACATCACCATTTCATGTGAAGGATCTAGAATTTAATGATTTTTGGATCATTTTTTAATTTTAAATTGTATTTCATAATTTATAATTTTTCTTAGTCTGATTTTAAATCAATTAATAAATATGGTCAAATATGCATGTAATGGATACATTTTGCCACACATCACCATCTCATATGTGGGGCTTAGAATTTGATGATTTTTGGATATTTTAATTTTTAGTTATCTTTTTATAATTAATAAATAAATATAGTCAAATGTGCATTCTAATGTCTAGATAGATGTTATGGTGCATTGCCCTCTCATATGTAGAATCTAGAATTTGATATTTTTGGATTTTTTAATTTTAAATTATATTTTATAATTTAAAATTTGTTAGAATTGGATGATTTGACTTTATTTAAATATAACTTTGAATTATCAATGTATTCTAATTATTTATTATAGAGATATATAATATATTAATTTAATTTATCATGTATATTATTTAATAAAAATATAAAATATATACATACATACATATACATATATACATGTATTTGTATAGATATGTATATGCATATTATATATCTATATGTGTTACATATATATGTATATGTATATATGTGTGTGTGTACTGTACACACATACATAAAACTTAAGAATCGGTTAGCACCCTTATAAATTGTAATGTACTTGGTAAACTTTTTCACGTGACTAGTGATGGCACAACACACCCTTTGGTACCACGGGGATAGGGGGATATTGGACCTCGTGACCTCTTTCCTGCACATAATTCTTTGGTCAATTGAGTCAGGTTTCTCGCCCCAAATATAACTTTTATATTATTTTTTATATAAATATATTAACTTATAATATTTAGAAAAATAAAATTAAAATTAGTATTGAATCATAAATATTTTTTTCTTAAAGAGTAGTTTTAACTCTTACAATATACTATAATTATTTAATTTTTAATATTTTTTGTAGACACCTAGAAATTTATCTAGTGTACTTAGTCCATATCACCTAGTCTAGTCCCCTTTACCTAAAGTCCATCACTATATTATTTAATTAATCCTCTTTTCCATCTCACCTCACAATAAATCAATATATCATTACCATTTCCATCTATTTTTCATCTCACACATGCCTAAAATAATTGAATAATATTATTATTTAATTATGCAAATATTCCCTCAACACATTCCAAGAATAAAGGGTGCCTAAGAACACTTGTTCTTATGGTTCCATTATCCTATCAACCCATCTTAAGAATACAACCATCCTAGACATATGTGTCCCTTATTTTTCTCATGGTCACAACCACTTACTAAATCTAGTAAGTTCATCCTACCCATTCACAATATAATAACCTCTATCACCACACTCCATCCTCTCCTTGATCCTAGGGAAATCCTTTCAACCATCCTCCATTGTTGACCTCAACATTAGATTTTTGACCATCCATTTTCTCTTCCAAAATTCTATAAATTCACTCTTTCCTTCATTCCATCGAACATCACTTTATACTAGGTTTATGCTATCAAAACATGTATATTCAAGCAAAGGAGCATCCACATCTCACTATTCATTGGAAAAAATCAAAACACAATGGGGTTTATGATACAATTTAATTTGGTTTTTGATGTTATTGTCTTGTTTTTGAATTTATTTATTTCTAGAGGTTTCATCTTGATTTGGATAGGAATATACATGAGCTTATTTAATTCTATTTTGCATTTCAAATCATACCTATTGTACATTTTGGCAACTTTGTTGGGGATTTTTTCTTATCTCACTCCATTTGCATGTTTTTGTGTCTTGTAGGGTTTTTTTTGTGATTGGTTTTGCAAGTTTTTGAAGTATTTTTAGAGGAAATTTTTTTATAGGTGCATCTAGGAGAAAAACCAACTACACCATTGCATCTGGAGAGATTGAGAAATAAAGTTTGACATATAACACTTGATACTTTTCTTACCAAAAAAATGTTAGTGTTTGCAGAGCTCTTTGAAGTTATACAAGAGTTTGTATGTGGTTGTACTATCTGTAATGTATGGATGCCCATACATCCACAAAAAGTGCAAACATGAGGTATACATAGTGTTTATTTTTGTTGGATTTTGAGGATATATTCACAAAATCCATTGGCGTATACACATAAGTAAAATATATAGTCTTGGTTTAAGTATGTATATATTTAATATATCCACAAATGTTCGTATATACCCAAGAACTGTTTATTTAAAGTAGGATTAATTAGGATATATTTAATATATGTAGTATTAAGAAGTGTTTGTATCTGATAGATGGCCCTACCCTTCGAGGAAGAGATTAGTGGAGTAACCTCATAACAACAACCACTCTAAGCTTAGTGTTGTGCCCTACATAACTAGAACTTGTAGACACTACTATCCTGAACTAGCATGCATAAAAGGAACATGGTGAATTGACAGTGGAGCCAAAGGCGATCACACTACTTTGGGCAAAGTATTCTCACTTAGTACCTCA
>VDFB02379711.1:116228567-116250717 GCA_007258455.2 Sequoia sempervirens
ATGATTTGGGAGTGCAAGTTTTCTTCTCTGGTGGAGGATGTAAGATGAAGAGAGGAGCTATGGTGTTAGCTAAGGGAGTTTGTATTGGAACTCCATTTCATCTTGATGCATGTATTGTATAGTGCAATAGTTCTTCTGATGTACCGAAGAAGAGACCTTTAGATTCTTCATTCTCACTAGCAGATTATGTAGAGGAGAAGCATGTTGTAGCTACATCTAATGGTCATGCATTTTGGGTACCTAAGGGTGCTCATTTCATGGAAATAAAGTTTCTTGCATAGAAGACAATGTTATGGCACCAACAACTTGGTCACATTGGTGAGAAGGGTCTTAGAAACCTAAAAAATAAGAGCCTTGTTGAAGGCCTTGATGATTGTAATCTTGAGTTTAACTTTTGTGAAAATTGTGTATATGGAAAACAACACCATATTTCTTTTTACTCTAGTTCTCAAAAGTCTTCTGGGGTTTTGGACTATGTTCATTTGGATGTTTTTGGTCTTGTAAATGTTCCTTTGTTATAAAAAAATATATATTTTGTTTCTTTTATTGATGATTACAATAGAAGGACATTCATTTATTTTCTCAAAAGTAAAGTTGAAGTCTTTAGTCAGTTTAAGGAGTTTAAGGCCTTGGTAGAAAATCAGACTAGCATAAAGATTAAGTGTTTGAGGACTGATAATGGCGATGAGTTTTGTTCTGTAGAATTTGACAAGTTCTATAAAGAGCACAAGATTGAGAGACATAAGACAACTCCCTACACTCCACAAAAAAATGGAGTTGCAGAGAGGATGAACAGAATGTTGATGGAGAGGGCTAGGATTATGTTGAGTGGTGCTAGCCTTGAACAAAAATTTTGGGCTGAAGCGGTAGCCACTGCATGTTATTTGATCAATAGATCTCCTACATCAGTGTTTGTTGGAAAGACACCCGTGGAGGCATGGTCTGGTAAAAAGCCTTCGATGATACATCTTAGAGTACTTGGTTGTGAAGCTTACACTCATGTTTCGATTGAGAAGAGGTCTAAGTATGAGAATAAGGTTGTTAAGTGTATCTTTATCAGCTATGGTGTTAGTGTGAAATGGTACAAGCTTTGGGATCTAGAAGCTCAGAAGGTTCTGTATAGCAGAAGTGTGATCTTCAGAGAGATGAAACCTTCTACTACTGAGCTACAACCAGAAAAAGAGGAGAAACAAAATAAGGAGGTAGTTCAGATTCCACCTACTTTAAAGAAAGAAGAACTACGTACTCTTGTTGGACTTGATAATGAGGAGAGCTCAAATAGCTCTAAAAGTTCTGAAGAAGAAGGAGAACCTTATCCTCACCCATTGAGGAGGTCTACAAGATTTAGGCGACAACCAGAAAGGTTTGGTTATTCATTATTGGATTCCAGTTGCATTTTTTCCTTGATTACTAACACTGATGAGCATAGGACGGTTAGAGAGGCATTGGGTATGAGTGATTCAGATTCTTGGATGCAAGCCATGGATGAAGAGGTGACTTCCTTAAAAAAAAAAGACTTGGGATCTGGTACCTTTTCCTGTTGGACGTAAACTTGTTGGTTGTAAATGGGTTTTCAAGAAAAAGTGTGGTCTTGATGGAAGTATTGAGAAGTATAGGCAAGGTTGGTCACTAAGGGGTTCTCTCAGGCAGAGGGGATTGATTATGGGGATATATTCTCTCCTATAGTGAAGCTGACATCTATCCAACTTTTGTTGTCACTTGTATTACCACATGACTTAGAAGTGGAACAAATGGATGTGAAGACAACATTCCTTCATGGTGATTTGGAGGAAGAGATATACATGTCACAACCAGAGCATTTCACTGAAAAATGTAAAGAAAATTTGGTTTACAAACTGAAGAATTCTCTTTATGGTTTGAAACAGTCTCCTAGAATGTGGTATCAAAAGTTCAATACTTATGTTTTGTCATTATTATTTCAAAGATCTAAATCTAACCATTGTGTATATTTTAAAACTGATAATGGTCACATTCTCATTATTGTCCTATACGTAGATGATATGTTGTTTATTGGGATTGGTAAAAGTATGATTTCATAGTTGAAGTTTTAGTTGTCACCACAGTTTGAGATGAAAGACCTAGGTGCAGCTAGGTAGATTTTGGGAATGGAAATTACGAGAGATAGAGCTAACAGAAAGCTTTGGTTAAGCCAAAGAAAGTATGTGAACTTGATGTTGGAGAGATTCAACATGGTAGATTGTAGATAGTTAGTTGTTCCTGTAATGTAGGGGATGAAGCTTTCTATGAATGATTGTCCAAAGTATCCTACTGAGATAGAGGACATGACTAAAGTACCACATGCGAGTGCAGTTGGCAGTCTTATGTATGTGATGGTGTGTACGAGACTAGACATTTCCCAAGTAGTGGGAGTCATCCATTTTATGGCTAATCCTAGACGGGTGCATTGGGATGCGGTTAAAAGAGTGTTCAGATATTTATAGGGCACTTCTGAGTATGCCTTGTGTTTTCATGGTTATCCTACTGGACTTCAACATTCTATGAACATTTGAGGATATGTGGATTCATATTGGGTAGGTGACATTGACAACAAAAGATCCACCAGTGGTTATGTGTTTATGATGTTTGGTGGTACTATCAGTTGGATGAATAAGTGATAGGCTATAGTCATGTTGTCCATGACAGAGGAAGAGTACATGGCAGCCACTCATGCCTATAATGAAGCTATTTGGCCTAAGATATTTTGTTCTGATATTGGTTTAGATGTAGAACATATTATTATTTTTTGTGACAGTCAAAGTACAATTTTCCTAGCAAAGAATCCTACCTTCCATGCCAGAACAAAGCACATCGATGTTCAGTATCATTTTGTTCAAGATATGGTAGAAGATGGAAAGGTGAACCTATAAAAGGTTGACACTTTGTTGAATGTTGTAGATGCACTGACTAAACTAGTGAGTATGGAGAAGTTCATATGGTGTTTTGATTCCATGGGCCTTAGGGCCTTGAGCAGATGATTTTGTGTGACTCTCAACAGGTCTTCGACAGGTGGGAGAATGTTGGGGTTAAGGTGTCTCAACCTTAGAGTCCTAATATTGATTTTATTTGATGTATTAATCTATTTATTTGTATTATTTAATTGCCTATGGTGTCATGTCATAAATTGGGACCCACCGGCTAGGTGGCATCCCCGTTGGAAATGACTGGATGACACATAATCATCCCAAGTGGACATAGGTGTCGCACTTTGAAATCTATGACAGATTACAAATTCTATGACATGTAATAAGGCATCTTTGGATGCATGGAGAAAGTTGGCGCCCAAGATGGGTTATGATAGCATGTAAGAGAATTGAATTTTTTATTAGTTAGTTATGATAGATTCTCTTATAGATCCTATGACAGATTTTATTGCAAATTTATGACATATTCTATGATAGTTGTAAGGCATCTGTCATAAGCTATTTTTAGCATATTCTAGGTGCCCAAGCTTGGAAGAAGAATATTTGCATGATTGACCATTGTAAGGGGTATAAGAGAATGTTGTACATGTGTCCAAATGCATGTCTATGGCATGGAAGAATGTGTCATGTGAATTTGGACGCCCCTCTCCTTCTATATGCTTCTTGAAGCTTGTATCACTCTATAAAATGTATGCCTTGCATTGTAGAATGCATAGTTTGTTTGTAGGTAATGAAGTGCTATCGGGTTAACTCCAGAACAGGTGTTGGTGTTGAAGCACTTGTGTGGAAGCTTTGTACTTGGGCTATATTGTAACTCTTTGTTGAAGTAATATAGAAGTATTGTGATTTTGGAGGGTGGAGTTTTTTACCTAAAAGGGTTCTCCCCATGTATATCTGGTGTATGTTAGTTTATGTGTACTTTTTGATCTATTTCCATTATTCTCTATGTGCTTCTATTATGGAGTAAAGTCTCGCTCGTCGTCTCGGATCGTTAAAAGTCGTCGAGACAAAGAAACGAGAATCAAAATCCCGAGATCCGGAAAATCTCGAAAAAGAAATCCCGCGAAAGAGTAAAGTCGAAAGTCTGTCGGCGGATCCGGTCGTAAAGGAAAGAAATCGAAATCCGAAAGAATCAAAAGAAGAAAATCGAAATGTAAAGTCGGGAAAAGGATCAAATCGAGAGATCAAAAGGAAAAATCTCAAATCAAATCAAACCATCCGCTCGAATCATCAAAGATCATCAATCAACAAATCAGATCAAATCATCAAATCAGCGATCAAAAGCTTGAATCAATCAAAGATCAGCGGATCGATCAGCATCCAGATCAATCAAATCTTTTTAATCATCAAATCGAGAAAATCCCGAATCGAAATCAGATCGTCCTCGAAAAGTCAGGAAAGAATCGATCGGCAAAGGAAATCATCATCGAAATCGCGAAAAAATCACGAAATAAAAAATCAGGATCAAAGAGAGGAAATCATCGTCGAAAGAAACGCAAGAAAAAGTCATCTCATCATCCGGAAGTCGAAAAGACAAAGATAAATCATCAGTAAATAAAATCAAATACCGAAAAATGTCGTCGATCATCATATCAAAATCCGAATTAATAAAAGATCAAATAAAGAAGATCTCAAATCCAGCGGCAAAAATCAAAATCATCAAATCAGCGGCATCAGATCCATCAATCGGCTCAAAGCGAAATCAAGATCATCAGATCAGAACATCAGATCAGAATCAAATCCGTCAGGCGCAGAATCGAAATCACGTCAACAATCAAATCAGAAAAATCGAAATCAAAGATCAAAAATCAATCAATCAAGAAGATCAAATCATCAAATCAGGCAATAAGTATAGAGGGAGGGAGGGAGGGAGGAAGGGATAGGTGGAGAGAGAGTGTCACACCCCATTGTGTGTTTACCTATTTACTATTACTATGCTAGGGTAAAATATTGCATGTGTGAATATATTTGGAATTCTGATTGGAAATATATATGATTGCACTTTGTTTATCATAGAATTATGAAAGAATGTTTATTTCATTTAATGTTATGTCATGGAATGCATATGGAATGAATGGTTATTGGATTTGATATTCTAACTACTAAAAGTATTATGTAAATTCTTGTTTTGATGAACGACTGACTACCATGAAATATGTTAAGTTGGATGCAGGTTCATAATCAATCCTCCAAAAGTGAGCAGAAGTATCAGTTAAGAGAAGAACTTGGTCGGGTAACCTGTAACGAAACCTAATTGAGCTTACACACACACTCAGATTAGAATGGTTGATCCAAGTCATAGTGTTGGGAATTGGTAAGTCATCCTTAAGTATGATGTGTTTGCATTAGGGAGGATCTTGATTACTGTTAAGAGCATTCTCGGATGGTGTTTATGAGTTCTTCTTTATATTGCTATATTTGATTGATGATATATATATATATGCATGTCGATTATGACCATACACATAAGAGAACAAGTACATGAGAGTACATAGGTAGACATACCTATGCACACTTATGGACGTGTTACTTATGGGCATGGTGATATCGTGAGGACAATGAGACATGTATGTATATATATATATATATATATATATATAGATATACATCACATGTATATATATACCTATCGATAAGATAGTAATTGTTTATGTGTTTGATTGTGTAATTGAATGTATATATGTGGACACGGAAAAAGTAACCCTTCTACTTTTTCTCATGTTTAGGCCCTCCTAGTGGACTTTGGCTTGACTTTGCCTAGATTTAATGTTGTAATGTGGTATACACATTCACATTAGGTCTTGAACCCTTGTGAATCATTAAGAATTCTAGGATGTCTTGTAAAAGTGTTGTGAAGTGTTCTAACCCACTTTCACGCTTTTCTAGGACCCTTTCATTATAATTCACTTAAATAACCCCTTTTTATCACTTACCAAGTCTTATTTCAAAGTGTTGTAAAGAGTTGTAAGAAACTCATGCTTTTCTAGACTTGTCATCACTAATTCAACCCTTTCTTATGTTTAAATGGCCCCTTAGTACACTTTCTAACCTTAATTAAGTGTATTTTTGAGAATATTCCCATTAAACATCATTAAATACACTTCAATCCTCGACAACCAGTAAAATTTCCTTAGTGGGACCAAGTCACCACCTGGGGTGACTTAGTCCCACTGGGCATAAAAATCAAAATAATTTTAATTTTCTAGTGGGATTTTATTCTCTTAACCTTGAGGTCAGCCTGTGATGTGTTAGTTTTGGGAAATATTAGAAAATCAAGTATAAATAAAAGGGTTTTCCTCTCATTTTACACCTAATTCATTTTCAAGCAATTCATTCATTTACTTAATCATTCTTAAGCATCTCTAAGCATTATCAAGTGATCTATTGGAGCACTTCATTGCATATCTTCATATTTGAACATCAAGGGTTTGGTGAGTTTGTGACATTGCATGTTATTCATTAGTCATTCTCTCTTAATTTAATTTCATTACCTAGGGTTTGATTACCAAATTGGGGTTTGACTAAGGCAAACCCCTATTCTCTAACTATTAACCCTTTTCCCCTCTTTGCATGTGTGTTTGCAGGTCCTGTATGCAAATTTGTCAAAGCTTGTTTGGTGTCAAAAAGTGGTCAACAACCCATCAAAGTCTTCAAAGTCAACAAAGCCCTAATTGAAGCTTGGAGACCTCTTTCAGCCCATTTCCTGCAGTTTTTGAACCAGACACCTATCAGGAAGGGAAGTGTAGACCGAAAGCTATAGATTCATGTTCTGAATTTCCCGCTCGATTCCCAGGTCGACTAAGTTGCCATCTATGGCGAACTAGTTCCACTGGCAGGCCTGAAAAAGTGATTTTTACATTTTTTAGTACCCATTTGGCAGATTCTTGTTTCGACAGAATCTCCTTGAAACAAGACTAAATCGCCCAGCTTGGCATAAGTGTCCCTGTCAACTTTTCCAATCAAATTTGCAAGATTCCAGAGCCTTTCTACATCAGACTTCAGATTCCAGGTGTACCTCTCCAATCTTGTTTAATTTTTTCATTGTTTACTTGCATTCTTAGGTGTTTTTGCATACATCACTGTGTTTTCAAACATATTGCATATCTTCGGTTTTGCAATAATAATCATCTTTCTTTTTCATTTTATTGCATTTAGACATCATATTTAGGCACATTGCATCCATCCTTGCATTGATTTCGAGTGTAGGCATTGCCCATTTTGGCCCATCTTTCTCCTTTTAGGTGTAAACCCCTAGAAGTGCTAGAAAGCCATTGGGTGCCAAAATCTTTGTTTACAATATATATATATATATATATATATATATATATATATATAATATATATATAAATGTATACATATGTCGATATACGCATATGTTTCGACAAAAGGGGATGTCCATACGAGTATGTCAATATATATATATATATATATATGCAATATTATATATGAAATGTTAACTTGATCTTATTCATTTGAATATCAAGTGGAATATTAGACAAAATTACTTGTCAATGAATATATATTATATGAATATGACGCTAAATATAAGCAGTATATTGCTAAGTGTTAAGTTGCATTATCATTGATGATAAAGATGATGGAAAATACAAGGTAAATTTGCCAAGTGAAGTTTAATAAACTCATCAATAAAATGCAGTGTGCTAAGTCAAAACATTAAACTGCGTTGAGAAAAAAGAGGTCGAACCACTATAAAGTTGTCGACTGCCTTGTCTTGACCAAGTCGACTATATAATGTGTAACTATTTAACTATTGATTGATTCCTTTGTTTAAACCACATGCTTGAGAATAGGGAATGTGTGGAATACTTGGTGCCACATTATGAAATCGATGTTTCCTTTAGAAGTATAATATGCTTGGAAGTTGATTTACTATATAAAGCATGTGCAATATGAAATGGTCAAATTGTTGTGGCAAGATTATAATCGATCTACTATATAGTTTTGGTGAGTAATGTGATAAGATTCTGCCACCTTTTCTTTGTGAAGCTGAGTCGATAGTTCATTGTTGAGAAGTGTCATTGCTTAAGCCTTGAATATGGGTTGAAGTAGCTAGCTTTTGGGTATAAATATGAGGCAATCTCACCTCATTTGCATACAATTCTTCTTTGCATCACTACGCTGCTCCATTCTGCTGTATATTTCATTGCTCCAAGAGAGTTTTCTTATTTGTTGTGAGTTATTGTGAGGAATTTAGTGAGAGAGATTGAGAGAGTTTTTTGTTAAGTTGGTTCTAAGAGGAGGCTAAGCTTGGAATCCAGTGGGTAATTGGAATAAGCATATATCAGGCATGAGATTCTAATCTCTTCATTTTTTGTCTCTATTGTGAAAGATTGATTACTTTGTGTGTTTAGAGTAGAAATTGCAATATGTTGTATAAAATAGAGAAATAGACTATTTTTCTCATAGGAAAGGAAAAGACTTATTGCTATGATATTCTTGTAAGTGCTTATACTTACTCCATATTAAGTAGAATTTGAATGTCGTCTTTATTAAATTACATACTAAGATTGATGAAATGGGAATAGCTTGTTAAGTTATATTATGTTTGAAAGCTCATATGTTAAACCTAGGATTAGATTATCCATTGAAGGGGGTAACTTATGTTTATGCTTTATGGGTAGAAATACCATTATGTTTTGGGGAAAGGGAATAGGTTGATTATGAGGTTAATGACTACCTATCGAAGGAAATTACCTATGCATAGTTTATAATCCATGGCCTAAATTCAAATCGAGCTTGAGTAGTGTATGTGAGTAGGATGACTGTCACTTGAGGTACTAAGTGAGAATACTTTGCCCAAAGTAGTGTGATCGCCTTTGGCTCCACTGTCAATTCACCATGTTCCTTTTATGCATGCTAGTTCAGGATAGTAGTGTCTACAAGTTCTAGTTATGTAGGGCACAACACTAAGCTTAGAGTGGTTGTTGTTATGAGGTTACTCCACTAATCTCTTCCTCGAAGGGTAGGGCCATCTATCAGATACAAACACTTCTTAATACTACATATATTAAATATATCCTAATTAATCCTACTTTAAATAAACAGTTCTTGGGTATATACGAACATTTGTGGATATATTAAATATATACATACTTAAACCAAGACTATATATTTTACTTATGTGTATACGCCAATGGATTTTGTGAATATATCCTCAAAATCCAACAAAAATAAACACTATGTATACCTCATGTTTGCACTTTTTGTGGATGTATGGGCATCCATACATTACAGATAGTACAACCACATACAAACTCTTGTATAACTTCAAAGAGCTCTGCAAACACTAACATTTTTTTGGTAAGAAAAGTATCAAGTGTTATATGTCAAACTTTATTTCTCAATCTCTCCAGATGCAATGGTGTAGTTGGTTTTTCTCCTAGATGCACCTATAAAAAAATTTCCTCTAAAAATACTTCAAAAACTTGCAAAACCAATCACAAAAAAAACCCTACAAGACACAAAAACATGCAAATGGAGTGAGATAAGAAAAAATCCCCAACAAAGTTGCCAAAATGTACAATAGGTATGATTTGAAATGCAAAATAGAATTAAATAAGCTCATGTATATTCCTATCCAAATCAAGATGAAACCTCTAGAAATAAATAAATTCAAAAACAAGACAATAACATCAAAAACCAAATTAAATTGTATCATAAACCCCATTGTGTTTTGATTTTTTCCAATGAATAGTGAGATGTGGATGCTCCTTTGCTTGAATATACATGTTTTGATAGCATAAACCTAGTATAAAGTGATGTTCGATGGAATGAAGGAAAGAGTGAATTTATAGAATTTTGGAAGAGAAAATGGATGGTCAAAAATCTAATGTTGAGGTCAACAATGGAGGATGGTTGAAAGGATTTCCCTAGGATCAAGGAGAGGATGGAGTGTGGTGATAGAGGTTATTATATTGTGAATGGGTAGGATGAACTTACTAGATTTAGTAAGTGGTTGTGACCATGAGAAAAATAAGGGACACATATGTCTAGGATGGTTGTATTCTTAAGATGGGTTGATAGGATAATGGAACCATAAGAACAAGTGTTCTTAGGCACCCTTTATTCTTGGAATGTGTTGAGGGAATATTTGCATAATTAAATAATAATATTATTCAATTATTTTAGGCATGTGTGAGATGAAAAATAGATGGAAATGGTAATGATATATTGATTTATTGTGAGGTGAGATGGAAAAGAGGATTAATTAAATAATATAGTGATGGACTTTAGGTAAAGGGGACTAGACTAGGTGATATGGACTAAGTACACTAGATAAATTTCTAGGTGTCTACAAAAAATATTAAAAATTAAATAATTATAGTATATTGTAAGAGTTAAAACTACTCTTTAAGAAAAAAATATTTATGATTCAATACTAATTTTAATTTTATTTTTCTAAATATTATAAGTTAATATATTTATATAAAAAATAATATAAAAGTTATATTTGGGGCGAGAAACCTGACTCAATTGACCAAAGAATTATGTGCAGGAAAGAGGTCACGAGGTCCAATATCCCCCTATCCCCGTGGTACCAAAGGGTGTGTTGTGCCATCACTAGTCACGTGAAAAAGTTTACCAAGTACATTACAATTTATAAGGGTGCTAACCGATTCTTAAGTTTTATGTATGTGTGTACAGTACACACACACATATATACATATACATATATATGTAACACATATAGATATATAATATGCATATACATATCTATACAAATACATGTATATATGTATATGTATGTATGTATATATTTTATATTTTTATTAAATAATATACATGATAAATTAAATTAATATATTATATATCTCTATAATAAATAATTAGAATACATTGATAATTCAAAGTTATATTTAAATAAAGTCAAATCATCCAATTCTAACAAATTTTAAATTATAAAATATAATTTAAAATTAAAAAATCCAAAAATATCAAATTCTAGATTCTACATATGAGAGGGCAATGCACCATAACATCTATCTAGACATTAGAATGCACATTTGACTATATTTATTTATTAATTATAAAAAGATAACTAAAAATTAAAATATCCAAAAATCATCAAATTCTAAGCCCCACATATGAGATGGTGATGTGTGGCAAAATGTATCCATTACATGCATATTTGACCATATTTATTAATTGATTTAAAATCAGACTAAGAAAAATTATAAATTATGAAATACAATTTAAAATTAAAAAATGATCCAAAAATCATTAAATTCTAGATCCTTCACATGAAATGGTGATGTACTTTCCTCCCTCATTCCTCAATTAAAAAGGGAATTCCAAGCAGCAAGACTCACAGTCCATGGGCTTGAACAAATTGGCCAAGATCCAAAAATCAACCCATGTTTTTTATGTTGTTTAAATGTGTTTTATCTGAAGTGTCCCATGCATAATTTTTCTATGGGAAAATGATAATTTGGAATCTTTTCTTATTATAATGGAGCAGTTATGTAAAGGATAATTTGGAATCTTTTCCTATTTTAATGGAGTAGTTACAGGAATTGAAAATAAGTTGCTTTCAAATTTTATTTTTTTCCATTTTTTTAGTGAACAAATCATTATTAATGCTATAGATACAAATTTAAGATTATTGCTTACAAAATAAGCAGAAAGTTAAATATTCATGGGACTACCAGTTCCAGAAATAATTTCTAAATAAATTGAACAATGACTGTTCAAAAATAAACTAAACAGCTCCATGAAAACCTGCCCTCAACCAATTTTTTTTTTTTTTAAATTATTAAATTCTCACCGTAAATAGCTTGGACAATCAAAACACTGGTACAGCTCTCAACTCCCCCTTTAAAATGCTTCTTATCTGAACAGGCAAACAAAAGTTCCCAAGTATAATTCACTGTTAAAACCACTAATTAAAAGAGGAAAAATACTTCAGCTTGGAACATCAGTCACCATATTCATGGGCTCCGCAGTTAGGAGGACTGATTCAAAATTGAGTGGGACTGAACCAAACAGTCAATCTCACTAAATTTAAAGATATGGGAGTGGGACCAAAACGTCAATCTCACTAAATTTTAATGTGCATCCAGTGTGCTGGATAGTCTATAAATCGGTTTCTAGCATTTTAGAAGTCACAGGAAGCCTGCAACTCATGATTGTCCGAGCTCTATACGTTCCAGATCGAGGTAAGAATTTAAGAAACCGACGTGTGTAAATTTGGGTTTTCTTCATTCACTTTTCTGCAAACTGGGTTCTCTAGAACGATTAAAACTCAATTTATTTGTAATGTATGGCTAAGCTGTGCCAAATTTGTTCTCAACCAGTGGCCGTCATGAACATATAGTCTTGCTGCTTGAAATCCCTTTTTTGATGGATACAATAGCGAAGGAAAATATAGATGTTCTGCTCAGTATGTATCTTATGTGTAGAGACTCTTCTGTTTTACCGTTTAAAAATTCTTAACTAATGTGTGTTATGGCAGGTTAGCATTTGGGTTATTTTATCGAATCCCTCATAATCAGTTGGCACTCATGGTGGATAGGCTCTCTTGGTCATAGAGCAGTAAGTATTTTATTTGTCCATGTATTTTATAATATTGGCTTGTGTAGGACCAATGGAGAGTTAACTGTGAGATAATCAAAGCAGCAAAGAAGTCATGAATCCCACTTGTTATTTTGTTTCTGCCTTGGAATCCAACTCCTGAATTGTAGTCCGCTGTGGGAAATGGATGTTAACTTGATGTGGAGCACCTTCAATGAAGATGCTTTTTTGGGTTTTGGTTTTTGAAAAAATAGCAGTTTGTCAACTGCTCTGTTTTTTCTGGCCGAACTGCTCTGTTTTGGCTACTGAGGCTCTGGACTTCAGTACTAAGCTACTGCCCAAGCTCAAAGCTAGGCCATGGATAAGTTTTCGTCATGTGAAGGTCATTGGCCAGTGACCCTCAAATAAAATCTGCATTCAAGATGAACTTCCCAATTCTGAGATCTCAGGGATAATAATTTGTACATTGAACCATCTACCCTGTAGAAAAAGAACAGTAGAACTTTGTTCTGATTACCACAAATAATTACACCCCAAGCTTTTAGGCACATGTATATGCAGTTGTGAAAACAACCAATCTTCAAAGCATAATATGCAGGGTCAACCTGTGCACCCAATTTCCAGAAAACAATCAACCTGGACCACTTGTGTGAAGGGAAGGAGATCCATGTGACTGGGAAAAAGACTCCCTTTTCGGTTAACTTTGATGATTCTGTAACCTTTCAGCCTCGTGTGAATGGTGGTGGATAGAAAGGGATCTATTGTTCTTGTTAAGCAGAAGTTGATGCATGATTTGTTTCATCCTCTTAAGTTCCTGCTCATGTTATCCATAGTCTGGAGACTCTGAACTAAATGCTGGAACCATTTATACATAACCAGTTTTCTGGCTTTTCCTTGCTTTGAGTCCATTCCAGATTTGTTATTATGGCTTCGCACGCGATCAGAATCACGGCTCTGATATGCTTGCAATGCTCCTAAATTCTCTCATACTATTGTAATGATCCCTGCCGAAATCTGAAAATAAAACTGATTTAAAAGGGATCATTTCAGTGGTGTCAGAGCATTTAGGATTGTTATGGTGATCTGGGTCATTGGCGGATTATTCCAAATGGAGGATGAACCATGCCCAAGGCGATTGCCCTTCCTGACTTAGCACTGCATCGTGTCAAGTTCTGTTGTACTTTTGGTGCATGCTTTGTTACATACATGTGGGGGGTTGGGTTTGATCATGGAAAAGAGCCGGTGAGATTCACAGCCGCATGCTGCACCATAATCTGTCACCAATAGAGAATATTATGTAGTGGTTTCTAATCAAGATAAATGGCCATTAACTTAATTTACATGTCTAGATTGTACTTATCTTTAGTGAGATGGATGGTGGTATGGAAATAAGATCAGAAGTTGATATTCCTTAACTAAAAGTCGATTGTCCATTTCTTATCCTTCTACCACTGAAATAGGAAATAACCAGTGTTCAATAATTGGGCTAACTTACCTACTGTTGTATTGTCTAGCAAAGTTGTGCATGTGACTTTTTCTTTTCATGCAGGGGAGAGTCCAGCAAAATGTTAAAGACTCGGCAATAAAATTCAATAAGCAAAGAGTAGCCCTGATTATAGGAGTCACAGGGCTTGTGGGCAATAGCTTGGCTGAAATCTTGCCTTTGTCAGACACTCCTGGTGGACCCTGGAAAGTTTACGGCGTTGCTAGGAGGCCTAAGCCTAATTGGTCTCCAGATACTCTAGTTGATTATATCCAATGTGATGTGTTAAACAGAGAAGAAACTTTAGAAAAGATTTCTAATTTGAAGGATGTAACTCATATTTTTTGGGTTTGTTGGGTTGGTAGAGAGACAGAGGAACAGAACTGTGAAGACAATGGCAGAATGTTCAATAATGTCTTAGATGCACTACTGCCTGATGCCGAAAATCTTGAGCACGTCTGTCTTCAGACTGGTGCGAAACACTACATAGGTCCATTTGATAATGCGACCAAAAATCGAAATATTCTGCCCCATGAGCCACCCCTTCATGAAGAGCTTCCTAGGCTACCCGGGCCTAATTTCTACCACACACTTGAAGATATACTCTTTGATGCTGCCAAGAAGAAAAAGGGGCTAACTTGGTCCATTCACCGCCCTACACTCATATTTGGCTTCTCTCCTTTTAGCTTAATGAACGTCATTGGTACTCTCTGTGTCTATGCTTCAATTTGCAAATATGAGGGGCTTTCTTTTAAATACCCGGGCAATAGAATCACTTGGGAACAATTTATGGATGTAGCTGATGCTGAATTGATTGCAGAGCAAGAAATATGGGCTGCTGTGGAACCTAACGCCAAGAACGAGGCCTTCAATTGTTCTAATGGAGATGTGTTTAAATGGAAGAAACTGTGGAAACAAATTACAGAGAAATTTGAGCTGGAAATGGTACCATATGAAGGTAAAGGACTCAGTTTAGCTGAAGCAATGAAAGACAAAGGTCCTGTCTGGGAGGCAATTGTTAAGGAAAATAATTTATACCCCACCAAAATTGAGGAAGTTGGAAATTGGTGGTTTGCAGACCTCATACTAAATTTTCCATTTGAGAGTGTCACGAGCATGAACAAGAGTAAGGAGCATGGTTTCTTTGGGTTTCGTAATACAGAAACTTCTTTTCTATCATGGATTGAAAAAATGAAGCTATCTAAGATTATTCCGTAACTTTGATCAGTATGCCTGAAACCTATTGCCAGTCAGTAGGAAGAGTGACTAGCCTGGAGTGAGCTATTTAGTATGTATTGGATCTAGTTGTATTGTTGTATTGTTGCTATTTATTATGTTTCCATCGTGTTCTAAGTTGAGATACTTCTTTTCCTGCTTTCTTCTGTCACATCCCCGCAAACATTAGACTTAATTTTGTGTTAAACGTCTGTCGACCCGATGTAATTTGGTCGAAGGCGAGACATTGAACCCAAAACTATGTTTGCACTCTTTATTTTGATGATCATAAGAATTTAAATATTAATATAATAGATTTAAATACTTTAAATGGCTATTTGAAACAACTATTAAATAATTTGATATTTGTGAATTTAATGATGTTATAAGTTATTTGATTTTGGCATGGATATATCTATATGTGTTTATCGGACTAACCAGGTACTAACAATTTTGTGAGAATGTGTACGATTTTTGCAGGTGCTTGGGGTGCAACAAAAGTCGGACTTGACAACCTGTTCCGGGAAAGAAGAAAAGAGGGAAGCATAGGCGTGTTGGCGTGAGTGATTAAGGGAGGTAGCAAGAGGAGTTGAAAGAAGAAAAGAGGGAAGCATAGGCGTGTTGGCGTGAGTGATTAAGGGAGGTAGCAAGAGGAGTTGCAAAGGAGAAAAGAGGGAAGCATAGGCGTGTGGATTTCAGGCGTGAGAGAAAGTTGCAACCAAATCTTTACATTCTCCTTTCAGGTTTCCTTTTACTAAGTCCTTTCAAAAAATCTAAGAAATTCTTTAATCTTTGGTTTGCAACTATTTGGGGTTCCAATTTTGGTTAGAAAAAGAAAAAAAAAGAATGAGAGAATGAATAAGCTAGGCTCATTGCACAAAAAGAAACTGTGATTTTCGAAAACAAGAACTCTTATGTTTTAGTTTAGAGATTATTTTGCTACCTTGGTTTAGAAATAATTTTTATGGTCTTTTCAACCACATGAATGCACACAGTGAATATAAACCATTAGGTGTAGAGGTCAGAAAATAAGGGTTTTTCCATATTTGTTACAATCAAACTAGCTGAAAGAGTTTAGTCCTTTAGAAACTTGTTATAAACTCCCTCCCAAATAGCTGTAGCATTTACTCAAGAAAAATAATTACGCCAACGGCGTTCCCTCACTGAGGCTTTCCAACCTACTTTTGCCTATCAATAGTGTAAAATGTACGAGAGACCGGCAACCACGATCAAATAGATCATCACCGTTGGTCTGTAAGTCCTCATCACCGCTGGTCTTTACTTAAGAGTTTGAATGTAGACCGATCCTGTTTAATGTTCATAACGGAACTTAAGGAATAAACCGAACCGTTTAATGTTCATAACGGAACTTAAGGAATTAAGGAAAAATCGTAACTCCACTAAAGGAACTTGCGCCTGTTTGAATGTAACTCCTCGTCAAATAGATCATCACCGTTGGTCTGTAACTTAAGAGTCTACACTACTGCCTTCAATGTCCCCTCTACAAAAGATTTGCTATAAAATTGCTGCTTTCTTTTCCAAAAATTCAATTATATGAGTGGACTTTATTATGACTTGCATATTTCATCATCATTACCTTGTTCCATATTTCTAGCAAAAGGTGCTTTGTCCACACAGCTCAAGCAAAAGACAACCAGTCTACCAACATCATATGGCTGGAATCTACAAAAAAAAAAGAAGCTTTCGGCATCTTTTCATGCAGCTATTGTTCGTACTGAAGTTCTCCCGTGCAAATTTGGCTCATAAAGGTAAATCCTTCTGCCTTCTCTTTAATTTCTCCTACCTCTCCATTCCTCTCCACTTTACATATATTTGAAAAAGTGTCTTCAATTCAACCTCTCTATGTTATTTAAGGTTAGATAATTTAATATGGCATTGCATAGATCAGGGACCTTAAGGATTACAAAAAATTTGCAATTGTAAGATAATGGTGTTTTATGTCCATTTAACTAATTGATTTCAATAGTAATGCCTCATTACATAAGAATTTTTTTCACACTAATCTTGCAGGATCCCAAAATTTGCTTAAATAAAAAAACTGATAACCTGGAGCAGTGTATTGAACGGTCAAAAAGTTATAACAGTGAGTTGCTTTGACCATTGAATTTAAGTTTTAAACATGTATGCCTATTTAATAGCAAAATAGAGTTATGTGATATCACAGTATGACCTTAAAATCATGGTAAAACGATGATTGAGGACCATGTTTAATGTGTCGTTGCGAATAGATTTTAGTGTTGATACAAATTTTCTCCAAGCTATACAGCTAATTGCATGGTTTAAACTTCAATCCAAGGGAAAATTTCAATTTAGTTATAATACCACTATTCTGGTTTATTTTTAATGCACAATATAGCCATTTTGAACTTTGACATTTTTTTGGATTGGTTAATATCTTCATCCTTTTGAAATACTACAGACACCCTTGATGCAAGCTTGTAGATATGGCCAATGGGAAGTGGTTCAGACACTTCTCCTGTATAAGGCAAATGTAAGATAACCTCAACCATGTTTTCAGCGTCCTCTACTATGTTTTATTATGGGACAAAATGTCACCAATACTTGGGGATATTTTCATTTAAGTTTCTAATTTTTGGCATTGCAGGTCAACAAAGCAGACTATCTTAATAGCCGAACAACTCTTCATTTTGCAGCAGTAAATGGTTATTCTCGATGCGTAAGACTTCTTTTTGCTGATGTTCTGCCTAGCCTACCCAGTTTCTGGCATAACATAAGGACGGTTGCATTACAAGAAGGTTCACTAGTTGACTTTGATCCAAGGCAAGTAACATTTAATTTGTTGACCTCAATTTGAATAGCTGTCATGAAAACAATTTTTGACTTCCATGGTGTTTCATTTCAGTCCTTGCTCTAGGATTGTAAACAAACCAGCAGATGGAGGTATTACTGCACTTCACATGGCAGCACTTAATGGGCATGTGGAATGTGTACAATTACTTTTTGACTGTTCAAGATGGGTCAATAATCGATCTGATACGTGATTTAGAGTCTTAAGATCAAATCTCTTAGCCTGCCAGCCAATTTTCATCTTAACTGATTTCTTATAAAAGAAACATTTGTGGTAAAGATTGTGTGGATGCCAAACATAATTGTAGTTATTAATGAAGCATAAAAGAATACGACACAAATTTGAACTATTGTTTTAAAGACAATGCGTTTCAACTTTCAATAAGACTAGAGATTCTAACATCTTGATATTCTGCGTTTCGACAAGTGCAAATAGCACACCTCTTCATTATGCTGCTTGTGGTGGAAATGTTCAATGTTGCCAGGTAAAATTGCTTACATCCAAATACTGATAAAATTTATAGCTATTATGCTTTAGCTGGTTGATTAATTTGAAAATTAAATAGGATGCATTTGGGAATAAACATTTACAAATATTTTTCTAAAATTCAGATGCTAATTGCTCGTGGACCTGGTGCCAATCAAGGAACTTTGAGAAACGAAATCCATTGTAAAGGGAAAGTTTCCATGTAACTAGGAAGCTTTAGGCATGGGAATGTTATTGACCTCCCTATTTAATATTCCACTGCAATTACAGCAGGAAATAAATTGACTTCTAATTGTAAATATTTGTAACACTAATCTACACCAAGTGGCTTTTGACCAAATTATTTCTTGCTCAATTTATTTGTTTCGTCCAAGATCCTTGTTTTGCCCTGGGTTTTTATGGACTGATCTAATTAAATAAGAATTATGCATAATTTTATCACTACAATAACACATTTATCACTCTTCAACCTTCCACGTCTTCTGCGTACCCATTGCACACAAAGGTGCGATTGCTAGTAATAATCTTAGACACTTGACTCTCCAACCTATCAATTGCAACACTTATGCAATGTTGAGCAGCAATACCATATTAGTTATGGACTTATTAATCACAAAGTTTTAACAGTCAGCATTTAATCTAGTTGGTGGTGGTGATATTTAGGGTGAGATAAACCAATACGCCACTACCGCTTATTATCCAAGGACATGAGTTACATATATTTATCAACTCTGGTATACTAGTTATGTAAAGAAGAGCTAGGAAAAAGGTTGACCAATACCCTGTAATTTAAGTAGAGAAAGTGAAACAATAATTTTTTTACTAATTGTCACAAAGACATCACGGATTGCTTTCGCAGCAAGTAAACAAATAAAAAGATCAAGCCTTGTTAGGACAAATATTTCCTTAGAAACCTCATAGGTACTATATTTGCTCCAATGTATACAAGTTATTGTGTTTACTTTAAGCTAAAGATAACAAAATGAGAAATTTCAGTCAATCCTTAATTAATTTTAGGCAGAGCAATTCGTAATTAAGGACTGAAAAAGAGAGAAGGTATATGAGTTGCACATGCCCCTTTCCCTCCAATTAAATAGGAACTCCGCACATTGCCAGTACTATGCTTATGACATTAATTGCTTGCCTTGTATACCCACAAGGTTTACAACCCTTTATTTTTTTCTTACAGTTGTAGATTCCCCTACCAAGATGAGGCCTTGCTACCTAGGAGACCAAATGTGACTGACCCAAAGAAAACCAAAGAGTGAACCTCCTGGATGTATGAGTAGTGACGGACAGTCATTGGACCATGCCAATGACCGATGCCTGGGCTACTGTTAGGGACTAGCCAGCGTTCACCTGTTTCACAAAGGTGAAAGTGCCATGGGCTACCCTGGTTATGATACGGTCATAGCGTTTGCACAGGTAGGGACCCATCCGTGCAAGTAGCGGTAATCTGAGGCTAACCACTGTATTTAAGGGTTTCACTGGCTATCACTAGTAAGCACGGAAGTGACCAATGCCAAGTGTTACTTGGTTTTATGGTAGGTTCGCTACTTGGGAATTCTCTAAGACCCTTGGGATGGAGGTTGGACCCATAGTGTAGTATGGGATGAACTGAATCATCTACCCAGATGGCCAATACTCGTATTGCCACCCCACCTAGCACAGAAGATCAAGGAACGAATGGGACCCCCGGTGTAGTGCACAATGCACCGTCATTCCTTTCTATTGAATTCTCTAGATGGGTTAGTGGTGAGTCTCCCTCTTATTTATCTACCTATCTTGCCCTCCCTTTTGTACCGATCCCATTGTGATGAGGTTGGACCCACGGTGTAGTATGGGATGCACCGAAGCCTCTTCACAATTGAGCCTTAACCTTGTTAGTTATCTTCTTGACCACAACCATAGCAATTGCAAGTTTGTCCCGGAATAGCTTGTTGGGTCCACTTGGTTGGGGTGGACTGGGTTGTGGTTCACATTGTTGGGTGTGTTGCACCCCACGAGGAAGTAACAACCATGTCATTTACCTATTTCAGCGCCAACATATGCCAGGTAATCTAAATCATGAATCTTCCTTTGATATTCGTTTTATGGAGTTCTTAGCTATGTATACATAACTAGTTTTGCTACTAATGATTCATGGATATTGCAATGCTTATATGTGAAAATGTATTGTATATATATATAAATAAATAAATTGCTCTCATGGTTGGGTTTTTACATCTTCATTTGTATGATATTCCAAGGCTTTGAGAATACCAATTACAATGAATGTTTATTTCAGTGTTTGTATCCAAAATGAGTTCTAGTGGGCTTTCTTAAGAAATATGGTTGGAAATGAGAGTTCTCATCATGTACAACCCATGTATTTACCTTGATTGCATCAAAGCCCAAGATATGTTAAGAACTTTCTAGTGTGAAAGTCGTTGCATTCATTCTAAGTATTTAGAGAAAGTGCTTATCATAATTTTTTTGACTGGCAAGGTTGGTGCTCACATTGTATGTCAAACAGGAAAAATATTTTATCAACATATTGGATCAGAATAGTATCTTTTAGATATGTGAGATTTTAATCTGTAATTGTCTTGGTTAAAACAGTGCCCAATTCACCAAAACATGTATCTAGTAATGATAAATCAATCAATCAAGCTAATATTCCTAAGTCTTCTCTTCTCGAATCAGCATTTATGTAGAGGTTGCAACAGTCTTCCAAGGTGTTGAAATGAAGAGAATGTTATGAAATTGGGAAATGAGCATATAAGAAAGGTAAACAGCAACAAACATGCACATACTATAGACAAACTTATTGTGGGTGAAAGATGGAGTTATGCCTCCTTTTAAACGAAAAAAATTATAAGAATATAAACTAAGGCTCAACTAAGGGATGCCACAAGATCATCCTGCAATGACAACACACTTATATAATGGCTTTCTATAAATTTATGACGCAAACTTAAAATTAGACTTCCTACAGTCTTATGCAACCTACAAACGTCTTTAGAATTTTTTCCAATGGCTTAAAAGTTATACATGCGTATTTGTTCTTGCAAAAATAGTACACTGTCTTGAACTTGTATTAAGGGAGTGTTAGGAAAAAGGTGGTGCCTTTGATTATTTTTAGCATGTTTAATTATTTAATGTTGAAATTGTATTTGATAATTATCCCGTGTTGCTTTGTGAGTTACAAGTTACAGTTTTTATCTATGAGGAGTCAAGTGAAAGTTGTTATTGTAGGTGGAGTTGTGTATGGAATCAATTTCTATTTCATGTTGAGTTTGCATGGAATGTGAGATTTTTGGAGGTGCAATTATATTTTGGAAAATGCAGCTTTTGCATGTGCAAGATTAGTGATAATTGGTGGTTGCAATATTGCATGTGTTGAGAAGTGGAAACTTCCCATTATGCATGTGGGTGATCCCACAATAGTGGTTTACAATTTTTGGCCAAACTGGACACTCATATTTTTTTTTTTAACACAATCTCCACATTCGGGCACCTATATCGATTAAACCATAAGGAATTTGAAGATGATGCAAACTAGAGTCTTGTCATATCTTGTCTGTAGATTCTAAAAATATTTTTTTCAATTTTTTTGGAATCAGATTGCACTTCTTTTTCCATCTCCCATGAAAATTGGTTTTTTTCAAAAAACAACATTTT
>VDFB02379711.1:116250817-116307853 GCA_007258455.2 Sequoia sempervirens
TCCCTCCTTCCCTCTTTCACTCCCTTCACCTATCCCTCCCTATCTCCCTCACACACACACACAACATATCTCCACCTACCCCCTATTCTCTCCCTAACTAGCTTCATAAAGGTTATCAATAAAAAAAGGATTCAAGAGATCTCCTCCTAAACAAACTACCGGGTTGTCTCAATCCTTTCATAGTCATTGTTATTCTTACAATAATTTTGGTCATAAGGCTAGTAATTGTAGAACTAAGTAAAAAAGAAGTGATTATATGAGGAAGAACTATTTTGTGCATCCAAGACATAATGTTGTAGTTTCTCATTCCTTTTATGACTGATGTTATGCATGCAATAAGTTTGTTCATGGGGTTGTTGATTGTAAAACTAAAATAAGGAGAAATGGTTTAGCCCCTCAATATAATCTTATTTTCTACAAGTGCAATAACTTTAGGCACAAAGCAAAATTCTGGAAAAGTTGTTCTATGAAACCACTCTAAGCACTAACCTGCGATCTTGTTAAAACAAAGACAAATGTTAGCATTAGTCACTTTAAACAAGGAAAATACAATGCTCCCTAAGAAATTCTTGATCACATTAAGATAAGAAAACATGATAATAAAACAAAGAAAGCATACAAGCATGTAAAACTATCTAAAATGGACCAAACCTCAATCCCATAGGGGGATTGGTGCTCCTTTGATGTGAAAAGAGATCCCTTTCGCAATCCCTTGTGATGGACAAGATGTGATGAAGATGCAATTATGTTGGATATGCCTATAATGCAAATCCTAAGATTGTGGATCAAATTGTGGAGTAGAAGTGTCTTGTATTTATAGGTTCAAGGTTTGAAAATTGGAGAGATGGGAGGAATGTGGGATTAAAGAAGAGCCAATGATATTGTGACACTTGTCACATGGCTAGTGGAGGAAGGTGGAGCACATTTTGGAGAACGTGCATGGTTAATGCATGTAGTTTAGGATTTGAGAGGTGTAAGATAGATTAATGCACTTGTAAGAGGCATTAAATGAATATAGTTGAGATGTTTTGGAGGGAAGTGGCTTGGGCAAGAAGGTCAAATAAGTGGAGTAAATGAAGGAATATTCCTTGGGAATATGCCTTGTGAGGGAAAATGATGTATTTAGTTAATTAAAGAAATTGATTTTCATGTGCAACTAGGGTAGTTGATCATGAGTTTGCTTTGACCAAGGTTAAGTCAAAAGCTAGAGAAATGAGGGATTAGTATTAGGAGTTAATAAAATTAGGATTAATTAACTTTCATGAAATTAGTTGATTTATGACATTTAATTTAAATGTTTGGGTTTATTTAAATCAAATGAGAGGATGTTAGAACATTAGGATTTTAATTAAATATATTTATTTATTTAATTAAAAGAGATGACATTAGTTAGCTGAAAGAGAATTAATCAAATAAACTTAGTTACTTGATTAATAATGTTAATTTGAGTGTCTACATTTTTCCCCTCTTTGAAGCAATGTACCAATTGTGTCGGTTCAAAGAATAACCTTGCTAAGATTGAAATTCAAAAATTTCCTAATTTTTTTAGATGCCCACTATTGCCCCAATGGAAAGAAGTACGCTGGTACACTACCCCCTCGAGAGATTGGGCGAAAAGTTCAATTTTAGGGTTGATCTCGTGACAAAGAGGTTCAAGATGGATGTATGAACAATTATGATGATGATGCAAATGAGATGGATTAAGATGCTTAGAATAATGAATCTATATTATCCTAAACAACTTAAATGATAATGCAATGCATATGAGATGGATGATGTTTCCTATTATGATGATATGTATGAATATGCAAGATGAGTATGCTAACATTTTATAAATGCAGGATGGATGCATGTCATGATAGCATGTTAGTGTGAAAGAGGATAGAAGAATGAGTGGGATCAACCCTTGATTTCGAGAAGATGCAAAAGTCCAACAAGTCTATGAGTCGTCGAAACTTTACTAGATATGACAAAGAATGATGATGTATTGCTTATCCAGGGATTGGGGATGTAAAGAGCACAACTTTACTTATTTTTTATAACACACATAGATACGATGCATCAAAGTATAGACAACCAGGATGGCGTTGTACCTAGTGAGATGGACTTTGACTCGACAAACAGATAGGAGTATTCTTGTTCACACTTGGCATACATAAACCTCACTAGGATGTACTTCAGAAGTTTCAAACATCTTAGACCAAGACACAAAAATGCATAACCTATCAATGAAATAGTTAAAAAGTTGTCCAAAACTCCCTCCATACACATCTACTAAAGCAAGTAATTCCAAGTTATTTAACAAGAACATCCAACAAGCACAACAGACAAAAGATAATAATCAATGCCCCATTCCTTTCTCTCTAAATTGTTTTGATTAGACATCATTGAGAGGTCACTGGAATGAGTGCAATAAGATAAATCAAAAGAAAAGATCAAGTACACAAACAAGTCAATGTTCTTCATACCTCTAGCCAAGGGGATATGTTTTGCTTAGGATAAGAATCCAAAGTGTTTTTCCAAAGATAATGCCGATTGTAGGAAGGATGCATCCTAGGACATGTTAGTGGATGGTGGCAAGTTTTTTTGTTTAGGATAAGTATCCAAAGTGTTTTTCCAATAGATAATTCCCATTGTAGGAAGGATACATCCTAGGACATGTTAGTGGATGGTGGCAAGTTGATAGGTTGTTCGAAAGACTAGTGATATAAGGTTTGATTGACATGTTTGAGAATGATCAAGAATTTGATTTTTTACATTTAAAGGTTCCACTCTTGTTGATTGTTGTATTTGTTTCTGTTTGTTTTTTCCAAAGGATGAGTGTGACAATTTTTTTATTACGGATGAGATTATTTTGGGTGAAAGAGAAATGGGATGGATGGATTTTTTCAAATATTTGGATGTTTTTGAAATGTTATGAGGCTGCTTTTTGGATTTTTAGGTTATTTAAATGTTTTTGTGTTTTTTTTAGATTTATGAATGCTTTTGTGTTTTGTGTCTCAGGGGCACATCAATGATGGCCTTGCCTATTATTAAGCTTAGAGACGATATAGTTTGGATACCATGTTTTTTACTTTTTTTGACTTTTTGACCTATTTTTGGATTTTGATATGTTTTGATTTTTTGGGGTTTTGAATGTTTTTGGATTTTTCACATAATTTGACGATTTGGATATGGATATGTGTGATGATATCAATGATCTATTTGGGGTTTTGTTGAAAACCAAGCTAGGGTTGATTGATCAAATTAATGGATTGATGATGATAACATTGTTGAGGATACACAACAATGCAAGGATAGTGTTAAGCAACATGAGGATTGGGAAGGATATCCCGAGATGATGATGGATTGATTGGATTTTATTGACCAAGATGTTGAAGCTTGATTTTAGAACAAAATTGTTTTGAATGATTTGATACGACATTGAAGTACAAATTAGATGCAACTGATATTGATTGTTTGGATCAATGTTTGATGAAAGATAATGATTGATAAGGAACATCTTCTCATCAAAATGTGTCATGGGCTAGTGATTTGGATTTGTGCTCAAAAATTATTTGACCAATTTTATTTCATGTTTTCCAATGTTTGGATCGCCACATAAGTTGGAGGATATAGATCAAGATTTATTTTTGAAGCAAGATGTAAATATCTGCCCCTAGTTTCTAGCAATGTATGGAATGCCATGGGTGGCTTGGATAGGTGTGTGGATGGATGGATATGGTAAGAATGCAAAGAATTCCAAGGATTATCTTGTGATAAGATAAGGTGCTTGAACAAAGGATGCTCATTTGGATAGTGCTTCATGGCTTAGATAACGTTGGGTAGGATAGGATCAATGAAAATGACCCATGTCAAGATGGTTACCATAAGCAAGTCTAAAGTGTGCACCAAAGTTTGTCAAGATCAAAATAATTTGGAAGATGGATGGGTGGGTTGGATAAATGGTTCATGGATGAATGGCTTTATTATGGATGAGATGGATGGAATGTTGGATTTATTATGGATGAGATGAGATGCCTCCACCTGAACTAGCACACATAGATGCTCGATTCTACACTTGACACCTATTTACCAGGTTTTCATCATGGTACATGTCCAAAGTGCCACCATAGTGGTTTTCACTAGAGGACGATTTTTTTCTTTACTATTTTCATGGTTTTTTGATTCTTTGGGTTTTTTTTATTTTTCTAAAAGATTTTAAGCTCGTACTGAACCACCCACTGGTGTCGATGTAGATGCTTTTGTCATAATGTGCCATCGGTATCCTTCTTGAAGAAGCTTCTTTGCCAAGATACGTGCACTTGAATACAACTTTTGAGATTCTTGATCTATTTTGTTGATACTGGAGTTAACTTTGTCTTTATGCGCACATCGCAATAGAATGCCTTCTAAATCCTTATGATGAAGGGTTGCTACCAATACATGGTCAATATAAGAATTGGATATCATGCATGTAGGAGTGGATAGTGGAGTGTATTTAGGAATAGAAGATGGATTGGTTGATAGTTTGGAACCTTTGATTCTCCAAACTTGGGAAGATGAGCAATGATGGGTGGATATGGAGGTGTGCATGGAATTAGGACCAGCTGCTTGATATACTTTGTGTGTCACTTGGGAAGCTTTCTTTTTCCTTTGTGAACATCTTTGATGGATACTTTTTCCTTTTTTATTTTTCCCCATAGTTTCTTTGACTAATGGAGTTTGATAGGGATAATCTTTCTTTGTATTCTTTGGTATCCATTTGTATTTGATTTGTCCTTCATGCTTTGCTTCTTTAGCTTTGATAACATTCTTTGTGTGTTGATTCAAATCCTTCTTTTGATGTTGTTCCCAATTCGTGGATGGGGTGATGCGTGGATGAAGATTCATGACATGACTGGTTGTAGTATTGGCATTGGTTTGACCATAAGGATTCTTTGTGCTCCCTATTTTGACGTTTGCTTGAGAAATAATTTCCCCTAGTATTGTGGAACTTGTAGTACCTTCATGCTTTGATTCTACGTGTTTCGAGAGTTCTTGTTTAGAAAGCATTCTCTAATAAATGACTACTGCAAATGATTTTATTAGAATTTGTTGCTCTGCTAACTCAGGAATATCCTATTTGGTTTGGCCTATTTCTTTGAGTGGATAATGTTGGATATCTTCATATATGTTGTCCACAATATAAATTTGGGATATGTCTGATCCCGATGTTGATAACTCAATTTGACTGTAGGAATCAATAACTTGCTCTTTTTGTGTAATAATGTCAAGAGTAAAGGAATCTTGTTCTGAATGAAGATCATCTATGTGTCCATCTAAAGAAAGCATCTCATGGGTATATGGAGGAGTATGTGTTATATTGATATGATCATCATTTATGACATCTTGTATAGATTGGAGAGTGTCCATTAGATCATTGTAGTATCTTGGAGATACGAATTCTTGATCTTGATTAATTTTGGAATTGCTTTTGACATGCTTTGGATCAAGTTCTTGACATGGGTCAATTTCAAAGGATGGATTGCTTACAACGAGTTCTTGGATATCTTCATTAGGCATGGGAAGTGGCTCAATATCCTCTTGAGCTTTGAGTGGACTTGGGTCAAGTGTTGAGTTGAGTATTTCTTCAATATATGTAACCATGGGGTCAAAGGATGTCAATATGTCTTGGAAAGGACCATTGCTAGACTTTGGTGAAATATGTTGATCATGTTTTGGAATAAATTCTTGAGATATGTCCTATAACTCATTAGGTCATCTCTAGAGACATTTTCAACATGATCATTGGCCAATGGATCGTGGATTATGTCAATAGGATCAAATAATTCTAACACTCCTTGAAATAGATCGTTGTCGAATATTGTTGAGGGGTTTTGATCATGAGTAAAAAGTGACTCTTGATGTATGTTGAGTTGATCATCAGGTGAGGTAGAAACATCTTCAAGGTGCTTATTGATGGATAGATCTTGATCATTGTTTTCAACGATTGTGGTGGAGATATTGTCAATGTTTTCAACCATAGGATCAAATGATATTAACATTTCTTGAATTGGATCATTGTTGGGTATTGTTGGTGGATTTTGATCATGATTGAAAAGTGAATCTTGATATATGCTGATTTTATCATTGGAGGAGGTAGAAACATCTTCAAGGTCCTCATTGTTGGATAGATCTTGATCATTATTTTCAACAATTGTGGTGGAGAGATTGTCACTGCTATCACTAGTGGTTGAATCTTGATCATTGTCCTCAACAATTTTTTTTTTATCAATAAGGTCTTGGATGAGATTTTTGAGTTGAATACAATTTTATGTTTTATGAATATTTTCTCTATGATACTCACAATAAGATCTACCCCTATTCCAACGGAAGTCTAGGACAGAGTTGAAAGCACTTACTTTTGGAAGAGTGATGAGTTTAGCATTAACTAGCTTTCTTAGCACTGATTCAATTGGTACTCCAAAAGGAGTGTATCCACGTTTGTGATCTTGCGAGATTTCTGCTTGTTGAGGTGATTCTTGTTGTGATTGATTTTGGAGATGTGGTGATTGATCTTCGAGATGTGCTGAGTGGGTTTTTTTTTTATGTTGTTGATCTTGATATCCAACCTCTTGACATTGGAGATATTGTTCTTGATGTGGTTGTGGACACAACTCAATGCTTTGATGACATGGTTTAACCAATGGAAGAGTGTATTAATTTTGGAGTGGAGATGTATCTTGGCACAATGACTCAATTATTTTGGTAAGTGTAGAAATTTGATCTTGCAAAATTTGATCTTTATTTTGATCTTGACACCCTTGATATAGTTGATTTGGTTTTGTTCAAGAAGATTTGGAGTGTATAATTGTGGTGTTTGTATGGGATCATGGACAAATTGATTTTGGACAATATTTTGATATGGGATGATGTTTAGATTTGGCATTATAGGTTGAAATTGAACATTGTTGTGGTTGGGAATCACATTGCCTTGATTTAGGTAACTTTGATTTTGTATGGTGTTACCTTGACTTGGATCAATACATGGAGTTGTTAACATATTGTTTGGACTTTGAACAAAAAATTTATGATTCACAAACATATCTATCCCAAATTCTACCAAGTGTGGATTTGAAATGTTCATGTTTGGTAAACTTGTATTTGGTATATTCACATTTGGCATGTATGGATTTGGTGGGATAATCTTGTTTTGTTGAAGACTCTTTCATTGATTGTTTGGTTGATAGATTTGTAGGTTTGGACTTTCATTTAAATTTACCATAGGGAAAGGCGTTCCAAAATTTAGATTGGGCATACTCACATTTGTTGTACCATTGAGGTTTGGAGGAGATAATGATCCCATGTATGGATTGTATAAATGTGAGTTTTGATAATCCATTGGCATTGTAAGGCTTTGATAGTTTGGTTGATTTATATTACTCATGATGTATGAATCAAGTTTATATTCCATGTTCTTCTTGTGTTTTGACCTTGTTGACCTCTAAGGGATTTAGGACCAATGATGAGATGAAGGATGAAAGGGGTGAATGATATGGGTGTTGAACTTTTAGGAACTTTGGATCAATGCTAGACTTTGGGATTTGATTTTGATTGGTTTGACTTGGATAATGAACTTGTGAATCCCAAGATGTTAGATGTTATCTTAGGTTGAACTTGTTCAAAGGGGTGCTAATTTAACTAGAGGTATGAGAAAGGATGCATTCTCACACTCCTAGCTAAACAAGGCGATTTTGATGTGTTTTAAGGATTAACCCAAGTCTAGATAATGATGTTTCCAAAGCTCTAAATTTGTTTGTGGGATGGAGATGATAAATGTTTGAGGTGGATGAAGTGTTTGATTTTATCCTAAATGAACCTAATAGGGACCTTGTTTACAAGACCAAGATAGTGAAGAACATGATTTTCCCTAAGAGTAGCTCAAACCAAAAGACAAATATTTTTCTTGGAAGACCATGAGACAAAAGATAACAAACATATGTGTGGGGTTCAATTTGATTTTAATCTTGATTAATGACTTGATTTTTACCACATCCACTTGTCTTGCTTAAGTTTCAAACTAAATGTCTATGTCTCAATTCCTTTTCATTCCACAAGGTCCATTATGTGAAAATCAAGGAATTAAGGACATAGTTCCCTAATGTTGACTTTAGAGAGGGAAAATTGAGATATAGGCCCAAATATTTAGAAGCCTCTAAGGATAGAATCCCTAGGGACAAGCAGTAATACTTGGAATTTTCAAAGGTATTTTCTCTTTCTAAAGGGTTTGAAATTTGATGACCTTGTTGAATGTTTGTTTTCAATATTTTTGGATCCAAGCAAAGTATGTAACTGACTCATAGATTGCACAACCCTAGGATATAAATGGCTATATTTTTTGAATTCCCACTTGGATTTCTCCAGCTGCGCTTATTCAGAGCGGATGATTAGAAGCTTGACCACACTAGCTCCCCTCCACGACACTCACTTCTACTGGTCAGCCAAGCTTTGAGTTCTCATGAATCTCCCATGAAAAAATCTTCATCTCTACTAAGAACCACAAGTATGTGGGACGACTTTAGAGGTCTAAATTCTTGACATCAACAAATATTAGAGATTTTTGGATTTTATACAAATTGGTTCATAATCAAAACACCCGTTCAAACGGCCAAACGAGAGGCAAGATCAACCCATATAAAGAGTATCGTTCGATTTTCCACATGAGCACATTTAATGATGAGTTTACTCAAAATTCAAATTTATATACTGGTTGGGAATAGCTTGGTGTTTAGCTTGTTATTAGTTTGATTTGTTCCCTTGGGGTGAGTACTTTTTCCCTCCAAGGCAGGCTCTCTAAAGTAAACAACAACGAAGAAGTACATTTTTAGTTCGACTACCTAACGTACTTTAGGAGGGAACACACACAATTCCTTTTCTTCATGCTCGCATCATTTGTTCAATTTTAAACCCAAACTTGAAGTGTGGAGGCAATCTTTTAGACAACCTAATGTCACTAAAATGCTTTTGATTCTCAAGTTCATCGTGAAGCGCAAGAGAGGTGCATATGCATTTGAATGACACTAGTTTGTAAAGAAGATTACAAAAAGAAAGTAAACACAAGTTTGTTTAAATCCTCAAAGGCAATAATGAGTTCTTTTTAGAGCATCAAAAGACAAGTATGAAGTTGTTTGTTCAATTTTAGCCCACAAAGCAATGTCTAGTATGTTTTTATGTTCAATTTTGTCCAACTTTGAAAAGATCAAAAAAATGATTGATTTTAAAGCCCAAAAATGATCTAGTTGGCCTAAAACAAAAAATAAAAGAAGAAAATGGATGCTTTAGACTATTGCAATAAGCATTTAAAAATGCTTTTTTTAAAGTTCAAATGCCCAATGCTTGAACTCAAATCTATCTGGATTTATCTGCCTTGATGAGAAGTAGATCAAACTTTAAGCATGAAGAACTGATTGATAGACTCCACCTTAGCAATTTGCACCCAACAACTTTAAGTTAGAAAAACAAAATCAATCATAGATCAACAACTTCATTTAAATTCAAATAGAAAATTATTTCTCCCTGTTCTAGATGTGAAGAACGGAAGCCAAATTGCAACATTAAAATCTTAGATCCCCCTGGTTATGATATCGATTAGACCCCCCTAGACAATATTTATAGACAAGTAAGATTGTAATTAAGTAAGATTTGATTTTATAGATAAGTTAACAACTCGATTCCCATTCACTTAGCCTATAGGAATAAATGAGCAACACCAATGAAGAAGATGCCAGTCAAATCCAATTAAGATCTAGAAACCTATGCCTCCCTCCTTTCAATATTAAATAGAGGTCTCCAATAGTCAATGAAAGCTTAAATGAGAAAACCAACCAATTGATTCAGATTTCCAGTAGACTGTGCAATGAGAAAATCTAGCCAAACAAGTACATGCATATCTCACATCCAAGATAGGTGCAAATACCTATCCTCTCTGCTACTATAATATCAACTGAGGGACACCAGCATTTCTTCCATCCTCGAGATTAGAACGCAACACTGATAGCAATGAACCCACAACCGGAAACAAAAATACCAGGTTGGAATTTGAACATAGAAAAGAGGTTTCAATGTTGATCACTGCACAAATTAAAAGGGTGTGATACTTCAATCTATATCTTGATCAGAATGATGGGAGATGACTAGTAACATTGGGATCGATGTGCATTTAAAATAAAGCAGACATTCTAAATAGATTGTGATTGTGCAAAAAAAATGATTTTGGGTGTTCTTTTGATTTAGGAAGGAACATGGAAAGTGCAGAAGCATCACATTTTTTTTTGTTTAAAAAATTTATCTAGTCAAGCATGTGAAAAGTCATGTGTAGCAATAAAGGAGGATTCTTTCATGTCAATACCGCTATCGACAATGGTCAATGTGTTGTTGGCTTTGTCCCAGATGATATGAATAAACAGTTTTGACTGAGAATTGAGCTTGCTCTTATCCGTTAGTCCTTCGAATCGAATCTTATCCAAAACTGTTGAGCCCTTGTAAATCGATATCAATATTGACCACCTAAATCTACACTACATAAAGTTAAAACATCCAATAGTCATATAAAGTAGATTCGCTGGCAAGATGTGAACTTTAAAGACACTTTTCATGTTAAAGATTGTTGTTCAAGGAGCCAAACGATTAAAGCATTAATCATAATTTTAGAATATACGATTAAAGATGGATTCTATTGACATGTTGTCACTAATCTTTCCACCAAGCTAAAGGATGCAAAAGCCCCAACTTGCAAAATAGATTCAACTCTTACATGCAAATGTTAAAAAGATAAAACAACATTGCAATCTCAGGAATCCAAAATAAACTACTGAATACATGATCCTTTCACAATCAATGTTGATTTCTTCTTTTGTCTACACACCCACCTTGCGTAGCCATTCATTAATGAGAATAGCAATATGTGACCGTGACTTTCTCATACCCGTGCGAAAAATATATCTGAGATAAGACAATTATTGCATTGAACCTTTCCCAACATGCAAGCAATCAACAGTAAATACTACTCAATAGTAAATTATTAAATAGACAGTAATTACACACAATCCAAAAGAAAAAAGGAAAGTGAGCATGAAGAGTGGCGTAATCTAAATTTTACATAACATGTTTATGGTGTTTAGCCACCTCAAAATGTAAACACCATAAAAAAGCATTTATATGATTAAGTCCAAGAGATGCATTAAGTGAAGGTTGTTGCAGAGAGCATGAGTAAGGCTATGGAAATGTGTCAAAGCTGGAAGCATTAAGTGAAGGTCGAATTCATGGAAGAAAATGTAGGAGGGTGGCAATAGAAAGTAGTTTCTATCTCAATTTTACGATATGTCATGTTAAATCCCTACAAAAAAGTTACCATTTGCACAAGTTCAACAAGGAATGCACAGTTTAAAAAGATTATGGCAAACAATTGAATAGATATTTCTTAAATGTATCCTCCATCCCACGCCAAATCGTTGCACATAAAAGCCCACTCAATACAATATAAGATGAATTATGTCTCTTTCAACAAATGGCTAAAACATCTAGCAAGGCGAATTTATATTTATAAGATCGACATGCCTTAATCTATAAAAAGTCCATTTATAAGATTGAATAGCCTTACCATAAATGTCACACAGGTGAAGAAAAAGATATGAATAGCATTTATTAGAATATCAAGAATATATTCTAATATTCTTACAAGAAACAACGCGCGGGTGAAGTAGAAGAGCCTAAGTGACTTGTTGACTGGTATTGCCCCCTGTAATGAAACAGAAGCCATTCCAACTAAGATACAAAATTTGGAAACACAAGCAACATGTTAGATGGTGAGCTTTTCAAACAAACATGAGCTACCCCCACGGTGGGCACCAAAATGTGAGCACTAACCTGTGATCTTCTTTAAACAAAGAAAAATGTTAGCATTAGTCACTTTAAACAAGGAAAATACAATGCTCCTTATGAAATTCTTGATCACATTAAGATAAGAAAACATGATAATAAAAACACACAAAGAAAGCATACAAGCATGTAAAACTATCTAAAATGGACCAAACCTCAATCCCATAGGGGGATTGGTGCTCCTTTGATGTGAAAATAGAGCCCTTTCGCAATCCCTCTTGATGAGCTTCCAATGTGATGAACAAGATGTGATGAAGATGCAATGATGATGGATATGCCTATAATGCAAATGCTAAGATTGTGGAGTAGAAGTGCCTTGTATTTACAGGTTGAAGTTTTGAAAAATGGAGAGATGGGAGGAATGTGGGATTAAAGAAGAGCCAATGATATTGTGACACTTGTCACATGGCTAGTGGAGGATTGTGGAGCACATTTTGGAGAATGTGCATGGTTAATGCATGTAGTTGAGGATTTGTGAGGTGTGAGAGAGATTAATGCACTTGTAAGAGGCATTAAATGAATATGGTTGAGATTTTTTGGAGGGAAATGGCTTGGGAAAGAAGGTCAAATAAGTGGAGTAAATGACAAAATATTCCTTGGGAATATGCCTTGTGAGGGAAAATGATGTATTTAGTTAATTACAGAAAATGATTTTCATGTGCAACTAGGTTAGTTGATCATGAGTTTTCTTTGACCAAGGTTGAGTTAAAAGCTAGAGAAATGAGGGATTCGTATTAGGAGTTAATTAATTTAAGATTAATTAACTTGGATGAAATTATTTGATTTATGACATTTAATTTAAATGTTTGGGTTTATTTAAATCAAATGAGAGGATGTTAGAACATTAGGATTTTAATTAAATATATTGATTTATTTAATTAAAAGAGATGACATTAGTTAGTAGAAAGTGAATTAATCAAATAAACTTAGTTACTTGATTAATAATGTTAATTTGAGCGTCTACAACCACATACTCAACATATGAAGATAGAGGAAAGGAAGGAAGCTGGAAAAGTTTGGAGAAAGAAACAAGGACAATAAAATGAAATGAAGAATGAAACTATGCTTGTGCATTGTGCACTTGAGATATCATGATTGATTGAGATGGTGCATTGGCTCAAGGGCAGCTATCATCTACAAAGAATTTTGAACCCCTGAAAGGATAAAATGTTGAAGTTCACATGGAAATTGTTTTGTAATAACTCATCTGAGGTATATAATTTTTGAATCAGTTTGAATCTATTAGTTAAATTTTTGGAGTATAGACATGATTTGCAGAGGATTGTAGAAAGCTTTTTGATCTCTTTGAAGAAACATATAACTTTGAAAATTGTTTACTTAACAAGGACAATGTACATTAATTATGGAAAGTTAGGGAAAATACAAGTTACTTATGTGTCATTTGTACTCCCTAAGCTCATTCAAAATCAAATAATTTGTATTCAGAGCTGAGAAGAGAAGAAGGAATTCAAAGGTTCTTGTGAATTGAAGAGGAATCATAGTAAAGGTGAAACCCTAGCAACTGAATAGAAAGGTTATTTTCAAAGTTGTTCACAAAACCTAGTTTCTAAATTTCAAAGTAAATTATAATGGCTACTCCATAATTGGTTGATGTCTCTAAGAAACCAAGGCCAAAGTACAAGAAGTATCGATTCAAATCAATGAAGGTTGATAAGGATGGTGCATTCTCTAAGGTAGCTATTGATGCATAATATACAAAAGATGTGAGAATCTAAATTCACGCCCCATATCAATGAAATTGACCACATTAAGTTTGAAGATTTGTGGCATACCTTGCTTGATGATGATTATATTAGATATAAACCAAAGTTTGTGAATGTGTCATTAAAAGAATTATATGTATAGAAATATTTTCTAGACTTCTACGACAATCTTGAGTAGGTAAGAATCATTCTGAGAAGAATTCATGATGAGTTTATTTACTTGGAAAAACCCTATAGGATCACTAAGGATTGAACTAGGGTTGTTACTGGGTTATGTGCAGCCAAACTAGTTTCGGTGATGAAAGTAATCAAGAATGAGAGGGTTATAGAATTAATAGGTGCAATATTTGATAAAATAACCCTAAACACCAAAGAAATAATTGATCTTGGTGTCAAGTATGCTACAATGGGCATTGCATATAAAGTGTATTATACAAAAAAAGAAGGCTCTGTAATTGGTACTGCAATCCACATTGCATACCAAATGGTCAAGGAAGGAAATGATTTTGACCTGTGTGAATTGTTGAGGGAACAACAGTTTTAAAATCTCAAATGAACCAAGGATACTAGATATAACTTAAGGTTTGGATCTCTAATCATTTTTTTAACTTTCTACTTTCTAAATGAATTAGTTGGGTTTAAGGGAAAAGTACGGAAACACCACATTCCAGTTATTACACAAATCAAAAACCACATGAGAGGTTTTCATGATAAACAAGCTTGCAAAACTATGTACTGGGGATTATTCAAGAATTTTCAAGAAGAAATGCAAAATAGGAAGATAATTCCCTTTGATTTGGTAGTAAAACATAAATATGAGATTACCTTTCTTGTTGATAATGATTCGACGAACTTTGAAATGTCAAAATTTTGACCCAGCATCGTCGGCTGGGTCAGAATTTTGACATTTCAAAGTTCGTCGGAAAATCGACAAAATAATTCCGACGAACTTTTGTCGGATTTTGAGTCAAATTTTATCAGTGTAAGTTGTGGAACCAAAAACCTCTTGGATTCTAAATTTTTTGATGCAAACAAATCTTCAATTCTTGCAAAGATAAAGAAAATTGTCCTCTGTACAGCTGAGGAAATAAGCACAATACTATAAAAATCACATAAGGTATGGAGATTCTAGCTCCTTCTACAAAGATACTCTATTTTTTAATATTATAAAAATCGATCATTACATTCACCAAAAAAAATACCTCCTACATTAATAACTATCTTCTTTTAACCACCAAAAGCACCTAAATCAACTCCTACGTAGATTGCATAGTAACTGCAGTCGAAAATAGCTAAATCAACTCCTATGTAGTTTGCACAATAAATGTAGTCTAAAGTAGAGTAAACAACACCTAATTAGCTCCTACGAATACTACTAACAAACAACAAATCAGTCTTTGTGATCCAAGTGTTATATGAATCATGGAGGCCTTTCCACTTAACAAAATACAGTTTGTATACCCTAGACCGTGTAGCAAGCAATTTAGTATCCAACACTCATTCAATCTGCTCTTTTTTCTTCTTCGATATGTGCTTGGCCTAGTCATTGATTTCCTTTCCACACTATTCTATATTTACCTGGTCATCATTTGTCCTTGCAGAGTATGGGTGAAGGTCGACAACATTAAAAATAGGACTGATGCCTAAATCATCAAGAAGATCAAGCACATAATCATTGTCATTTATCACCTTTTGAATTTTGTACAGACCTATTTTCTTAGGTTTCAACTTGTTATAGGTACCTTGAGGATACCTCTCTTTGTGCAAATGTGCCATGACCATTTCCCCTTCCTGGAAGATTTATTTTCTTCTAAGCATATCAACAATTTTTTTATAATGTTTGTTCATGGTTTGCAACTTGTGCCTAACCTGTCGATGTATCTCTTGGATATTTTCTTTACAATTTGTAGCATCTTGGTTGATTTGTGGGTTTGATAGTAGATCCATTAAATCCACAATTCCTTTAGGATTTGATCCATACACAATTTGAAATGCAGACTTACCAGTAGATTTGTTTATGCTAGAGTTATAGGTAAATTCAGGTTGAGATAGAACCAAATCCCATTGTCTTGGGTTGTCACCAATCAAGCACCTCAATAGATTTCTCAAGCTCCTATTTGCTACCTCTATTTGACCATCGATTTGGGAGTGGTACATTGAATTATATTGCAATTTGCTATCCAACTTCTTCCACGAGGTTCTCCAAAAGTAGCTTAAGAACTTTGTGTCCCTATCATTGTTTATGGTTTTTGGAATACCATGTAACTGCACTATGTTGGAGCCTAAAATTTCATGCAAATTTTTGCAAATTTTTTGGTTCCCATGATCAAAAATTTAATTTCAGCACTCA
The DNA here is from genome assembly GCA_007258455.2 of Sequoia sempervirens. Taxonomy (NCBI): domain Eukaryota; kingdom Viridiplantae; phylum Streptophyta; class Pinopsida; order Cupressales; family Cupressaceae; genus Sequoia; species Sequoia sempervirens. Next base: position 116,266,790 of record VDFB02379711.1, read on the forward strand.
GAAGTACAGTTGAAAAATCTGCTCATATGACCCACTTTGAAAAATCATAATTGGAAGCCAGTGCAATTTCACGCAAAATCACCTTGCAAGCATGTTTATTTGACATATGTGAATGTGCATGCCAAATTTCAGCTTCATACGATCAGTTTTGACAAGATTCCAAAATGCCAAGTTGAAGGGTTCTACGAAGGTTTGATGTTTACACAGTGTTAAAACTGCCAAAAGGGTCAACTTTGGAGGATGGTATTAAGAAACTGAAAAAGTTTCATGAAAAACCAATTGGTGCCTCATATTATTCTCACCTTAATGTGCATCCATGTCAATTTTTAGAGCCTCAACACTTCATTTAATATTTTTTCAACATCAAAACCAAATGGATTTTACCTAGTTTGAAGACTGCATTTCCAGAACAGCTACATAGTGGTCAAGTTTGATTTTTAATATCTTGCAAAGGAAGAAGATTAAAGAAAAACCATCTTGCACACATGTTCATTTGACCTAAATGAACTAGTATCTAGGGTGAATCACATTTGATATTTTTTACAAAATACCAAGTTGGTGAGTTTTTAGATGGTTCTTGACAAAGGCAAGTTTCAGAAATTGGTAAATGGACAACTTTGAACATTGATATTTTGCAATCCTAATGGAATTATACAAATCCACCTAGCAACCACACTCCCTTATCATAAATCAACATGTTGGTGCAGCTTTGTGGCTCCATGAGAAGTTTTGATCAGTTTCCTGAGGTGATTTCAGAAGCTACTTGACCTATTTTGATCATTGTGCAAAATTCCAGAAAATAAATTCTACTGAAAACACATTTTAGTTTGAGAAGCATAACTGCAAGAGATGGGGTGTCATGAGATCCAATTATTATTGGTTGTAATGAGTGTAGAAGAGACCTCTAAGGAATGTTTGCCATAATGATTGAATTGGATAACATTGATTTAAAAGAAAAAATTCCTCTTAAAATCAAAAGGGTAAAGCATAGGCTACCCACAAGAGAGGGCTTGGTGTTTTGGAATCCTAAAGGGGCTATTAGGTAACATACTAAAGATTTTTGGAAACCCATATACGGCATGGGTGTGAGTTTCTCTGTACATAATAACATGTGGTTGAAGATGATGGATGGAAATTTTAAGGTTTTACAAATAAAGCATGTCTTAGATATAAAAGATGAACTTTATCAACTCATGCCTATGAGTTTCCCTTATCACATACGAGTCTACAGAAAGACTAGATCAGTACATACTCTTAAAACTCACATAAGTCTCCATATTTTCAAACATAAAGGGGTAAAAATTTTATTAAATCAAGGAAACGTTACAAAGCAAGGGCATTAAATGGCCCTATCAAGTTCAACCAAGTGATCCAATTGATGGCCCCGATCCACCAAATTCCAATCATGCATATGATCAGAAGCCCATTTAGCCAAGCAATCAGCAACACCATTCCATTCACGAGGAATATGATTGAAAGTAATATACTCCAGAGAGGCACAGAGAGTGAGAATTTGTTCAACAATCAAAGCCAACTGCCAGCTCATATTATCCATATACCGCCTTTTCAGTAAATTCACCACAACCTGGGAGTCAGACTCACATATGATCCTTCGCCATCCCAACTGACTGCCCCGCTCCACAGCCAATAAAATGGCCTGAGCCTCCATAAGATTATTCGTATGAAGACCCTTATACACAGAGAAAATAAACTGAACATCTCCTGAGCTATCACGGCCCACACCCCCAATGCCAGCATGACCTGGATTTCCACGAGAAGAGCCATCCGAGTTGATTTTTAGGACTCCAAAGGGAGGAGGGGTCCATCTTCCATCCCTATTCACCTTCAGGGTAGGATGCCTGCATCTGTTGCGCATGAGCTGTCGTTGCGGAGGAGGAAGATGAAGACGATTACAACAACCAACATCCTGAGGGTCCACCAGCATAGTCATATCACACTTAGCCACAATAGTTTCTCCTAAGGAGTGTAAAATTTTCCTCCAAAGGTGAAGAGCCATCAACCTCGAATCCTAAAAGATCCACCTATTCCTCTCCAACCATAGGTTCCAGATAATAAAGGAAGGCCCAAGAGCCCAAGCAGCCTAAAGAAAGGAGGTAGAAACAGGGGCCCTGCCCCACCGTTCCCCAAATTCCACCAAAGAGGAAGCATGCCAGCAGGCCGTATTCCACACCCCCCACCAGAAGTGCCAAATCTCCCTAGCATAGGAGCATTGGAAGAAGATATGGGAGACATTCTCTTCACAGCCATGACACAACACACACATAGAGGGACCTTGGAAACCACGCTTACATAAATTATCCCAAGTAAGACATCGATTTTGAGCCACTAACCACATAAAGAAGTTGCACTTGGGCCATGACAACTTGTGCCAAACTTGCTTCCACCAAGGGACCTCAATGTCCCCAAACAACTACCTACCAATCTGCTTATAACCGGCAACCACTGAGTACTTTCTAGACAAGTCTGAACCATCCCAAGCCAAGACATCAGATCCTCTCAAAGAATTACAAGCACGGGAAGCCAGAAGTTGGGAAAGCTAACGCCTATCCCCCTCAGACCCTTCTGGTGGCCACTCAGAAGGATGCTTCCAGCGAAAATGTAGAACCAAACCATCATGTTGCGCTACCTTATAATGCTCCATAGTATCCTAGCCACTCACACTAAAAACCTCAGAAAGAGGCTAGAGATGAGGAAAAGAAGAGACAATAGGAGGGTAGCCATCCCAAGAATCTAACCAAAAAAGAGCCTGTGACCCTGAATGACAGGTCAAAAAAGAGCATCCTTAATCAACTGCGCCCCCACTTTCAAAGTATGCCAAATCATAGAACCACTCCTTCCAGAGGATAGCGAGGGACCTCAAAAGAAGCAACACCCCGAAGATATTTATGGTTGAGAATACAAGCCCATATTTGGTGCTGATGGGTGCACCAGCGCCAGTAAAGCTTGGCAGCAAGAGCTTTCCCATTCAAAATAGCAGAGCGTAAACCAAGACCACCCTCCTACTTTGGTCTACACACCGATTCCCACTTAACAAGGATCCATTTTGAAGACAACAAATTACCGCTCCAAAGAAATTGATGAGAAAGAGCATCAAATTCCTTAAGGAAATACATAGGAGCCGCTTGAACTAAGCACCTGTAGATGGAAAGGGCCTGGATAACAGACTTGAGAAGAGTCACTCTAGCAGCAGAAGACAACCAATGATGAGTCCAATGAGTAACCTTCCGCCTAAGCTTATCAAGCAATTGCTGCCAGGAGGATCTGGGCTGACGGCCAACAGCAAGAGGAATACCCAAGTAGACAAAGGGAAGAGACCCAATTTGAAACCGTAGAATAGCAGCAATCTGACGCTGGATAGCTTGAGGAGTATTAAAGAAGAATATAGAAGACTTTTTCTCCTTCACTCTCTGGCCCGAAGCCGGAAGGTAGATGTCCAAACTTTTCCTAAAGGAATCAGCCTCCCTAATACGAGCCAGTCCCATAAGAGAGGTATCATCGACAAATTGGAGATGAGAAAGCATAGGCAAGCCCATCCCCCACCGCCAACCATGAATCAAACCATGTGAAACTTGAGATTTAAGAAGCCGGCCAAGCCCCTCAGCCAAAATAATAAACAAATAAGGAGAGAGCGGATCCCCCTGACGAAGGCCCCTAGTAGCCCCAAAAAGCTCAAAAGGTTCCCCATTCACAATAATCGAAAAGGAGGAAGAAGTCACACAACTCAAAATCCAGCTCACCCAATCAGAGGAAAAACCAAAGGCCAACAGAATCTTCTGAAGAAAACTCCATTTAACTTTGTCATAGGCTTTGGCCATATCGAACTTGATAAACATAGACCTATCCTGAGAGGTAGCCATGGAATGAATGGCTTCAAACGCAATCACCACCCCATCCAGAATTTGTCGACCAACCACAAAGCCGCCTTGCTCCTCATAAATGATCATAGGCAAACAAGATTTGAGCCTCTCAGCAATCAACTTTGTAATAATCTTATACACCACGTTACAGAGCACAATAGGTCTAAAGAGATCAAGTTTGTCTGCACCTTCCTTCTTAGGAATGAGAACCAGAAAAGTAGCATTCAGGGCACGAAGCATCTGCTTACTATGAAGAGACTCCCGAACAACCTCCAACAAATCCATCTTCACAATATCCCAAAACTCCTGGAAAAACTCAATTGGGAACCCATCAAGGCCAAGAGCTTTCCCTTTGTTTATCCCAAACACCACCTCCTCCACTTCTGACAAAGTCACCGGGCGAATAAGCGAAGCATTCAACTCATTAGAAATTAAAGAGGGAATACAAGCAAGGACTCTATTTTCATCAGCCTCAGCAGGTAAAGAATCCTCAGTGAATAGATTAGAGTAGAACTAACGAGCCTCTCTAGACAGAGCATGTTGTGCAGAGATTGAAATACCCTCAAAGTTAACAAGAGAATAAATAAAGCACTTATTTCGACAAGCTTGCACTAAATGATGGAAAAAAGCCGTATTCATATCACCCTCTTGAAGCCAATCAATCCTAGCTTTTTGTTTCCAAAAAATCTCTTCACATAGCTCCCACTCTTCCACCAATTTCAGAGCCTGGGATTCAGCATGCCCAAGATCCTCCGAGAAGCCCAAACCTCGAATCTGGCAGGTAATCACAGCAAGGCGGTCCAACGCTTCTCTTTTCCTAGCCCAAAAATTACCAAAACTCAACCTATTCCATCGCTTAAGATGAAACTTAACAAATTGCAACTTCTTAACCAGAGAATACATAGTTGTACCATACGCAGGAGTTCCATCCCGCCACCATTGAGCCACAAGATCACCCAAAGACGAATCACGCAACCACATAAGCTGGAACTTGAAAGGTGGATTCTTAGGATTTGGAAAAGTTGAAGTCGAAAACTTAATTGGCCAATGATCAGAGCCACGCCAGTCAAGAATCTCAGAGCAAATGACCAAGCTACCTCTAACCCAAGAGCAAGAGACAAGGAAATGATCAAGCCACTGGGCAATCACTTCAGGCCCACTCCGTCTATTATTCTAAGTGAAAATTCCATTAGCGGGTTTTACATCCATCAAAGCCAGAGAGTCCACATTAATCTGAAACAGATCTGAAGCAGGACCAAGCCTAGGCAGCCCTCCCCTTGTCTCCTCCAAGCTCAACACAGCATTGAAGTCACCAGCTAAGATCCAAGGCAGAAAGGGAGTGCATGACCTAACATACCTGATATGAGCCCAAAGCTGGGATTTACCACGAATATCAATCGGAGCATAAACATTACTAACCAAAATAGTCTCACCAGATTCCAAAACCAAGGCCACCATAGAAATAGCAGACTGGCTGGAAATCCACCAATGAGGAACAACCTTACGAGGATCCCATAAAAGAGCCAGACCCCCAAAGGTTCCCCTAGACCCAATACATTGACACTGGCCAGAAAACCAAATACAAGGGGCATGTTGAAGCATGAGGTCCACTTGAAGCTTAGTTTCCTAAACACAAAAGATATCAGGAGAATGAACAACAATCAAATCTTGAATAGCCTTTTGACGGGAGGTGTTATTCAACCCCCTTGCATTCCATGAGAGAATAATCATGAGGAAGGTTGAGAGAAGCACAGGCCTCAAGGGTCTTAATAGCACTAGATTCTACCAATAGATCCCTAGTAGATTTAAGCTTGTCTGCATCCTTCTTACGACCAACTTTCGAAGAAAATTCAAAATGCCCCTTCTTGAGAGGGCGTTGCAGCACCCCCAAAGCAGGAGACGATCCTTGACCTTTACCTGAAGAAAACATTGCCTTAGCTAAATCTGCTAAAACAATATCATCCTGCACATCTACAGAGGCCCCAGGAGGCTCCGAACTCCCCTGCTCCAATGCCGGAGAAATATTCTGAACAACAATTGCTTTCTCCAGCCCTGTATCCAAACCAACATCCATACCAGTGGCCCCAGAAGAAAGCTCAACAAGAATCCCTTCCTCCAAAGCCTAATTATCTAGGACCTCAAACCGATTGAAACCCTGATCACTCTGACTATCCTTATAGGCTCGCTTGTGACCCCTCCCTTTATTTCTCAGCTTAACAGGGATAAAGCCATCCTTATCAGGACCACCCTCAACCACAGACGCCTTCCCTTTATCCCCTTTCTCCACCAAAGGCACAGAAGAAGGAGAAGAAGACACCCCTGCAGCTTTGGGTGCCCGAGGACACTGGCGCTGAAGGTGTCCATACTCATGACAAAAGCGGCAACGAAAAGGAAGGGACTCATAATCAAGCGGTTGAATCCACGAGGCAGAGCCAATACAAATTTCCAAAGAATCCGGTAGAGGGCTATTTAAATCAATTTCAACACAAATGCGAGCATAAGAGAATACCTTTTTATCCAAAGCATTTTGAGCAATGGCAGCCAGCTTCCCCAACAAAGCCGCAATCCAGTGCAAAATATCCTCCCTCCAAAACTCCAACGGCAGCCATGGAAGACGGACCCAAACAGGAACCCGTGTAGGAAGATCCTCTGTCACATTAAAACCTCCATGCCAGGGCTTAATGAACAAGCCAACATGATTGTAAAAATATGGCCCTCCCTCAAAAACACGATTACGATCTGAGATACAAGAAAAATCAACCATGAAATAACCATTTGCAGCCACCAAAAGATCGAAATCTCCTTCAACCTGCCAGGTGCGACGGATCCAAGACTCTAAAGCCGAAAGAGGAACATGAATACCCAAGAACTTGCAGATCAGAACATGTTGGCTCCAATAATCTATGTCCTCCTGAACCGATTCAGGAGAAATAACCAGAATAGGGCGATCTTGACTCTGCGGCAAGCATCCGTTCACTTTCTTGAGCTTAGAGCTCTCACCCACAAAGGAAGAATCCAATTTTTGTGCATGCATGGCTGCCGAAAAATTCTGAGAAGGTTTTGGCCCAGCAAGCACAAGGCTTTTGAGATCCTCTGCCATACCTTCACACCGAAACCCAACACCCAACCCACACCAAATCCTCCTCTCAGAACCCCCACCGCTTCCACCTCCCACTTCCCTCACCCCACACAACCCCCAACCCACTGCACCCAACTCCCCTCAAACCCCTACGCAACAAAAAACAAAGCCCCGGCCTGTTACAGGCCGTGGGCAATCAACAGCGTAAAGCGTAGGAGCATCCGCTGTCAAGTTATCTTCCAGCTCTAAGTCTCCATATTTTCACTAACCACTAAATTTTTGGGTTTGGATTATTGAGCCGATATGAAGCTTCTAGTATAAATAATGTATGTATGCATCAAGGTTATTAATTGCTCAACCTTAGGGTAATAGCAATAGGGAGATTTGACTTGGTCATTTGTTATAAGAGTGCACATCTCTTTCCAAGCTTTATAGCCATTCTTACTCATGAGCGAGCGGGCTTTTTGAGATAAATCCACTTGTGAGCCTGCAGAAGTGATCATAAAACAAATATTGGCAATAGACAATAGCATACGTTGTTCCCACAAGCAAAGAAGGACATAAGGGTGGTGGCTACTATATGGGTTCCAATGATCCTCGATTATTCCATGGATACACAAAATGGGAGTTTGAAGAGGCTGAGTCAGGAAAATGAAGAGGCTGCAAAATTCACCCAACTGAGGCTTCCAGTATGATTTGAAGGCATTGGAGGCTATATGTTTCCACATAAAATAATAAAGAGACACCTCTTTTGTTGTCTTAATTCCATCAAAAGAAAATATCGATCTAAGTTAACCTATGTGGTTTTAACTTATTGGAACATCTTTGTGGGTTTGATACTAAAGCTTCCATGAATTTCAAGCAAAAATGGAGGATGCTTACAAGCTCAAAACAGAGCAAGGTGTCCCACACAAACGAAGCAATGTCAGAATTATTGGGTGTACGCAGTGTGCTCAACTGACTGTTAGTTGCGGTAAAGCCCTCATACACATGGCTTAGATGGGAAGGAGATAGAGCTGCATAAACATTTGCTTGATGCTACCAAAACTCATAGAAAAGGAGCAAGGCATATATATTTACGCAAGTGGCAGAAACAAAGGTGACTCACTCAGATTTTATTTTATGACAGAGAGGTTTTCATCTTAGATTTGATGTATGCCAGGAGAAATTGTCACATGAGGACATTCAGCTACTTTGCGTACCAACAAAGACTTATATGGTGCATTTGACCTCTTCAACAAGCTTAGCAAAAACCACGCAGTAGGGATGATCCAGAGCCACTATTTGAAGCATTGTATATAAAAGGTGTTTCTCACGGAGATGATGTTGGAACAAGATCGTGCGTTTTAGTTTTGAAAAGTTTAAGCTCAATGTTTTATCATTCTCAAAATATTACAACGCAGGATCGAATATTTCAACATCTGATTCTTCTATTCAATGGCGTTGTTGGAACGAATTTGCTTGTGGAAGATTTTTAAAGATCAATTAATGGAATCCCTATCTGGTTTAAATGAAAAGAGAGTTAGGGCAACAGTGGATGAAGGATGTTTTGTTTCCCCTTAGCAATGAGATGACAAGTGAGGGATAACAATGGTTGAAGAACAACCAAAGCGCAGAAGAGGAAGTCCAAGCATTGTGGATTGGAATACCACGTGCAGAATTTTCATTTGTTCCTGATTATAGGGTTTGTTGCTCATAAGATGAAATCTAAACTGATAGAAACCAGGGGTAGCAATAATGCAAAATAAACAGACAAAGAACAGGAAACCCTAAAGTCAGCGTGGGAAAGCAGCATCAGAGAGACATGTATTGTCGGAGTGGGTTTCTCATATCTCTCCGATTAAGTGGGTCACTCTGATGAGGTTTTCGAGAAAAGTCCCACCGATAGCCAGACACCACTTATATTTCATTCACGAAAACAAAAATATGAAGGTTTTATTTCAGTAAAGCGTGATGAATATTTATCAAGAAAGATTTTAACAAAACATTGGCATTAATATAAACTAGTGCGGGTGAAAATGTTAAAAGGCACAAAGTAAGGTTCTATTAAAATGATAATCATGACATCGTTGAGCCTAAAGATTGAAGAATGGGTAATTATTTTACCCAAGGCATATTTTAATCGTGCCGAAGTGTACAAGTGAAATATTTTTACCAGGGGGTTAGAAGTGGATGATTTCTATTGAAAGAATATTTTATTAAATATGATATGGGTAAAAGAAACGTGAAAATCTAACGGATGATAATAGATCATAATTAAAATTCACAATGATGGAAAATTCAAAGGGAGTTAAAGGGTGGATAAATATTTTACCCAAGAAAAGCGTAAAAGGTAAAATTTTCAAAATATTTGCACTGGAAGGTAGAATATTTTTTCCAAAGATGAAAAGCGCAGATGAAAATTATTTTTTGGAAAATAAAATACTTTCGAGGAATTAACAAAGTCAAAGATTACGAGGTGGATAATTATTTTACTCAAAGGACATCTTGGGTAAAACATAAAGTGAGAAATTGCCAACAAAGAAACTTAATGAATAATTCAAGATTAAAATTTCATGAGGAACACAAAGATGAAGGTTAAACTATTTTAATTTTCCGAAGGCAACTAATTAAATTTTTTATTTTTCACTGAAGAGATCCGCATCAAACAAATATGAAGGGTCATAACACTAGAAGATATAATGTATATATGCCAGATAAAATCAAGTGAAGAAGGTATTAGAATTAGGAATCATTAGTAGGTTAGGAAATATACTAGATAGGTGGAACAGTTGCCTAAACAAAATATCATGATGTGTATTGCAAAATATTTTGAAATAATGCAAATGGAGAAGAAGTTTTAATTTGGTGCTAAAATCTGGTGTCAATTGTTTGTTGAAAATATACGATTATTTGGTTGTCTCCAACTTAATATTTCCTTATTATTTAAATTGGTGTATTAAGTATATATTCAATTTATCAAGGCACATTTGTTGTTCTTGTGTGCTGTGATTAATTGGTTTCTTTGAAAGAATTAAAATCCTTCTAATCAATCACAATAATCTAGAAGTGTTATGTGGATTGATAAGAAGAGCCTTATAATCGATAAAATTATCACACTGTCTCCAACTTGATTCTATCATGTTATTCAAATCTATATTTGATTTGTCAGGGCACATTTGTTGCTTTTGTGTGATTCAGTTAACTGGTTCCTTCAAGGAAGGATTAAAACTTCCTATTAATTAATCACAGTAACTAGTAAGAATCATTTGGATCGATAAGAAGAGACTGATAGTTACATCCTTGCATGTTTATACAAGGTATAAACAATCACAAGTGCCAAGCAATTTGAATTGTAGTCACTAAGTAAGGCACATATCATTCACCTCCATTATCCCAACAAAAGTAGGCACTAATCATACCAATTCCATTTTAGAATTTCATAAAATCTTATCCATACATTCACATTTCAAATTTCAGTAGGAGAAGTTAGTAAGCTTTCATCTATCCCACACTATTTGCCACTATGGACAGATCCATCAATTCAACCAAATCATACATTCCTTTAATCTACTCCATTATAAAGGTCCACCCGCCTAGGTCTAGCAGAGCTTAAAGTGCAAGGAGTCATCAACCTAATAGGTTATCTCCATCCGTTAGTTCAAAAATGTTGCAAGTTTGATCATAGAGCTCGACACCCTCTTAGGATTTGTAACCTACATTTTTGAGACCTAACACACTATTTCCTTGAAGAACAAGTGTGTTACTTGAATTGCATCATTGGTCTTGTTACAAGGTATGAAGTGGGAAACTTTAGAAAAATGATCAACCACTGCAAACATTAAATCAAATCCTCTCTGCGTCTGTGGCAACCCCAAGATAAAATCCATGGAAATGCCAGTCCATGGTTCTATTGGCACATGTAGAGGCATATAAAGGCTTGTATTTTGTTGTCCTCCTTTAGCAATTTGGCACACCCTACAAGTAGCAAAAAACCTATTCACATCTCTTCACATATTTGGCCAAAAGAATTTCTCATGCACCAATTTAAAGGTCTTATCTTGTCCAAAGTTTCCACCAAGACCACTTTAGTGTATCTCCCTTATTAGTTTTTCTCTCCTCAATCCAAATGGAATACAAAGCTGAGGTCCCTTAAAAAAAAACTATCTGCTAGCAAATAGTCTTCACAAGAATGCATACCTGTTTGGTCTTGACTATTTAGGAGTGCATAAACTTTTCCAAAATATGGATCTGTTGCATATTCATATTTCATTTCATCATAACCAAAAAGTGCATTACTCATTACAACCAACAAATGACGCCTTCTACTTAGAGCATCAACCACCACCTTAGATTTACCACTCCTATGCTACACAACAAAGGCATAAGCCTACAAAAATGAAGCCCATTTTGCATGTTTGTGGGACAACTTGCCCTAAGAATTAATTTAATTCAAAGCTTCATTGTCAGTCATCAAATGAATTCCCTATGTAGAAGATAATGCCTCCAATATTTTAATGTTCGTACAATAGCATAAAATTCCTTATCATAAATAGTATACTTTTTTTTGGCGTCATTTAATTTCTCACTAAAAAAGGCCAAAGGTTTACCTTCTTGGCTCAACACTCCGCCAATAGCTACTCTGGATGCTCTAGTTCCTCTTCAGAATCATCCAAGTACAACCTGTTCTCAATGGCCTCTAATCTTCTGACCCAATCATCAACATTATTCCTCTGAAGATTAGCATTTCTCCTACCTCTCCCTCCCCAATGCATATGGATCCCTCTCAAGACCATCGTAGTTTTCTATAATACCAAAATGATGCAGACGAATCTTCAATTCCTGCAAAGATAAAGAAACTTTTCCTCTATATAGCAGAGGAAATAAGCACAATATTATAGAAATCACGAAAGGTATGGAGATTCTAGCTCCTTCTACAAAGATACTCTATTTTTTATTATTTTGAAAACTGATCATTACATTCACCAAAAAAAACTACCTCCTACATTAACATCTATCTTCTTTTAACCACCAAAAGTACCTAAATCAACTCCTACGTGTAGACTGCACAGTAACTGTAGTCCAAAACAGAGTAAACAACACCTAATTAGCTCCTATGAAGACTACTAACAAACAACAGATCAACTCCTAACTAACAATAGATCAACTCCTAAGAAATAGCAAGTCAACCACAGTTAAGGAATAGTTGCATCAATTTCCATGTGAGGTTTGACCTATGACATTAAGGCCTATGTTGAAAATTTGTTGAAAAATCCTAAGGACCCATCTAGGAAGATATTTGGAACCTATAAGGAGATAATTGACAAGATAATCCAAAAAAAGGTGGAAGACTCTCATGAAAAGAGGATAGATAAGATGTTTCAAAAATTTATGTATTTCACAGTTAACCAAGAAGGGACCTTAAATCTCTACCCAAGATCCACAAAACATTCCTTCAGACCCTATTAGTTTTGAGTTAAGTTTGATTAGAAATATGATATTGTAATAATAGGTTTAGGGTGTTTTAGTAATAATATTAGGTTAAATCATTTAGTTAATAGTATCATGTTATTTAATTCTATGGTTAAATTGTGTTTACATATTTAGGAGCATAGATTTTTTTTTAAAAAAATTGATATTATAGATTTTATTGTTTTTGTATATAATTTTAGAGAGAAAATGTTCAATTATTTGTACAAGTAAATTCAACAATGGGGTGTGACAATTGATTATCATGAGTTAGGGGTTAAAAAAGTGTTGTTTTTGACACCTTGTGCAACTATGAATATTAATGACATCAAAATTGATGACATGGACCTAAGATCTTAAGTTTAACCAATCAGCCAACCAAAGGTGTCGCTATTAAATTTCATAGTTTAACATAACAACATACAATTTTAAGATGTGCACAATTATTGAATCTTCTTCCCTGAGACAGATGATAATCATTCATTACTCCTGCGAACCAAAAAATCTAAATACTCAAATGCAAAAGTTACATTACAACAAAAGAAAAGTTTGGAACCCAACATTCTTGCGACGCACTTAGATTGATGAAATGTGGCAAGATACGACATTTATCACACTTGCCACAATTTCTTAATGTTGTCTTCATTTCCAGCACCATGGAAAACAGTTGCAACTTCTCTGTAAATGCTGATTCGAGAAGAGAAGACTTAGGAGCATCAGCTTGATTGATTGATTTATCAATTAATAACAGAATATCAAGATTTCTAGCATAATATCAAGATTTCTAGAAAAAACTGTGTGTAAATTTTTACATCATTATTTGCTGACGTAAATTTTTTATTAATTTATATACCTGTTTTGGTGAACTGGGCACTGCTTTAACCAAGACAAGTACAGATTAAAATCTCACATATCTAAAACAAACTATTCTGATCAAATATGTTGATCAAATAGTTTTCCCAAAAAAAAATGTTAAATCACTTTCTCTAAATAATTAGAATGAACGCAACGACTTTCACACTGAAACTCTTCATACACCTTGGGCTTTGATGCAGTCAAGGTAAACATATGGGTTGTACGTGATGAAAGCCAACCAGAATTCATTTTAGATACAAATACTGAAATATACATTCGTTACAATTGGTATTCTCAAAGCCTTGGAAGATCAAAGAAATGAAGAAGGTAGGAAAAGAAGTTCAGCTTTGCAAGTACAAAAACAAGAGTATTTAAACTTAGAACACGATGGAAACTTACAGTTCCATTTAAAAGCATTTTACTTATGGTGCAGTAGCAACAATACAACTAGATATAGGGCATACTAAGTAGCTCAGTCCAGACCAGTACTCTTCCTACTGACTGGCATACTGATCAAAGCTATGGAATAATCTTAGATAGCTTCATTTTATCAATCCATGATAGGAAAGAAGATTCTGTATTACGAAACCCAAAGAAACCATACTCCTTACTTTTGTTCATGCTATTGACGCCCTCAAATGGAACATTTAGCATGAAGTCTACAAACCACCAATTTCCAACTTCCTCAATTTTGGTGGGGCATAAATTATTTTCTTTCACAATTGCCTCCCAGATAGGTCCTTTGTCTTTCATTGCTTCAGCCAGACTAAATCCTTCACCTTCATATGGCAGCATTTTCAGCTCAAATTTCTCTGCAATTAGTTTCCACAGTTTTTTCCATTTAAACACATCTCCATTAGAACAATTGAAGGCCTGGTTCTTGGCGTTAGGTTCTACAGCAGCCCATATTTCTTGCTCTGCAATCAATTCAGCATCAGCTACATCCGTAAATTGTTCCCATGCGACTCTATTGCCCGGGTATTTGAATGAAAGCCCCTCATATTTGCAAATGGAAGCATAGACACAAAGAGTACCAATGATGTTCATTAAGCTCCAAGCAGAGAAGCCAAATATGGCTGGAGGGCGGTGAATGGACCAAGTTAGTCCCTTTTTCTTCTTGGCAGCATCAAACAGTATATCTTCAAGTGTGTAGTAGAAATTAGGCCCGGGTAGCCTGGGAAGCTCTTCATGAAAGGGTGGCTCATGGGGCTGAATATTTCGATTTTTGGTCGCATTATCAAATGGACCTATGTAGTGTTTCAAACCAGTCTGAAGACAGATGTGCTCAAGATTTTCGGCATTAGGCAGTAGTGCATCTAAGACATTATTGAACATTCTGCCATTGTCTTGACAGTTCTGTTCCTCTGTCTCTCTACTAACCCAACAAACCCAAAAAATATGAGTTACATCCTTCAAAGTAGAAATCTTTTCTAAAGTCTCTTCTCTGTTTAACACATCACATTGGATATAATCAACTAGAGTGTCTGGAGACCAATTAGGCTTAGGCCTCCTAGCTACGCCGTAAACTTTCCAGGGTCCACCAGGAGTGTCTGACAAAGGCAAGATTTCAGCCAAGCTATTGCCCACAATTCCTGTGACTCCTATAATCAGGCCTACTCCTTGCTTATCGAATTTTATTGCCGAGTCTTCAACATTTTGCTGGACTCTCCCCTGCATGAAAAGAAAAAGTCACATGTACAACTTTGCTAGATAATACAACAGTAGATAAGTTACCCCAATTATCGAACACTCGTTATTTCCTATTTCAGTGGTTGAGGGATAAGAAATGGACAATCGACTTTTAGTTAATGTCCATTTATCTTGATTAGAAACCGCTACATAAGATACTCTATTGGTGACAGATATGATGCGGCACGCGGCAATGAATCTCACCGGCTCTTTTCCATGATCAAACCCAACTCCCCACAACATGTATGTAACAAAGCATGCAACAACAGTACTACAGAACTTGACACGATATGCAGTGCTAAATCAGACACAATCAAAAATCCAGAAATTACAAAATCTTCAACGATACGCAGTGCTAAATCAGGAAGGGCAACAACAGCCCGTGTTGAATAAACAAAGATGAGAATAATGGGCTTCTACGTTCATCTGAGGTCATTTCTCCTTGGGCATGGTTCATCTTCCATTTGGGGTAATCCGTCAATGACCCAGATCACCATAACAATCCTAATGCTCTGACACCACTTCAATGATCCCTTTTGAATCAGTTTTATTTTCAGATTTCGGTAGGGGTCATTACAGTAGTATGAGAGAGTTTAGGAGCATTGCAGTCATATCAGAGCCGTGATTCTGACCGCATATGAAGCTGTAATAACAAATCCAGAATGGACTCAAAGCAAGGAAAAGCCAGAGAACTGGTTATGGATGGATAGTTCCAGCATTTGGTTCAGAGTCTCCAGACCATGGATAGCATGAGCAGGAACTAGAGAATGAAACAAATCATGCATCAACTTCTGCTTATCAAGAACAGTAGATCCCTTTCTTTCCACCTAGCACCACCATTGACATGAGGCTGAAAGGTTTCAGAATCATCACAGTATACCCAAAAGGGAGTCTTTTGTCAAGTCATCAAAGGATCTCCTTCCCTTCCCACAAACGGTTCAAGTTGATTGTTTTAAGGAAATTGGGTGCACAGGTTGACCCTGCACATTATGCTTTTAAGATTGGTTGTTTTCACAACTGCATATACATGTGCCTAAGAGCTTGGGCTGTTCTTATTATTTGTGGTAATCAGAACAGAGTTCCACTGTTCTTTTGCTCTCCTGGCAGATAATAGTAGGTACTAAATGATGATAGTGGTGTGGCCAAGTAAGGTGTCTTAGTTTTTGGTTTATGGCTCCAATTTTGAAACATCTAATGTTAGCTCTTTGTATGGCTTTGGGTCTATGGTTATTCCTTTTGGTTTCTCTCTACCTTTGGCAAACTATAATAAGCTGATCTGCTGTCCATAGGCTGTACTAATAATGTTTCTGTATCCTGAGATATAGTATTGTAACTGATTGTATTTTATGGCCCTCCTCATCAGAACAGCCCTTTGTAATTTTGTTGGCTTTAATATAATGGTAATCAGATCAGAGTTCTACTGGTATTTTTCTGCATTCGATTATCTCACAGTTAACTCTCCATCTGTCCTACAAAATACATTGGCAACTAAAATACTTACTGCTCTATGACCAAGAGAGCCAGTCCACCATGACTGCCAACTCATTCTGAGGGATCCAACAAAATAACCCAAATGCTAACCTGCCATGACACACATTAGTTAAGAATGTTTAAACGGGAAAACAGGATAGTCCCTACACATAAGATACATACTGAGCAGAACATCTATATTCTATCCATCAAAAAAGAGATTTCAAGCAGCAAGACTATATGTTCATGACAGTCACTAGCCTGAGAACAAATTTGGCACAGCTTAGCTATACATTGCAAATAAATTGAGCTTTAATCGTTCTAGAGAACTCAGTTTACAGAAAAAGTGAATAAAGAAAACCCAAATTAACACACGTCGGCCTGATTTAATATTGCAGAGATTTCATAAATTCTTACCTCGAAACAAAGCGTATAGAGCTCGCACAATCAGGAATTGCAGGCTTCTTGTGACTCTTCAGTGCACTTGATGCACATTAAATCATTTATCTTAAAATATGTGGACAATTTTATTTCTTACTTTTATCTTTCATTTTCTTGTATTTATTTTAAATTTAAATTTAAATTTTGTAAAATATATTTTTTTGAAGTGTTTTATATCAAACACATAGAATGGTTTAGTTATCTCAAGATGGAGAATGAGAGTCAAGGATTGAGGCCTCATTCCTTATAATTTCAGGAATAGACCAAGGACACATGGTCAGTTAAAATAATTTTTTTTGAAGTGAGACCGATAGTGGTGCACTAAGTCATGTTTTATTGGTGCGCTAATGTGGCATCACATGATTTGTCACTTTGCATACTTTATGGATAAAAAGTGTTTTGCAATTGGTTATTAAAGTGCTCCACTATGGGACCCACTAAGGACTATTTCTATCCCCACTATTGGACCATGCTCATTATGAGCCCCTCTCCGTATTATTTTAATGATTTGGATATTTACTTTGCATCATTTTAGAATATTTTAACTTAGTTTGTTTGAATATTACATTATTTATATTAGATTGTTGGTTTTTTCAATTTGATATCTAATTTTTATAAAAATATAAATTTAGAAAAAATAAAATGTAAAGTAAAAATTTATATAAAATATTTTTAAAAATATATGTGTGTTTTACTGTAATTTAAGATCTAGTCTATAAAAGAAAATATAAAATTGTATGAAAAAATTTAAATATATTTTAAAAAGAATATATCTTTCTATTTAAATATTTGTATTTATAATTAAATAATAAATTTTGGATATATTTAAAAAAGAGAGATTTTGGGCACGTTGTAAGCTGAGGAAGAGGCGTGGAGGTTGAAGATTTTCATACATAAAGTTCCAGGTGTTATTCATGTTGCTGGATCTGTTCATGTCTCCTTATTTTCCGCCAGGTATGTCTCTTTTGTAAATGACGGATTGTTGCTGAAAATTATCTTTAAATACAAGGGTTCATAGGGGTTAAAGAGCAGTTAATCAATGACATTCATTACAGAATCACCTTACAAAGTTTTGATGACCCAACGAAATATACATTATTTTCTTTATCTATCCCAACCCCTGTCACAAAATATAGAGAGTGGAACCCTATATGAATTTTCATAGAGCCTTGTTGAGATATGGATGGGTATGATATCATGGCTTTGTAATGGTACTCATGGAGATGGTATTTGGTGCACTTGTTGACCACAGCCATGTAGTAACCACATTAGCACTTAGCATTCTTATTGTTAGTTTCTGGGTCCGAAGAAGTAAAGGAGTGTGGCGATGCAACAAGTTGCTAGGTTCCTTGGATCTTCAAACATATCATTGACTGCCCTTATGACTGAAATAAACTCCTTATGTTCTGAGGCTTTGACAATGGTCTATAATCATAAAGGCATTGGCAAATAAGGACAAAACCTTGTATGGACAGTGTGACAGTGGCAAAGAATGTCATTGCAAGAGGATTGTGCAGTGTCATTGATGATGATGACTATGAATAAAACACAGCTCAGGTTTATCATGACAGTCCCAGCAGGCATGTAATCTGCATGTAGTCTCCATGAATGGTAGTTTATAATGGCAGTCTCATGAGCAAAGTCCATACGTCCACTGTTTTGGTCATCTTCTAGGGCAATATCAAGATGGGAAGTATGTATTGCTAGAGTCCTTTGCACTGTCATTTTCGATAGTCACTAGTCATTTAAACTTATCTAACTTATGGAGTGAAGACTACACCAAGGAACCTACAGAGAATTTTGTTGGCAGATCTCCTTCTTTTCTTCCCAATGCCACCTTCTAGCTTGATAGTGAACTCATCTCTTGGGTTAGTGTCATGGTATAAACTGAGATGACAGTCTTTAATGCAAATGATACCCTTGTCAAGAATGAAGTTCATGAGCATAGGGAACAATGAGTGATAGCAGACCTAAATGCAAAGAGTGTTTTGAAGAAAATGATAGGACACATGTAATGGCTTGCTGCCACAGGTCTGGTAAAATCTTGCAATAGTTGTGATGCTTATTTTTCACATCATATTGAAACATCCAGTCAAAGAGTGTAGGGATGTTTAAAGGAAAGGAAAAGGGTCTGCCAGCAACTTTCAAAGGTTATAATGAATCAATGATCTTGTTTTGTTGTTTTGGGAGCCTCAAAGATATGTTGTAAATGCTAAGAGGGCAGAGTCTAATGACATGGTACAGTCCAAGTTATAAAAGGCACTAAAAAATGCATGATAAACACAGATGGCAGTCCTTTTGGGATCATGGTAGTAGAGAGCAGAGTTTCCTGTGGAAAGTGAAAGAAGAATTGCAGATGTTAAGACAGAAAACAGTCATCATAAAGCACATGAAGAATAGCCTTTAAAATGCTACAGGGCAGTATATTGTCGTAAAGAATGCTTTCTCACGTTTGAAAGGACAATCACTTCAGCAATGAAAGATAAAGGACAGAGAATATACCATAAGAGGTACATTAAATCATTTATCAAAAAATTTAGTTAATTGTTTTGTGGACAATTTTTTTTTTAACAATTTTATTTCTTACTTCTATCTTTCTTTTACTTTTATTTATTTTAAATATAAATTTATTTATTTTTAAATATTTTTTTTTGTTGAATTGTTTTATATCAAACGCATAGAATGGTTTAGTTATTTCAGATGGGAGAATGAGAGTAAAGGATTGAGGTCTCGTCACTTTTAGTTTCAAGAGGCCTTGCACTTCACATAGATCAAGGACACATTGTCAATTATAAGAATCAAGAAGAACTATATTTTAGCTTATGATTAATGTAAATAATTTATTTATTTATTTTTGAATTTCAGTGTTTTTTTTACTTATACATTCTAAAATATTTTTCTTTCCTCAGTTATGTTCCATTTCTTTTGTTTAACTAATTTAAGACTTTTACATTTATATTTCTTTTAGTGTTCCATGGTGATGTGTCTCCCCTAAAAAAACCCGCGTTTTCTACACGAGGACGTCTCAGAGACTTGGGGACTTGGGGGACGTCCCCCCACCAACCCACCATCAGCGCCACCATCCCACCACCAGTGTTGCCATCTCCAAGACGTCTCTAAGACTTTGAGGACCTTGGGGTGTCCTCAAGACGTCTAGGTGACTCTTAGTTGTCTCCAAGATGTATAATTCTTATACTTATACATCTTTTTATAACTATTTTTCAAGTACTATATGCATTTTAGCACCCTGTTGCCCCCCGCCATCGTCCTCCCTACTGCCCCCAAACTTAGACCCCCCGTCCCCACGTCCCCATCCCCAAAACCCTATGGAACACTAATTTCTTTTCAAAAATTCCACAAATGTATTTTTATTATTTAATAATTAAAATATTTTAATTTAAATTATAGATGATTTTATTTATTTTTTTATCGAAGAAAATGATCAAGGAGGACAAACCCATTACATTAAAACCAAACAAATTACAAAGGGATTGCTTTGATGAGGAGGCCAATAAGAATACAATCAGTTACAATACTGCATCTCAAGATAGAGAAACATTACTAGTACAACCTATGGGTGACAACCCACCTTATTCTAGTTTTCCAAAGGTAGAGATAAACCATTGGTATTTATTGCATTGATAGTGGAAAAAATGGAGATAGGCATGTCCATGAAAGTGTTGGCCAAATGTATAGCCCACAAAATCACCTAGAAGCCCAATCATACCATAATTACCAAAGATTTTACTAGTACTCAAGAGGGAATAAGCAATAAGTCTTGCATGCTTGGGGATCCTCCATCCAAATTCATCATTAATGACAAATTAAAACTAATGAAATCTTCAAATGAGACCGTAAATAAAGGTTGTGGGGTGACAAATTCCCAATGTGCAAAATATTAGGAAAAATTATGAGATACCCAATGCTCAAAGTCGCCCAAGAAGTGGGTGAATCAATAATGATCCAACCCTCGTGCTTATCAGTTACATAATTCAATAGGAACTCCATGACCTAATTGATTTCCCTGCATGTGTGGTTGATATTGAATTCCATCAACAAGCTCAAGAGTGTTCAAATTTGCATTAGGATTTTGTTAATTTTCCCTCCTCCTAATAGTGTTAACAATTATCATTGAATTATCTTTAATTTGTATTTTCTTGACACTATAATAAGTAGAAACTTTTAGATTGAGCAATAGCAACTATGCTTATACTTCATTGTTAGTTTCATCCATGAGCTTCTTGGATGCAACATGTGTACAAGTCTCCCATTGTCATCACAAATTAAACAACCTACTCTTGAAAGAATTGGGTTATTCCTAAAGGCAACATCAAAATTTAGCTTATACCACTTGTTAGGCAATAGAATCCATTTGAGCCCTTCCCTAGGGTTGGAAGAAAAATCAACTCTAGGAACCCCATTAATGGGGGTTAGTAATATATTTTAAATAATAAGTAAATTACTTACAATATTTTTAACTATAGGTAAAAGAGGGGTTTCGAAAGGGCTCCAAACCTTATACATCAAATTATAAAAGATCTAACAATGACACCATCAAATAGCATAGAAACAACATAAAGGATCAAACAACCCATAGGTTGATAACACACAATAACTCACACTACAATTCTAAAAAGGGGGACAAAAAGCACCTAAAAATTTGTAAAAAATAAAAGAACAATATATTGAAGGTGGCTTGAAACTAAAGCATTTGAGAGATCTCTAAAATATACCAATTCTTCCACCTACTAAAAGTTTGAGGTACCTATACTCCTTGGTTTATCACCTCTTTTTTAAGGTTGGACCTAACTTTGACAAATCTATAGGGTAACTATAATGGATAACATTTACTTCCATTTTTCTTTTATTCATCTTAGATGAAGGCAAGATTGGTGAATGTTGGAACTCATTAGAAGGGATGAAAGCTTTTTTAACCTCTTCAATCCACTCCTTGTTGGCTAATTTTTTTCCCCACAAGCCACCTCAAAAGCTTTATCAATAATACAAGGGGACCCCAACAAAGGAGTGGTAATTGAACAAGAGGCCCTCAAAAAAATTATTTGGCAATGGCAAGCTACTTTAATATGGGGTTGACTAGACACCTTTAGATCTTCTTCTTATATAAATTTTGTGACCTTTTGTTACATTCAAGCACCTGGAGGTGGATTGACTCATTAAATATCATTTTTGACATATAACTAAAGAATCCTCATAAAAAAATGTGTTGCACCCATTGATTAAATTTAGAGAACAAAGTAATTGAAGAAGGAATAATCTTACCCATATTTTTATAAATAAAATGTAGCAAAAAAAAACATTTTCTAGAAATGGCCACCAAATAAAAAGCTACGAGGTAACTAGAAAAGTGAGTTATGCTTAGAAACTTCACCTAAATAGGAACCCTATTAATCTATTCCTTCTCAAGATTGAAGCCTAGAGATTACTCCTTAAGTAAAACCCCAGGGCCCCAAACTTTCCTTTATATCACAAGTCATCCGATAGAGTATGGAAAGAATATTCATGGTTGGAGAAAGAGATAAAAATAAGCCATTTCACCATAGCCATGATCTCGAAATAGTCAAATCAATTCCTTTTTTCCTTGGCTCATTTTCTAAAAACATCAATGTTTGGTTGAGCTCCTCAAAACTTTCCTATGAGAAAGTTCTCTAGGTTAGAGGAATCTCAATCAATTATTAAATTTGGGATCCTAAAATACAAACTCTAACCTTCCCTAACTAGAACCAAGGTCGAGAGATGAGAAAATATATGGCTTACCTAAAATGACCTCAACCCAAGACTTCCTCTAAGGCCACCTTGTGTCAAAACCAACAACATCTATAGGAATAGACAATATCTTAGAAGACTTAGCTAGCCCTCCTTCTCAAACTCCTAGCAATGAGCACCAGAGAAATAAACTCTTGACACTAAAGCCACCAACACATTTGACTCACCTTGAATCCCATCAACATCCTTCCTTACCCAAGAGTCACATGCTCAACCCAAATTAATATAGAAGGGGCTAACAGAAATTTCTTCCATCATTTGGGAAGAAAGGGCCTTGGATGCCAAACTCTATAAATGATCCCTACTAATGACAAGAAAACCCCTACATTACACCTGTTGTGAAACAAAGAAGCCATGACCACTACAAAAACCTAATATTTTCCTAGTACAACCTTGTCCAAATTAACTAAATAATTAATTTATTTAGTTAATTCATCTCATCTAATGTACCCCACCTAATTAAAATTCTTATTTGATTAGCTTATCTTCCAGGCTCTCACACATAATTAAATAATTTTATTATTTAATTATATTATTTTCCACTTCACATGTCTAGAATAATTAAATAATTTTATTATTTAATTATGGCTATATTCCCTCCCTCAAATTCCAAGAATAAAGGGGGTTCTAAATGCACTTGTCCCCAACATCCCTATGGTGGCAACAACTTACTATTTTTAGTAAATGCATCTTACCCCTTCATTTTAAAATAAACCCCATCAAGACCCTTAATTCTCTCCTCAATCCTATGAAATTCTTCTCATTCATCCTCCACTATCGATCTTTGTATCAAATCTCCATTGTCCATTGTCCCCCCCGCCAAAAAAATAAATTATAAATTGACACACCATCCTATGCATTTCATCAATTTATTTTATGCTTTATGCTATCAAAATAGATAATTTTTGTGTAAAGAGCATCCACATCTCAAATCATTAGAGAAAATCAAAATTGAAAATAGAGTTTTATAGTAATAATTATTTTGTTTCCTTTTGAAATTATTTTGCATTCTCTATTTGAGGTTTGTTCTAGTTCATGATATGAATCTTTTCATTGTATTTGTTTTCTTGCTAGCATTTCTAAACTATGGCTTACATTTTATTTACTTTGTTGGGAAATATATCCTTGTCTAACTCCATCATTTGTTTTGTGTGTTGTAGTGGTTTCTGGCTAACTTGATCTTGCAAGTTCTTGGTTCACTTCGAGTGGTTTTTGTGACCAAGTTTCTTAGGAACTTCCACAGGTGAAACAAACATCACACTTATGTCTACATAGTAGCTCAAAGATAAATTTTGACATATAATTTGATGTATTTTGGCTACAAGAAAAATCTAGTGTTTTTGAAGAGAGTTTAAGATTCCATTGTATAATTTAATACATATGATAATACATTCCATATTGTATGGACTACATTTTACACCCATGGCCTATGAAGATTCACACTTTGGTTTTGGATATATGCATTTTAAGCACGCACGCACACACACACACATTTGAAACAAATTGGATATAAATTTAATAGTTTGCAAAACTAAAATATAATATCTTACTTTTAAAATTTATATTTATTATTAAATAATTATTTGATGTGTAAATGATTGTTAAATTTAAGTTAAGAGTTTTTCATGTATATGACCATACCAGATTTTTTTGATGCAATTTAGAATTCCTCTTGATATTAATTAATTATATAATCTATAATACCTAGTAGAACTAATAATCAATTCAAAATATTATTTAAGAATGTATTATAATTATACATTAATTAATGCAATTAAACTAATAATATTAAAATAGTAATATATAATAAAATTAATATTTATTTTTATATTGAATTAATAAATTCTAACTACTTATATAAATGAAAAGGATGAGGTATATATAGATATATATTTCTATTAAAATAAAAATATTAAATTTTACACATAATAATAAGAAATTACATGTTTCATAGTTGTAAAAATATTAGCTTATTTACCACTACCATATCGGACATACTAGAAACTTTTTGAATTTCACACTAAGGTGCACAATTTTTTTCAATTGTACATAATATCTCATAGCCATATTACTATTATAAAATAATTAAAACATATTATCACTAACCATGGTGTATCATAATTGCACCCATTATGACGGAAATATGTCTTCCACGTTATTAGGGGTTATCATTCTATAGTTCCTCATGCCTTCATTGATACCTAAGTCAATATTTCAAATTATAATTGTAAAACATAAATGCCCAACCACAATAGTTTGGAGAGTGAATGATATGTTTATTGAACTAAGACGATAATTTGGCCCATTAAATATAACTCCCTCGAAGGAAAAAAAATACATAGCAATGTGTATTTATATATTGATGTGCATGTACGTGGACACCTTTAATCACAGTGGCATGTTTGGGTATAGCGTAAACAAGAGCTTTGTGATTTTTCTTTCTCAACAATATTCACTGGTGTAATTCAAATTGAAAAATCAACCTTATTCTACTTCTAGTCATAAAAATAATTTTAATAAAAAGAACTTATCTAATGGGGATATTGCATGAGTATGAAGTAGTAGCCTACTTGAGGAATCTAAGCTCCTTTTATGGCGCAGATATGGAGGATGCCATTGAAGATGTGGAGTTTTCCTTTTCTTTTTCTATGCCAACCAACCCCATTCCTCTCACCTTACTCTGCCTTCCCCCATCTTATCTCCTACGCATTCTCTTTTTCATTCACTTTTCCCTCTCTATGTACGTCATTCATGCTACCTTATTTCACATCTCTTCTTGCTCTCCATTCCATGTCAAAAATTGAAGGTAATATTGAAGCTTAAAACTTGTAAACCTATGAGACCGTAGATTTAATTAAGTGTTCTTTCTCACAATTCTTTGTGGGTGATTAATCTGATTAAATCAATTTTACCAATTGTAGAAAGAGATAGAAGATTGTAGAAGAATGAGACAAGAAGATAGAAGTGACACAACATATATGTGGAGAAACCCTTTCGGGAAAAAACTCCACCACCAGAATCAATAGTGCTTGTATTATTTAATCTTAGAACAAGATTACAATAACATTGTATCAATCATTGATATGCTTCCTTGCCTTCAACAATCTTTATTCACAACCTACAATAAACTCACATACAATTTTTGCAACACAAGCTATCCATGTATTCCATGTGACCAAGCATGAATCCACACATCCCATGCCATGCTTCAAATTCTCACACATGCACAAGCTCAACCTGCAAACCTATAACAATCTTTGATTCTTGAAACTCTCTTCAACTTGCTACAATTAAATAGATAATTATGAACATTGTAAACTTCAAAGAGTTGACAATTACAAGAGGATAAAGGTCCTCACAAATATCTACACCATTCTTGTGCAAGTAGAGTTCTTCCGTGAAAAATAATGTCAAACCAAGTCCTTCATCAATTTGGGCATCCCAAACTGAAGACTTAATTGATTGTTGGTTTAGAAAATATCTTACAAGCTTCTCCTCAAAGTTGGCACCCAAGAATGGGCCCACGTAACTCAGCCTTGTAAATATATTCTTATGCAAAACGTGTTAACTCCAAGATGCCAACTTGGGTGCCCAAGGTGGGTCCAATTCAATCATTGTTAACTGAAACATATCTCTCCACCATTCATGCAAACATCATGCATGATTGATCATCCCCACTTAATTAAAAGTATCAACATGTTATCTATCATGCAACTGACGTCATTAATCATGCAACTCAAGTCAACTGAAGTCAACTACATGCAACTGAAGATAATTGAACCATAATTGAACTGAACAATAACTGAACTGAACTGAACTGAACTGAACTGATAGTGTCACTCCAAACATTGTAATTATCAATCCCTATTTTGTAGGAACAAGACATGCATTACATAAGAGCTATCAATTCTCCAAATAGTTAACTTAAGCAAGGTGGGTCCCACCTTCCATGTGAGCGACCCATGTGCTCCTATTTTGTGGGAGCTCTTCTTGGGCATCCCCACATGTTCCTTTCATTTAGGACTAATTACAAATGTCAATTTACATGTTCATTTCATTCGAATTTAATCTCTTTCTAATCCTAGTGTTGGGGAACACTTTCCAAGGACTTAGGAGATACATGAAATATGTTCAGGATTGCAATTAAATGGCATCCTATTTCCAACATTCTCCCACTTGACATTATACATTGCAATTATTCTAAACAAGGAATCATTATTATAAAACAAGTACAGGACTTAAGGCCAATGGCCTTCCTACACCAAGAGAACTTATCTGTAAGATAACCATCCAAAATCAACAATGGATCCACATCAGTGTCAAATGCTCCCACTGAACCGTGATACTAAGCAACCCATGGCATCATGATGCACACAACCAAAACCACATCACTGTCATAAGCTCACATCAAACCTATGTATCCAAGCTCTTCATGACATCATGATACCAATCTGCAAACAAGTCCCTGTATATCCACCATCCTGCAAAATAAGACAAGTAACAACACACATAGACATGCAATAAAAAACCTCTAAAGTAACTCACTGTAGTAAAGTGTAACCAATCCAAGAGAGGTGCCCCTCTCATACAAAACACATATACCTTCTGGAACTCCCACTGCACAGGTAATGTCAAATCTGAAAACAAGATCACAACATTAACAAGTCCTCCTATAGCACTTCACATAGAGGATGTGGCTAACTCCTTTATCATAGTGTCAAAGAAGCACACAATGATATGCAAAATACATCTCTCATAACATAAGAACCTTCAAGAAGAAGACAATATTCCCACAAAGAGAGAACCTGCAAATCAAACCTTGTTCTTATACCACACTAATATGTGCCAAACTATGTAAAGTAAGATCTCCTTCAACACGCCCAAACTGAAAGGATATCCACATCTAACCATTCAACTTATAATGAAACATGGTTGAACTTGTTAGAGTAATAAGTTATTATGCTTAATTAATTACATCACATTGATTAATTAATTAAGTCACTTATTCCTCTTTATTACTTAAGCTAAACTTAGGCACATTAATAATTAATTAATTATTAATTATTAAGTGTGCACACTAGGGTTTCATTTAGGGTTTCCCTTTAGGGTTTCTTGATCTCCTTCATAAGGATTGATCACTTTGTAATAATCATTCTTAATGCATTTTACACTTTGAGGTTCGTGAGAACATCTTTTGGTTCTTCATATCTTTGCATGTGACAGGTATCCATCTTGCATGCAGGTGATGTTGGTTTTCTAACATGGTATCAGAGCTCCGACCTGCAAATGCTTGTTCGTGATCCTCAAGATATGGCCTTTATGTGAGTTTCAAGTGCAAGGGTTTCCACAGGCATCTTTTTCTGCAAGATCCGGGTAGCCTATTTTTTGGCTCACTTTGGGCTCAAACGGACGCCGTCATTGCGTTCGCAGCGTCCCAAAACCCTAGAAACACCTGTCAAATCGTCGATTTTGGTGCGTTGATTTGGGAGGCAAAAATTGTCTGAGGGGCCGTACGGCCTCCCCAGACGTCTTTCGATGCATGAAAATCGAAAAAAATTGAAAAGGTATTTTTCGGGCATCCGTGCTGGCGCGCCCAGTGCAGAACAGATCCGCCGCCCGACGGCCACCGGGCGGCCACCGACACCACCGCCGCCCACTCGCCGCCGGTCTTCACTTAGCCCCCGCCGCCCATGTAGCCACCGGCAGTCCATGAATGACCAGGAGCCCCGCGTGCAAACCTCGGCCGACAAAACCGCAATTCTGTTGGCAGAGAATATTCTGATTACCGCAGAATATACCGACGCCGTCAATTTTTTTTGCAAGGGGGAGATTTTTTCCGCCGACAACCAGATGGCCGTCAAATTTTTTCCTGTGACTCGCTGACGTCAGCATGACGTCATCGGCCGTATGGCCCCTCCTTGCCCCTCCTAGCCCTAATTTGCCCTAAAAGAGCAGTTTTTTTTCTTTTGGTCATAACTTGGGCATACAGTATCGAAATCAGGCAAACGAGATATCGCCGAAAAGCTGGTTCCGAGCACTTTCTAGTAGTGCTATTTATTTTTTAGTATTTTACTATTTTACTGCATTTATTGCTGTTTGAAGTCAGATGTTGTTTTTGGACTTCCGAGCTCATAACTTTTTGCCACGATCTCCGATTTTCGCCTCGTTTGCGGAGTTGGAAAGGTATTAAAGAGCTCTATGTTGCTGTCCATGCACTTTTTCTGTATCTATCCCAAGTTTATCAATTAGTCCAGATTTGGCCTGATGGGTTGTTTGGCGATTACTTGGATGTTTTGGCAGTTGGGAGAGTGCATCTTGCATCTTTGCACTTCGTTTTCAGTAATACATCATTCAATAATTGCTTGTTGCTTCATAGATTCCAGGGTTGTTCCCATTTGGAGTTTTTGAGTGTTCCGTGGCATCGGGTCTGCTGTCACATTATTTTGATTCCGGTTTGGTTTCAGTTGTAGACAGAGATATCTTTCCTTGCTTGTCAGATTGCGGTTCCAATGTTACTCTACAGAGTTCTTCCAGTGCTTCTTTGCAGCATGTCATCTCATTGTAAGGGGGGTTTTGTCCCACTGGGTTTTTCCTTCTCTTACTCCATTCTTGCATTTGTAAATGGGTACTTGATCAGGCCTAGTTGTCGGGACCCATCTTTGCTTTCATGCATCTTATTCTAGTGTTTAGATTCTTCCTAAGTTCATCTTAAGGGGGGGTGTTAGAGTAATAAGTTATTATGCTTAATTAATTACATCACATTGATTAATTAATTAAGTCACTTATTCCTCTTTATTACTTAAGCTAAACTTAGGCACATTAATAATTAATTAATTATTAATTATTAAGTGTGCACACTAGGGTTTCATTTAGGGTTTCCCTTTTAAGGTTTCTTGATCTCCTTCATAAGGATTGATCACTTTGTAATAATCGATTCTCTTAATGCATTTTACACTTTGAGGTTCAGAGAACATCTTTTTGGTTCTTCATATCTTTTGCATGTGACAAGTATCCATCTTGTATGCAGGTGATCTTTGTTAGAAGCATGCAGGTGATCTTGGTTTTCTAACAGAACTTAGATGTAAACCTCTCACTAAAAGTAGATCAAACTTAGCCAAACATTCCCTCAACATAAGGGAATATGCCCAAAGCCATTATCTCTTGTATCTCTCCTACCCAAATCCTCAGAACTAACTCAAGTTCAAGATTGCAAGGAGAACAACGGAAATACATAAAATCATGCATCTACTTCTCAATAATCCCTCAGAACTTAACTTTCAAGACTAATGCATAAGAAAATACAAGATACATATAAATAATGCATCTAATAATCAGGCGGGTAACACCTCTTAGATCATTTTACCTGCCGAGTAGACCAAGAGTGGGATACAAGATTGTCCTGTGCATACAACACTAAGCAATATAGGCTTTCAATAAAGACAATCTTCTCATCAGGTCTATAATGGACTCATATCCATTTCCAGGTGTAGGCTTCTCAATCTTTACTGTTGAAATTTTTTTATAACAAGTAACCATTCCAACATATATCTCTTAACATAAGAAATATCTAGCCTAACCCAAGTCTCTCTAGCATCCATGAGCACCCACCAATCAATCCATGCCAACTTCAAATGCAACCTGCATAATCATGAAGCTCCAAGAAAATGATTAATACTCAAAACCAAAAATAACTACATCCTCTCCAAAGGAAGAACAATAACACCTTTACCAAAGACTCTAAGGGTCCTCCATAAAACAAGATGTCAAAACCTCTTCAAATCACATGAAGATAAACATATCCTACCAAAGCTCCCACTGAACTATGATACCGAGCTATACATGGAAACAAGATAAACAATAAACTATCACTGTCAAAAGCTCCCACTGAAACATGTAACCAAGCTATCCATGACATTGTGATAACCATCTCCTCATGAAGATCAACCAAAGGCCCTCACACAATCAAAGAACTCAAATATAACAAGAGCTCCCAAAAGGCAAAGTAAAACCATGATCCTCATACCACGAAGATAAAACACACTTCTTTTACAAATCTATAATAACTCAATAGTAAAAGCTCCCACTACAACCAAAAACCTTCAAACTTTTAAGAGAAATATGTCCCAAACGCTACCCAACCATTAGCTCTGATAACAAATGTCATAAATTGAAGGTAATATTGTAGCTTAAAATTTGTAAACCTATGAGACTGTAGATTTAATTAAGTTTTCTTTGTCACAATTCTTTGTGGGTGATTAATCTGATTAAATTAATTTTACCAATTATAGAAAGAGACAGAAGATTATAGAAGAATGAGACAAGAAGATAGAAGTGACACATCATATACGTGGAGAAACCCTTTTGGGAAAAAACTCCACCACCAGAATCAATAGTGTTTATATTATTTAATCATAGAACAAGATTACAATAACATTGTATCAATCCTTGATTGATATGCTTCCTTGCCTTCAACAATATTTCTTCACAACCTGCAATAATCTCACATTCAATTGCTACAACACAAATTATCCATGCATTCCATGTGACCAAGCATGAATCCACACATCCCATGCCATGCTTCAAACCCTCACACATGCACAAGCTCAACCTGCAAACCTGTAACAATCTCTGACTCTTGAAACTCTCTTCAACTTGTTGTAATTAAATAGATAATTATGAACATTGCAAACTCCAAAGAGTTGACAATTACAAGAGGATAAAGATCCTCACAAATATCTACGCCATCCTTGTGCAAGTAGAGTTCTTCTGTGGAAAACAATGTCAAACCAAGTCCTTCATCAATTTGGGCGTCCCAAAATGAAGACTTAACTGATTGTTGGTTTAGAAAATATCTTCCAAGCTTCTCCTCAAAGTTGGCGCCCAAGAATGGGCCCACGTAACTCAGCCTTGTAAATATATTCTTATGCAAAAGGTGTTAACTCCAAGATGCCAATTTGGGCGCCCAAGGTGGGTCCAAGTCAATCATTGTTAACTAAAACATATCTCTCCATCATTCATGCAAGCATCATGCATAATTGATCATCCCCACTTAACTGAAAGTATCAACCTGATATCTATCATGCAACTGAAGTCATTAGTCATGCAACTCAAGTCAACTGAACTCAACTACATGCAACTCAAGCTAACTACATGCAACTAAAGATAACTAAACTGAACTAAACTAAACTAAACTAAAACTAAACTGAACTGAACTGAACTGATACTGAACTAATAGTGTCACTCCACACATTGTAATTATCAATCCCTATTTTGTAGGAACAAGACATGCATTACATAAGAGTTATCAATTCTCCAAACAGTTAACTTATGCAAGGTGGGTCCCACCTTCCATGTGAGTGCCCCATGTGCTCTTATTTTGTAGCTCTTCTTGGGTGTCCCCACATGTTCCTTTCATTTAGGAATAATTACAAATGTCAATTTACATGTTCATTTCATCCGAATTTAATCTCTTTATAATCCTAGTGTTGGGGAACACTTTCTAAGGACTTAGGAGATACATGAAATATGTTTAGGATTGCAATTAAATGGCATCCTATTCCCAACATTCCAACATAGGCAAGAAGATTTTATTAAGGGTGGTGTGGTTTGGATTCTATAGTGGTCATTTGCCTCCACATAAATGTTCCTAAGGTTTTTTCAAAGAATGAATCTGTGAGCCCTCTCCCACATGAATCTTCTTCCTCTCCTATCTGTGTCTCCTCTTACTTGAGCTTCATGATTTTTCCCTTTCCACTCTCTTTTCCCATCAAACCAATCTTCTGCTCTCCTCTCCACTCTCCTACACTTCTTGTCCAAAACTTTTCATTTAACCAAATGAAGGGGATGCGAGGGTTTTTTAATGATTTCCCAAGTGCCTCTCTTTTTCCACATGGCTTGAAGTCTTCCTCCAAAATGTCACGTCTCTGTTTCACATGTTTTTCTCCCAATAGCGTGTGTCCATAATTCCTCTAACCTTTGTGCCTTAGTGGCTTCCCATAATCTATTCCAAAAGCTCCCATTTAGCGTAGGTATGTAGAGTATTGATTTTCACTTGCCAGTTGTGTTTGCTTGAAATTTTCCATTGCCTTGTATCCTCCCCAAAACAGAGCACAAAACCATCGATTTTGAGGGTTGTGAGTCTCCTTCCCTCTGCCCTTTCTCCTACACATTTTTGGCTCCCTCCCCCTGCTTTCTATCCAAAACGCCTCTTTTAATGAGGTTGTTGTCTAAGACTTTCCTTGCGCACCAGCTTCTTTTTTCACTCTGTCAGACTTTTTCCATTAGAAGAAATGGGTTGCCATGCTCATTTATTGACACCCATTCTCCTTTCATTTCGTTTGCACCATGCTTTTGTGCAGCTATTCCTTACCCTCTTAATTTGGGTTGTCTCCATCATTAATGCCTCTCATCTTTATTCGTTGTGTGCTCCATTATTTATATTATTTTATTTTTGTCCACCACACAAGATCCTCAGGAGATGTGACATAAATTAAGATGAAGGTTGACATAATTGAAAATTAATTAAATAATAAGATATTTAATTAATATGGTAAAATTTGAGGGGACAAGGCCCATATAATATGGTACCAAGGTCATGTTACATGTACAAAGGGCCATGTGCATGATGTGATGGTGAGGGTTGACTTATTTAATGTGCAACCATTTATGGAAAGATTAAGATTATATTGGTGAAGGTTCACCCATTTATTGAGAAACCGTTTATGGAAAGATTAAGATTATATTAGGATTTAATGAAAAAAGGTTGGAGGATGGAACATGTAGAAGGAATTTTTTGAAAAAAAGGATCTTTAGACTAAGTTTTAAGGATAATAGAAGAAATAAGTTAAGATGAAGGTTGACATAATTGAAAATTAATTAAATAATAAGATATTTTTTATTAATAAAAAGAATAAGAAATTAATTGAATTAAGGATAAATTGACAATAAATATGATTAATGATTATTTAAATAGATGATATGACTATTTAAATAAATCTGGTAATAAACTAATTCTTTAATTAATTGGATAAAAAATTAAATTAATAACAAATTATTTCTAGAGTGATATTTCAAATGCAAGCTGCAACGGGTCCGTTGGCTGGACTTTTCAGAATACATGTGGATTTGAATCCGCGTGGATTTAGAAGTATTCCCATCGATTTAGAATTGTTTAAATCCACATTCAGTGGTTTCTGAGCCATAACAATTCTACAATTCTTGATTCTTCTGCCTCTATTCGTTTCATTTTGAGGTAAGAGATCTCTGTAGTAATTGAATCGGGAAGATTATGTATTTTTGGATTAATTCACTTTTCTGCAAATTTGTTCTTAGCTTCCATCTCACATTTAGGGACTAATTGGGTATTTTGTTGGATAACTTACAATGAGTTGGACTTGGTACTCATGGTGGATAGCCTCCCTTGGTTCTAGAGCTGTGAGTATTTTACTTGTCCATGTATTTTCTAATATTGGTTTGTGTAGTACAGATTGAGAGTTAAACTAAATGCAGCAAAGTAGCTATGGACCTCACTCATTATTTTGTTTCTGCAATGGAACTCAGCTACTTAATGGTTGTCTTTTGTGCCAAATGAATGTTAACTAGGATTTCAAGTGGCAAGAAAGATAACGATAGCTTCAGATATTTAAGCATGTCCTTAATAAATTAATCAGTTGGGAAATCTAGTTGTTGTCTATAGTTTGAAAGTTAGTGAGCCTTTGGACTCCAGGAGTAAGCTATGGCTGGATTGCCTAAGCTCAAAGCTAGGTTGTGGAGAAGTTTTCCAGCAGGGTCATGTGAAGGTCAGTAGTGATGACCCAATTACGTTGAAATGAAATCTCCATTCAGAAATATGGACTTCTCAATTCTGAGATCTCAGGGAAAATAATTTATACATTTCCTGTAGGACAAAACAACATAACTTTGTTCTGATTACTACGATCAGTAAGAACAACCCAAGCTCTTAGGCATATGCATATGCAGTTGTGAAGAAAGTCAATCTAAAAAGCATAAAGCGCAGGGTCAAACTGTACACCCATTTTCTATAAAACAATCCTTGAACCATCTGTAGGAGGTGAAGGAGATTCATGTGACTCACAAAAATCAAGACTCCCTTGTTGGGTGTATGATTCTGAAACCTTTCAGCCTCATGTGAATGGTGCTGGAAAGAAAAGGATCCATTTTCTTCTTAAGCAGAAGTTGATGCACGATTTATTTCATGCTCTTAAGTCCCTGCTCATGCTATCCATAGTCTAAATCAAATGCTGGAACTATTCATCCATAACCAGTTATATGGCTTTTCCTTGCTTTGAGTCTATTCTGGATTTATTATTATAGCTTCACATGGGCTTTAGGCAAATTCACCGTCAACAAATTCACTTCCAACAATTCATCACCATCACTTCCACGCCTTGACAAATTCATCTCGTGGAAAATTCACTGTCAGCAATATGATATGAATTGCTGGCGATGAATTTTCCATGAGATGAATTTGTCATAACGACGAATTGTTGACGATGAATTATTGGAGGTGAATTTATTGACGGTGAATTTTCCTAGAGCCCTTCACATGCTATCAGAATCATGACTCTAATATAACTGTAATGCTCCTAAGTACTCTCATGGTAGTGGAATGATCCTTGCTGAAGTCTTGAGAATAAAGATGATTCAGAAGGAATAATATCAGTGGTGTCATAGCACTTAGGATTTATTATGACGATCTAGGTGATCGGGGGATTAGGCCTAATGCAGGTGGGATGATGCCCCAAGAGGAATTACCCCAGATGAATGGTAGAAGCCCATTATTCTCTCCTTTGCTTACTCAGCACGAGTGATTGCCCTTCCTGATTTGGTATTGCAAATCGTGTCAAGTTGCATAGTTTTGTTGGTGCAAGCTTTGTAGCCCATTAATATAGGGGAGAGGACCTAGTAGTTGAGCACCCTAATTTCGTGCTTCTAATTATCTTACGTGGAAATTTCAAGTCACTCTCAATTTTTTATTGCAGCTTACTTGGCAAGTCTCCTGCTTGTAACTTTCGTTTCTGGCCCACATCAGCATGCTTTTTGTCAAGGTGTCCAAAAAGGCCCCAAAAAAAATGCTACCAATACTTGTGCATTTACATCACCTAGTAGTTGAGCACTGATGTGGCATCACATCATTGGTTGCTTTTTAGATCAAAGGAATACATTTTGTTCGATTATGGGTAGTCATCATCAACACTAACAACTTTAAAGTCACAACTATTGATCCAATATTGATAAAAATATTAGAAATTATATAAACAACTACTATCACAACTATTGAAACATACTCAACTACCAGATCCTCTCCCTAGTGATTGACCTTGCCCTTCATTAGATTAAGGAAGAATGACTCCAGATGAAACGTAGAAGCCCATTATTCTCATCTATGCTAATTCAGCACGGGCGATTGCCCTTCCTGACTTAGCACTGCATATCGTGTCAAGTTCTGTAATATTGTTGGTGCATGCTTTGTTACATACATGTTGTGGGGAGTTGGGTTTGATCATGGAAAAGAGCCGGTGTGATTCACAGCTGCCTGCTGCATCATAATCTGTCATCAATAGAATATACTATGATCTCTGCAATATGCTCAATAATTGAGCTATTATCTATTGTTGTATTATCCAGCAAAGTTATACATGTGACTTTTATTTACGTGCAGGGGAGAGTCCAGCAAAACGTTGAAGCCTCGGGAATAAAATCCGACAAGCAAAGAGTAGCCCTGATTATAGGAGTCACAGGAATTGTGGGCAATAGCTTGGCTGAAATCTTGCCTTTGTCAGACACTCCTGGTGGACCCTGGAAAGTTTACGGTGTCGCCAGGAGGCCTAAGCCTGATTGGTCTCCAGATACTCCAGTTGATTATATCCAATGTGATGCGTTAAACAGGGGAGAAACTTTAGAAAAGATTTCTACTTTGAAGGATGTAACTCTTTTTTGGGTTTGTTGGGTTAGTAGAGAGACAGAGGAACAGAACTGTGAAGACAATGGCAGAATGTTCAATAATGTCTTAGATGCACTGCTGCCTAATGCTGAAAATCTTGAGCACATCTGTCTTCAGACTGGTTTGAAACACTACCTAGGTCCATTTGAAAATATTCAGCCCCATGAGCCACCTTTTCATGAAAAGCTTCCTAGGCTACCTGGGCCTAATTTCTACTACACACTTGAAGATATACTGTTTGATGCTGCCAAGAAGAAAAAAGGGTTAACTTGGTCCATTCACCGCCCTTCAGCCATATTTGGCTTCTCTCCTTGTAGCTTGGTGAACAGCATTGGTACTCTGTGTGTGTATGCTTCCATTTGCAAATATGAGGGGCTTCCTTTCAAATACCCGGGTACCGGAATCACTTGGGACCAACTTGTGGAGGCATCTGATGCTGAACTGATTGCAGAGCAAGAAATATGGGCTGCTACGGAACCTTGCGCGAAGAACCAAGCCTTTAATTGTTCTAATGGTGATGTTGTTAAATGGAAAAAGCTATGGAAACATATTGCAGAGATATTTGAGCTGGAAATGTTACCATATGAAGGTGAAGGATTTAGTCTGGCTGAAGCAATGAAAGACAAAGAACCTGTCTGGGACGCAATTGTGAAAGAAAATAATTTATGCCCCACCAAAATTGATGAAGTTGCAAATTGGTGGGCTGCAGACTTTGGCGTAAATTGTCCATTTTTGGATCCCGTTAGCATGAACAAAAGTAAGGAGCATGGTTTCTTTGGGTTTCGTAACACAGAACCTTCTTTCCTGTCATGGATTGACAAAATGAAGTTATATAAGATTATTCCATAGCTAAAATCAGCATGCGTGAAACCTGTTTACCTGCCAGTAGGAAGAGTGAGTTAACTGCATCTTATATCTTAGTTGTATTGCTGCTACTGCACCATAAATAAAATGTTTCCATCTTGTTCTAAGGTGAGATACTCTTGTTTTTGTACTGTAAGTTCCATCTTATATTTGATATTTTATGAAATTCTTCTAAAGTTTTTATATTAATTCTATAATGTAAGTTGATTTTGAAAAAATGTTATGACATAAATAAATTTTAAAATAGTTTGCAGTATGCTTCAATTTGTATACATTTTTCTTTGGTTTGTTAAAGTATATGTATTAGGAAAATTTCTTCACTATTCTTATTTTTGTTGGTGTGAGTAATGTATTTTTATATTTTTATTGCTGTTCATTTTTGTTCAACATAATTTTATTTGAACTGTTCATTAAATTGATAAAATTCAATCTTGATTGAAATGTTGAAGGTCTTTAGTTTTAAACATAATTTATTTATACATTTGATTAAAAAGTAAAACTTTGCTAAGTAAAAAATAAATACCCAATTAAATTTTTAATATATGTATATGTACACACACAATTTTCAAGCATATACACTTTTTTAAGGATATATATAATAATTTGAAATATACACAAGGTTTTATATATCCACATAGATATTTGTCATGGGATATACATAGGGTTTGAAAAATAAAACATGTGTTTTTAAAATATATGATAAATTTATTAATATATATTATGTATATATAGATGTGAAGGTTGCAGTCTAACCTCTAGGGGCATACACATTGTTGAGATGGGATAAATTAATATAACACTACATATATATACATATACCTACACATATTATATACACAGAAAGGAGATACATAGAGCCTACAAGAAATATAATATACTCTAGCCTACAAGAAAACCCACAACATACCTCACACATACATATAAGGATATACATCACATACTTACACACATTAGTATATATGCATTAAATATATACATATATATTGACAAAAATAAATTACATATATAAATATTTTCACTTAATAATCAGCATAACCTATAAGGGGACATAATCCACAAGGGTTTGATGAAAAAAATTACACCATTTTAATTTTCTAATTTTCTTTTTAGTCTCGATCACATGAACAAAATGGAACCTCACTAAAACCAAACCCCTAATATAGCGACCATTTGGCCAATAGTCACAACCAACCCATAGGGCCTTAAATGTAGGCTTTAAACCTCAATGCCTATTCATGATCACTTGGGAAACTAGGGACTATCTAACAAGGGGCTTAAAACTTGTCCTAACACCATTACAATTTATAAAACAGCACCCTTGCATGTTTGATTAGATATAGGTGTTGGTAAGCTGGCTCGAAGCCTTGTGTAGTGGATTAGGTATTTTTTCCAAAATTTGCTCCAAAGATTAGGTATAATCCTCCAAAGTCATCCTTTCACTTTAAAACTTTAAGTAGTCTTCTTCTTTTTTTTTTGTGATTTTTTTTAATTTATCAAAAAAATGTGAATAGCCTATTTATGATATTTATTTTTTCACTTGGACTAACTCATTTTCTATTTTTAGGCTAACCTTTGAATGCAATGTACTCTCATATGACAAAGACTACCATGCTTCCAACTATTTTGTGGTTTTGTAGGATATATTTTGAAGACTTGATTAAGGGAGAGGAGCTCATCATGGATATAGGACCTATCGTGGATATAGTTTTGGACAGTTTGGGGCCCACTTTTGGGCAATAAAAGTGCCAATAAATTTACACTTAATATCCAACTACCAATCACTTTAATTCAAAAAATACGCAAATTGGCCAATCATGTAATGCCACATCAGCATACCAATATTCCATGACTTTTTTCAAGGCTCTTTTTTTGTGGTTTTTGAAAAATGGTCTGAAAACATTGATAAACGTGCTCAATTTTCGCCCAAAAAAATGGGGGGATGCCAACTCGACGGTCAAGAGACGTGGCAAAAAAAATCTGTCCAACTCGGACGCTGATGGCATGGACCCCTCGCTCAAAGTTACCCTACCCACCATCGACTCCTCTCCCTTATAGACTTTTTTTTTACTATGTAATACGTGGCAGAGCCGCAAAATTATATTGATATTGGTGATATATACATCAGTTTGAATATGCAGTATTTGAGAGATTAGGCTTAATCCATCACTGCACACTGGAGAACCAAGTATGACTTGGCGCACAAAGCATTACACATGATACCAAATCGGTAATCGCATGGAGCCCAAAAAACGCCAAGACCACCATGGGCAATACATACCAAGGGGATCGAAAGATTACAAGCCAAAAACCAGAGTAACTGCTAACAGAAGTATCCCCAGTGACCCCAAAAGAATCGATGCCAAAAAGAGAAGCATACTATCACTGATAGGAAGCAACAACTTTGAGCCCGTAGGCAACCGCACACCTCACCGCTTTCATTTTCCTTTCATTTTTCTTCAAAGAATACAATTGAGAAGACTATCTCCACGAAGATGACAAGCCACTGACAATAAAGTTGAGTACAATTTAGATCCATTAAACATATGTACACTATGCCGAGGGTGGACCGACTGTCCCAAAATACACACCATTGGCCGCTAAATTAGCAAGTCCATCAACTTCTCGATTTTCTTCCCTATAGACATGGTTGATAGTAAATTCATCAAAGAAGCCAAGAAATTCCTTGACTCTGTCCACTAATGCTCTTAACCTCCAATTGGGTGTTGAACTAGACCGAAGAGCATTAATTGTTAAGGCGGAATCACCTTCAATTTTTAGTCTTTCGATCTTAAGACCTTTGCAGAATAAAAGGACTTGAGTGAGGGCATTTAGCTCTGCCACATTATTTGTGTCTTCCTCTAAGGGAACCACCAATCTTCTAACAAACACACCATCCCATAGCCTTATTATGCATCCTTCCCTTGATGGGCCCGGACTCCCCCATGAGGCGCCATCGAAATTCAGTTTGAACTAGTCATATTGAGGGGGATGCCAGACCACCAACTTTTTTGCTGCTTGAGATTATGTCCCCCCAACCCCACTAAAATAAGGAATACGAATTTCATGCCAGTTTAACCTCGTTCTGCCATCCCAAGCAGAGAAGTGGTACTTCTGGTTGCTGAGAGCACAAATTTTGTTGACCACCTCCACAATGGCAACTTCTACCTTATTTAGAAGTGATAGAACTATCATTTCTTTGTCTTCGAAGATTCTTTGGTTCCTTTCCTTCCATATCTCCCAGATCATCAAGGAGGGACAAATGGTCCATAAGCAACCCAGCAGACCCAACTCAGTTTTGATTAGCCAACCTTTGAGAAGACTCCTAATGTCATTGGGCAGTGCTATTATCCAACCCAATTTGGCACACAACCATCTCCAACATTCTTGGGAGAAGGGGCAACCCAATAACAAATGATCCACATCTTCTTCCTCTTTTTTTCTTTTTTTTCTTTTTTTTCTTTTTTTTTTCGCATAAAACACACCTTAAGGGGCCTTCAAAGCCCATTTTCTGAAATTTATCAGTAGTAAGAATCTTCTTTTGATATTTTTCCTAGGCAAAAATCCCTGCTTTGGACACGCAGTGTTTTCTCCAA
>VDFB02379711.1:116307953-116411116 GCA_007258455.2 Sequoia sempervirens
ATCCTTGGAGCTTCCACTAGCTCCTCACTCTGATCATCTACTAGAAAATCTCTGGACCTCCTAAATGCCTTGTCCTCCATGAACTTGACATCACGCCTAACTATAGTCCTCCTGGTCCTTGGAATAAATATCTGATATGCCTTTGAGGTTTCACTGTACCCCACAAAGTACCCCCTCTCTGTAGTCTGATCTAACTTGGAAAGTGTCGGCCCTGGAATGTGACAATATGCCAAACTCCCAAATATCCTGAAGTGGCTGACATCTGGCTTCTTCCCTGAGAATGCCTCCTCTGGTGTCATCTTGCCCAATACCTTATGTGGAACCCTATTATGTATGTACACTGCTGTACTGCATGCCTCTACCCATAAATAACGTGGCATATGCTGGTCATGCAACATAGCCCTTTCCACCTCTGATATAGATTGATTCTTCCTCTCAGCAACCCCATTCTATTGTGGGCTATAAGGAACAGTCCACTCTCTCTTGATTCCTTCCCTGATACAAAACTCCTCGAACTCTTTCCCTTTTTAATTGCCTCTATTGTCTGACCGAAGAACCTTTATCTCCCTCCCTGTCGAATTCTCCACAAGAGCTTTGAACTCTTGGAAGTGACTGAAAACCTCATCCTTGGTCTTCAAGAAGTATATCTAGGTCTTCCTAGAGAAATCATTAATAAAAGTAACAAAGTACTCATATCCTCTGAGAGACTTCATCGACATTGGTCCACATATATCTGAATGTACTAGATCAAGAACACCCTTGGATCTAGTGTCACTCCTTAGAAAAGTTGCTTTCACAAACTTCGCCAACACACATCCCTTACAAAAATCATCATGCTCTGTGCTCACCTCTGGAACTCCTGTCACTGTCTCACAAAGAAATTTAAGTGCTCCATGATGTATATGGCCCATCCTCCTATGCCATAGCTCTCCTTGATCTCTGGAATTACTACTACTCATCAATGCCTTATGAGTATCAAACTGCAACCTATAAAGCCGGTCGCTCCTAACTCCAATAGCTGTGGGTGATTTCCAATCCTTGTGCTTGATTAACACA
Source organism: Sequoia sempervirens (assembly GCA_007258455.2). Lineage (NCBI taxonomy): Eukaryota > Viridiplantae > Streptophyta > Pinopsida > Cupressales > Cupressaceae > Sequoia > Sequoia sempervirens. Next base: position 116,309,010 of record VDFB02379711.1, read on the forward strand.
TTCACCCCTCTAAAGAGTACATTGTAACCTTTATCCTGAAGGATAGATACGGAAATCAAATTCATACCCAAGCCTGGCACATGCAACACATCATGAATGGGAATCCGCTTGCCATTCTCCCTCTGAAATAGAACAATCCCTTTCCCAACTAGATTGAGTTTGGACATGTTCCCCATAGAAATTTGTATTCTGATGTCCTCCTCCTTATAGCTGGAGAAGTACTCTCTAACTCCTGTCATATGAAATGACACCCCACTATCTATATACCAAACACCCTGTGAGGTTGAGCTAGCCATACAAGCTATGCGAGCGAACTCATCCTCCATTCTACTAGAGAGCTCATCTGCACTTGCTGAATTTGTCGTCTGCTTCTTGCCTTTCTTCCTTTGCGGGCAATTGCTGACATAGTGGCCAAACTCGTGACAGCCATAACACTTGAATTTAGATAAGTCCTTCTTCTCACCTTGTGAATTTGATCCTCTTCTTGACCCCTTCTTCGCTTTCCCTTTTCCTGCAAGGGCAACATTCTCTTGTTCTACCTCACTTTTCTGACTCTTACTGCTGGTACCACTGACAAGACTAAGTCTAAGCTCCTCCTGAGTGAAGTCACTCCAGAGTTGATCCCAACTCGGCAAGGTGTCTCGTCCATTAATAACTTGAAGAAAGACATCCCACTGCTTAGTAAACCCAGTTAGGGCTACTCGTACTAGCTCGTCCTCATCTGGTTTATCTCCAATAGCTGCCAACTCATCCTTGAAAAGCCTAAATCTGGTGAGGTAACTTGTCACATCTTCTCCCTTGTTCATCCGAGTATTCATCAATTTTTCTCTGAGAATCAGCTTCCGGTTAGTGGTAGCATTCTGGTACAGATTCATAATGGCATCCCACATCTTCTTCGCTGTATCTAACTCTGTGACATGTGGAACAGTATGGTCCTTGACACCATCAAGAATCAGCCTCCTTGCCTTGGCATCTTCCTTCTTATGTGCTAAGAGTTGTGTTGGATCTGTAGGTACAGGTACAACACTGGTCACATATTGCTTGATCCCATTCTCTTCCAGCAACAAAGAAATTTTGGCTTTCTAGACACCAAAATTTGAGGCTCCATCCAATCTATCCTAATCTCTTAAACCTACTGAGGCCATCTCAAAAGGTAAAAGAAATAACAATAAAAAGAATTCTGAAGAGGTAGAACTGGGTTTTTTTTTATAAACCCTCTTTCCTGCGCTGAGCTTTTTCTGCCCTTAGATCAGCTCTGATACCATGTGAAAATTCTATTGCAGTTACTGATTATTAATCTCCTATCTAATACAAAGATTATTTGACTCTGGAAAATTAATTCACAACAAATATTGAAAAATAACACAACTGCAACTTCACCAATAAAAACTCATAGGAATAGAGAAGAAAACATTCACAATAATGAACACAATATTTTTGGACAAATTGTCCATGGAAAAACCCCGAAGGGAAAACCACTACTACAAATGAGGAATTTTATTAAACTTCAACAAATTAAGGAATACATAAACTGCTTGCCTCTTACTGGCAAAGCTCCGGCAATATTCTTCTTCGCAAATTCTTCCCTCAATTTCTACTGCTGAAATTCTACAGCTGCTATCCCCAACGCTATCACTGCACCCTTGCTAACACTACAAGACTATTTGCTCTCACTACAAATCTACTTGCTATCACTGCAAGTCTACTTGTATGTTTTCTCCAAATGCTCATTGATCCCCTTTTATACTTTTCTCATTGGAAAACCAATGGCTAAGATTAAATAGACTATAACAACCCTAACTAACTGGATTCTAGAAGTCTCTAGATGAATCAATTATTTAATTACATAATTATCTAGACAACTCAGCCCTTTCTAGAAGTCTCTAGAAAATAATTAAATAATTAAATAAACACTTCTTGGGAATGGAGACACCTGTCCAAGCTACATAAATTAACAGAGACAAGATAGTTTCCCCCCCTTGTAGGGAAGTATTAATGGCGTAATAAGTTTTATAGCTGAGCATGGGTGAGGGCTGTCAGGAGTAAGACGTAGTAGCAATAGGTCATATTAAATTCTGAAGAAAATTCAATGAACATGTCAGTAAATTGTTGGCACCATGGCCCATACGGTAAAAACATAAATGCAAAATTGGGGAGCATTAAACAATAGCGTACTCTTCTTGCAAAGTAGGCGGGCGAAAGAAAACGTTAAAAGAGTCAACCAAATGCATGTATGCTTGGGATAAAATTTACTGCATTTAACCTTTAGATCTTTGGATCTTATTAACCTTTAGAATTTTGGATCTTATTAAATATTAATAATACTCTTGTTAAAATTACATATATATAATGATGTTATTCGAAATAAATAATCATAATCATGGTATATTCAGGGTAAAATTGAAAAGTAAATAGATGGGAGAAATATTATTATAGAAAGATTAATTAGCGTAAAATTGTGTTTTCAATTTTAACTTCGGCAATAAGTGAGTTTTTTATTTAGTGTAATTTAATGTGGATAAAAGACAATTTTTATGCCAACATTTTAGAGGTTCTATAAATATCATTCATAATTTAATTAATGGACTTGTGTAAGAGGAATTATAAAATATATAAGTGATGGTTTATTATTTAAATATAATTGTATCAAATTGAGGATATTAATAACATTAGATACTAAATGAAATGAAGAGGAATATATTATTTTAGAATTTTATTAAATTTAAGTTGTATAAATTGCTAGGATATATATAATTTTTACCATATAATTTATCCCCGTGAAACAAGTATCACAAATATCATTACAGTAATTACCAAGTTAACTCCATTCTAGGGTAATTGAAGTTACTAGTCAATTTACATTGAAATTATGAGTATTGCAATAATGTTAAAATTCTTAAAATAGTAATTAATAATATAAATTTTACATTAGTAGTAAATGGTAATACTATTATTCACGGTTAGTTATTTGAAGTTATCATTTTAATTTAGATGGAAGTAGTTTTACTAAGATAAATTGAGATTAGAAATAAATAAATAAATACATAAAATTGTGGTTAAAGATTAAATGGTTTAAACTCCCCTTCAACATGATCATCATTATAAACTTATGAATTTAGTTATAATGTTTATATGAGATAATTAATAATATTATAGATGATTTAATTGGTAAATTAAAGGACAATATGGTGGTCACCTTTAAAGAGTTTTATGTTGGTAATAATGTCACTTATGTTAAATTGTGATTGATGATAATAATAATAATATTGTAAAGTGGGAATGTAAATATTCAAAATAAGTTTTATGCAAGGTATAAAATTTAATATAATAATAAAATATTGGTATGTAGTAATAATAAGCATAAAATTACAAGTGAAACTAATACCCAATTGGTATTAAGGAATATTTGGATTTTTTAGTATAATAATAGTATAAAATAATCATAATAATAATAATAATAAATTATAATAGTAGTGGTAATAATGTCACTTATGTTAAATTGTGATTGATGATAATAATAATAATATTGTAAAGTGGGAATGTAAATATTCAAAAAAAGTTTTATGCAAGGTATAAAAGAATTTAATATAATAATAAAATATTGGTATATAGTAATAATAAGCATAAAATTACAAGTGAAACTAATACCCAATTGGTATTAAGGAATATTTGGATTTTTTAGTATAATAATAGTATAAAATAATCATAATAATAATAATAAATTATAATAGTAGTGGTAAAATTGGTAAATTATAAACACAAAAAGGGTAGTAAGTATTGGGATACAATTAATGGTACAAATTATTTTTGTAATATTATTTTATAAATAAATGACATTGGTAATTGATGGAATAATAATAAAATTACTATTATAATTGATGAGTAAATATAATTGTTATTATCTTGGTGAAAGAAAAGAATTGTATTATGATGGTTGAATAGTAAGCCTACTATTGCCTTATCATTTTATTATATATATAAAAAATAAAAAAAATTTGTTGCAATTTTTCTAGCGAAAACTTTGGGCATGACAAGAGGAAATTGGGGTTTTGGATGTTGTTTTATGTTGTGTGATGTTGTGTGATGGGTGTTAGGTCAATTTTACATGTCTACATTTTTCCTCTCTTTGATACAAAGTACTGGTTGCTTTGTTTCAAACATTTTGTTTTTATTAAGATCAAGTTTTTGAAAAAAATTTATGCCCCACCGTGCCTTGACATTTAGCGGAATGATGGTAGGACTCTGTGCTGCCCCCTCAAGAGGTTGGCCTAAAATTTCAAGTTTTGAGGTCAATCTCACAACTTTGTTCTATTTCAATTCCGATGTGTTTAGGATGAAGAATTAGGTCTATAGGTCCTTCGTTTCTCATTCTAATGTTTCTAGGAGTTTCTAATTTGAAAGTAGGAAGGTTTTTAAGTCAAAATTAGGGTTTCCTAGGTGAAATTAGGGTTTGTTGAGGGTTAATATAGGAAATTAGGCTTTTGGCTCATTTGTACTTTGACCCTATAGCTAATTCTTGTCTCTAGATTTCTCTTTCTATCAGTTGTCGAAGAGCAATGCCGAGAATTCAGGGTGCCCCACATTGTTCAGACCTGGTTCAGGAGTTTGGGTGATCCTCAAACATCGATGGCTCGATATGTATCTTGTTGCTTCTTGTTTTCATCTTGTTACATTCTTGTTATGCGTGTACCAAGTTTCTTGAGTCAATAGTGAATTTTTGGTGATTTATGAGCACTTGCATCATTTTCCTTGCATTTGCTAGGTCAAAAACTCACCTTTTACCTTTAAACCCTCGCCCTTGACCTAAAACCTCTCTCTTGACTTAAACCCTCACTTTTGATTAATGCACTTGACCTAAAACCTTTCCCTTGCCTAAAATCCTTGCCTTTGATTGTTGTTTTGCCTGAAACCTTGCCCTTGACCAAGAAGCTCGCACTTGCCTTAAAGTCCTGCATCTGAAAACCTTGCACTTGATCTAAAAGCTCACACTTTCTCTAAAGCTCGCACTTGCTCCTGAAACCCCACTTTTGTTTGTTGTTTGACTGTAATGAGGATTTTTTTTACCCTATCTTCAAATGACCATATCTTGGTCATAGGGAAGTATTTTTCAGTGCTTTTTTTTTAAATGGGGTAGAATTTCTTGATCTTTGCAATGGTGTAGGTGGTTTTCAGTTTTTGTATAGTTAAATTTTCCATTATTGTCACGAGCTTGCATTTTGTAGGTCAGGAAGCTCGCACTTGACCTCAAAACCCTTTCCTTTGACCTAAAACCTTGCATTTGTTTCATGCACTTGATCTAAAACCTTGCTTTTTCTCTAAAACCTTGCATTTGATTGTTGTTTTCTAAGCATCTGCTTTAAACCCTTGCATTTGATTTTAGCATTTTCTCAAACCTATGCACTTTCTCACTTTTTCTTGTTTGCAACCCTAACTCTTGTTTTTCATCATTTTTGTATTGTTTTCCACGTTCAGAGTGAAACCCTAACATCATGAGTTAAAATGACTGCAGGTGGTCATTCTGTTAGACAACTAGATCTAGATGGTGGTCTACAGCCTGGTCTATAGAGTGTTTCATTTTTGTTGGGTAGCGTACTTGATCTTTATTATGTTTATTGCTTAGAGGAATATTGTAGACATATGTTTTGTATATATATATTCATCGGCCCAATCGAGGCCTCGTATATATGTATCATTTTGTATTATACTATCACACTTTGTTTCATTGATGATGATGCATTATGACATTCTCCCTTTTTTTGATGTTTGATATATGATGGATGTATGATGTTGATATATGATGGATATATGCCTCATACATGATACGTGATGTTTTTATTGCTTTATCATTATCATCATGCTATGTACTGATGACATTGTGGATGCAGGATGGATATGGTACTAATGCATTTGTAATGCAGGATGGATGTTAGTTAGAAGAAAGATTTGATGATAGATAGAAATGTGATGTTGTTAGTAGTGATGAGTTTCTTTTCCTTTGCTTGGAGGCTTCATAGTTTTGAACAATCTTGTTTGATGTAGCAAACAAATACGATGCACCAGGGTATTAATGACCAAGGTGACTTTGTATTTATTACGTGGAATTTGGCTCTACAAACAAGGAGTATTCTTGCTCATACCATACATACGGAAACCCTATTAGAGTGTATGTGTGAGAAGATTAAAAACATGTTAGACCAGTAACACAAGAGGTATTAAGAACCTAACATGCCACTGCTACATAAAATGCTTCAAAACATCTTCCACACATTGAACAAAGCAAGTATTCGCCATGATAGTATAACAAAAATATCCAACAAACATTAAACTAAAATGATGCTCAATTGCCCCCATTCCTTCTTCTCTAAATCCTTTATGGACATCCTCGAGAGATCTTGAGAATGAGTCAATAAAATAAATCACAAAAATAAGACTAAAAAAAAGATAAAAGACAAAGTTGTAGTATCACTTGCCATATCTATTTGGGATGGGACTATTATCCGGTGTTGATCATGTCTATCATAGGAACGGATCCGTTAAGGAATGTCTCAGGATGTTGTTGGGACTTGTCAAAATAAAGGTAGCTGATACTTTGGCATTGCTTCCATCTGTTTATAGTCAAAGCTTTTGCAATTGTTTGCTTGAAAGTTCTAGTTGTTGATGTTTGCTTTGTTTGTTTATTTGTTTTGTCAAAGGGTGAGTGTGATGATTTTGTTTATTATGGATGAATCTTCATTGCGGATTTGTGATGGTGGGGTTGGGATATTTTTTATTTTTCTAAGTTTTTAAGATGTTTTTGTTGTTTTCAAGGGACTAGCCTAGGGCCTTGGGGGCTCATCAAAGTTAAGCCTTTCCTACGTTGTACACGTAGAGGCTCGTAGTTCGCTTGAGTGTTTTTGACCTTTTTTGTTTTGTGAATGTTTTTGGATTTTGGATTTTTTTTTTTGAACTAAGTTGAAAATAAAGCATGTTGGAAACCTAAGGGGACTAACCTAGGGTCTCGGGGGGTAATAAGCCTTGCCTACATTGTACACGCAGAGACCATGTAGTTCGACCTTTTGACTCAAAGCATAAACTATTTTTGGATAAACAACATTTATAATATGGATTGGTATTTCACTTATGTGTCTAAAGTATATGTCATGGGAAATCTACTTGAACTAGCTGTGAGGTTCAAGCAAATGTTGATATCTTAGACTATTTGAGTGAAATAATAACCCAACGATGTTTTTTTTTTATGTTTTTTTCAAATGTTTTTGACTTTTGTTGGTTTCTGGTGTTTTTTGGATTTTGTTGTTTTCTGATGTTTTTGGATTTTGTTGTTTTATGATGTTTTTGGATTTTGTTGTTTTGACCATGTTGGGACATTCAAGGATCTAATCCATGACCAGCTTTGGGAAGTTGCCCCCAATTGTGTACAAGACTAATTTCCTTAATCAGTGACAAGCCATGGTTGGATACACTGTTTTATTATGAAATGGATGGGTGGATGCTATGGATAATGTCGATAGATAATGATGCAAGTTTTATTTGGACATAGTGCATGTTTTCCAAGTTTTCACTACAACACCTATTCTAGGAGCGCCACAAAGTGGTTTTCACTCAAAGGACATCTTATTTCTCTTTACTATTTTTCTTGCTTTTTGATTTTTTGTATTTTATCTTTTTTTTTTGGATTTTTACCCTCTTTCCTGGGGTGTATATTTTCTCTTTTTTCCACTTTTATGGATTTTTACTCTCTTTCATGAGGTGTATTTTTTATCTTTTTCCATTTTTTGGGATTTTTACCCTCTTGCATGGGGTGTAAGATATTGAAAACTTGGATTGATATTTCACTTTGTTTTTCTAGAGGATATGTTGTGGGAAATTGACTTGAACTAACTGTGGGGTCCAAGCAACTATTGATATCTTAGAATTTTCGAGTGAAGGAATAATCCACATTGTTGGTATCTTTGAAGGTTACCTTGGTAGTGCATTGGTGGTACACCTTGTTGTCAAGATGAACTATTTTCTTTCTTTTTGTTTTTATCCTTTTTCCATTTTTTTTTGGATTTTTACCCTCTTGCTTGGGGTGTAAGATACTAAAAACTTGGATTGATATTTCACTATGTTTTTCTAGAGGATAGTTGCAAACAAATTTGGACTAGCTGTGGGGTTCAAGCAACTGTTGATATCTTAGATTTTTTTGAGTGAAAGAATAATCTGCGTTTGTTGGTATCTTTGAAGGTTACCTTGGTAGTGCATTGGTGGTACACCTTGTTGTCAGGATGAACTGTTTTGAAGGCTACCTTGGTAATGCGTTGGTGGTATACCTTATTGTTGGGATGAACTGTTTCTTACTCTGGTAGTGTCTTGATGGTATGTACCTTATTATTTGGGATGAACTGTGAAGGGTACCATGTGGCACACCTTGTTGTTCAAGGGATGAACTATTTCAAAGGTTACCCTGATAGTGCTAATATATTAAAAACTTGGATTGATACTTCACTTTGTTTTTCTAGAGGATATGTTGCAGAAAGCTTACTTGAACTAGCTGTGGGGTTCAAGCAACTGTTGATATCTTAGAATTTTTGAGTGAGGGAAAAATCCATGTTGTTGGTATCTTTGAAGGTTACCTTGGTATTGTGTTGGTGGTACACCTTGTTGTTTGGACAATGCCTAGATCACAACGTGAGCTAGAAGACATAGATCAAGATTTCTTCTGAAGCAAGATGTAAGTACTTGCCCCCAATGTCTAGCAATGATGGATTATCTTGTGATAAGATAACATGTTTGGATAGAGTATGTCCCTTTGGACAATGCCTCATGGCTCAAATAATGTTGGATAAGATACCATTAATGATAGTGACCTGGATGTCAAGATGTTTTCCATAAGCAAGTGTAAAGTGTACACCAAACATTTGTCAAGATCAAGATAAGTTGGATTTTGGATAAAAATGGATGGGATTTATTATGGATCAGTTGACATGCTTCCACTTGAAATGGTGCATGTTGATGCTTGATTCTACACATGACTCTTGTTTGCTAGGTTTTCATCATGGTACTTGTCCAAAGTGCCACCATAGTGGTTTTCACTAGAGGACAATTTTTCTCTTGACTATTTTCTTATTTTTTATTGATTTTTGATGTCACATAAGATGCTTGTTTACCAGGTTTTCATCATGGTGACATTTTTTTGCTCATGTTGAACCATGTGGTGGTGTTGATGTAGATGTTGCTGGTGTTGATATGGTTGTTGCTCCTGTCATGACATGCCAACGATATCCTGCTTAGATGATTTTTTTTTGCTAGGATACGAGCGCTTGAATGTAACCCTTGATAATTCTTGTCTTCTTTGTCGATATTGAAGTTAACCTTACCTTGATGTGCACATCGCAAAAGAGTTCCCTTAGAATCCTTATGATAAAGAGTTGCTGCCAATGCATGGTTAATGCGAGATTTGGATATCTTGGATGACAAAATGCATTGAGGGATATTATATTTTGATGGATTGGTTGACAGTTTGGAACCTTTGACTCTCCAAACTTGGGATGATGAGTAATGATGGGTAGATATGGAGATTCGATTGGGACCAACGTCTTGATATACCTTGTAGGTCACTCTTGAAGCTTTCTTTTGCATTGCTGGACTTTTTTGATGAATGAAATTCCAGTTTTTATTTTTCCCCATAGTTTCTTTGACTAATGGAGTTTGATAGGGATTATTTTCTTTATTTTTTTTGTATCCATTTGAATCTTTCTTGTCCATTTTGTTTTGTTGATTCTTTTGTTCAATGACTTGTTTCATTCTTGGGTATAGCTTTTTCTCTTGTTGTTGGGCCCAATGAGAGGGTGGAAAAATACGTGGATGATGATTCATGATATGGCTAGTTGTAACATTGGTAGCAATTTCATCATAAGGACTCTTCATGCTCTCTATGTTGATGCTTGCATTAGATAAAGTTCCCCGCAGTATTATAGAGGCATCATTGATATGTTTAGATCCCTTAATTGCTGAATAACCAAGACCTTGATGCTTAGGATAACCAATAATCTGCATTGGTTGTAAGATACCCTATTCATGTAGGCCTAATCCTCTGTCTTAATAATGCATTTGCTGGAAAAAATTATTTGCAATAGGATATGATTTACCTTGAAAACAAGGTGCTAATCCTTCTCTACTATGTTGTGGATCTTCAAATGTGCTAGCTTCTTCACTGATAGGATCCTTCATATGAGGGATAACTTCCTAATTGATATTTTCAACTTGATCCTGTGAAATATCAGATTTTGATGGCCCTTTGGAATATATTGGCACTTCTTTGACTGTTGTGTACCCAATGCTCTGCTACTTCGGATTGTTAGTTATCCTTGCTGATTTTAAGATACTATGCTCCATATTTTCATGCTTGATGTTTTCAATCTATGTGGAGGATGTTTCCGATCTTAATGCTTCTTCTTGATCAATTTCTGATATGTCTATATTTTCTGTTGTGCTTTGATCATGTGTAAAGATGTTAAGAGTAGGTGACTCTTGTTCCTTGGTAATTTCATCAAGAGTATGAGACTCTTGTTTTGGATGAAGATCATCTACATTTCCATTAGGAGTAAGCATCTCATGGGTAGATGTATGTGTGCTTGACATATGGATGTGTTCTTCTTTTGGAAAACCTTGGATGTCTTGGAAGATATCTACCAAGTCATTGTAATATTTTGATGATAAGGATTCTTGATCTTGACTTTGTGTGGCATTATCTTTGATATGTTTTGAATCACATTCTTTACATGGATCAATTTCAAAGAAGGGAATTTTTGTAGAGGATCCTTGGATTTCCTCAAAATGGGGACATATGGGTGATAGCTCTTGGCTTAGATTTTCGGAATTAGGTATAAGTGTTGGCTTAAGAGTCTCTTGATCATCAGTATGTACTGCCATGAGATTGGATGATGCCAATATATCTTGGGTTGAATCATTGTTAGACTTGGGTCATTGACTTTGATCATGCTTGGGATTAAATTCTTGATGTATGTCCTCTTGCTCATTGGATGATGTAGAGACATTGCCAATGTGATTAGTGATAGATAACTCTTGATCACTGTTTTCAACTTTTGAGGTTGAGACCTTGTCATTGTTGTCATTGGCAGATGGGCCTTGAATGTTAATAGCTATTTCTCCTTGATCAATAAGGTCTTGGATGAGATTTTTGAGTGTAGCACATTTTTTCATTGGGCGACCCTTGATTTTGTGGAACTCACATTGTTCGTACTTGTTATACCAAGGAAGTTTAAAGTTTGGTTCACCATAAGTTGGATTGTCGTTGATTTTGATAAGTTCTTGTTGTACTAGTTAGTGCATGGTTATCTCTAAAGTTGCTCCCAAAGGGGTGAATTTTCTTTTTGGTTGGTAATCTTTCCTCTATGGCTTTTCTTGATTGTTTTGCTATTGATTTTTCTGAACTCCTTGATACTTTGTTTGAGGTACATTTTGATATTGCACTTGAGGTACACATTGGTGTTGTGGAACCTCTTAATACTGTGGATATTGAGGTGTTCATGGAATAATGTCCGTTGGTTGTGGATATGTAATGTTCCAACCTTAAATAAGGAATTTATGGTATGTTGTATTTCATTTTCACTTAGGTTCCTCAAGATCTCTCTCAATTTTATTTGAGGCAATTTGATGATCTAGACTTATTCCTTCATGGTGATTTTGAAACCCCTGATGTTGTTGCCCTACTTGATGTTTTGATCCTTGATAAGAGTGATTTTGTTAGTAGATCAACATGTTTTGGGGATGTTTTGATACTTAATACCCTATCATAAGGTCACTTGGTTTATATCCTCAAGAGGATCATACCTATTGCCATTCGGGAGGTGGTAACATGGGTTTTCGATTGCTAGGTCTCCTTTCTCCTCTTGTTTATCTAAGATGTTCACTGCATTTCTCCACTGGTTGGGTGTTTCTTTTGTCTCAAAGATAAAGCTCCTTAAACTACTAATGATATCTTTTTATGCTCCTTCAATTAGTTCAAAGTGTGGCTGTATGATTACTGGTGTAAGGTTCGGTTGTTGAACCAGAGCAGTCAGTCGCCAGATGGTCATATGGTGAACGGTGTTTTGAGATGGTTGCTATGAAGCTCAAGACCCTAATGTTTGAGTGTTGTTTTGGAATGGTGCTACTTTTTAGAAATCAAAATGTTGAAGGAATAGGGTTGATATTTCACTTCCTTATGTTGTTGGAACGGTTACTTGTACTAGATCTATGAGTCCCAAGTAACTGTTGATATCATAGGCATCTAAGTGAAGGAATGATCTCAATGGTTTGTTTGAATTTTATTTCTAACAAATAGGATGGAAATGATGGATGAGAGACTATGTGACCTATCTGGTTTTCCAATTTGTTTTTTTTCAAATAATGACCCTATAAACAACTTCATTTTGTTTTCCCTAAGTGTCAACAAAATGTTCAAGACTGTGAGCTGGAGTAGCAATTGTAGCTTCTATTTTTTTTGTTTCTTCCGTGTTTTGGATTATGGCAAATGATAGAACAACATTGGACTAACTCCAAAAGCATGGAATTTGTGTGACTTGAATATCTATACCTTAAGTTGTGAAATCACAACACCCAAGCCATAGTTCCTAAAATGTTTACTTTGATCTAATGTAGCTTGAAACAAAAAGCCTGAATATATGGAAACTTTGAAGGAAATCCTCCAAGGAGTACAAATAAGGGGCTTCTCTCAAAAGCATATACTAAGTCAAAGGGTTTGTGATTTGACCATCATGTTCAGTGTTTGCTTGGATGCATTCTTTCTCTTTAAATCAAGCACAAAATTTTATGTCAAATTGTTTTTGAATGTAATTGGAAAGTTTAACAAAAACAAGCATTTACAACCCTAGTGGATAGAAACTATAGAATTTTTCCATCACACCAAAAGCACGTACTGGTGGTGGAGAGGGATCTCATTGTGGATATAGTCACTACACCAACACCCCCCCACATGATAGAGCCGGATACAACCACATACCATGTGGGATTCGTACCCACTATGTACCATGTCGATAAGCCGAGCTTACGCGGACGAAGGGTCAAGGGCTTAAGGGACTCGAACCGATAACTTGGCTTTGATATTATGTAGAATTTTTCCATCACACCAAAAGCACCTACTAGTGGTGGAGAGGGATCTCATCGTGGATATAGTCATTACACCAACAAAAACCATTCTTTTAGGTGGGCCTACCTCATGCTTTGAAGAGATGATTTTACATGCAACTTGTGGTGCGGGCTTGTAGTTGAACTTGGAAAGCAACTTCTTGGAAGTAAATTCTGATGCACCACTTTCAAAGAATGTTTTTGGATTAAAGGGGTGGCTTCTAAAACAATTGGCTCTTAGTAATGTTTTGGGGATATTATTTTTGGGCCCCTATACATGTGAAATTTTGTTCAATTGAGAACCTCCCATCCCTTATAGGTTTTTACGCATCACAAGGATACTGAGGGAGAATACGTTGGCATAGGCTAGCAACACTCGACAAGTGATGAAATTTCCTCACACTTAGAAAATATTTATATAGCGTTCTAGAATGAAAGTACCACTTGGGTTGCCTACGAGTTGTTCAGCGTGGGAGTTTCCTCGATAGACATGCCCTCTAAAAAGGTATGCTTGAAAAGAAAGGTGCGAAGCTCAAGATTTTTTTGCTCACCCAAGATCACCAAAAGGTGTGGGGGGAGAAGACAAACATCCAACTTTCCAATCACTGAATGCACAACATACATTTCATAGCAAATTGATTCTTTTTAAACACCTCGAGCGGTGTTATCCCCAAAAATATGTGAATAACATAAACAAATTGTTATTTTTATTTGCACCAATATGAAATATTTAGGATATTAGTCATTTAAGATAGCAATGGTGCAAGACAAAAGAAATAACTTGTTCATTTTTAAGCCCCAAATATGAGTGTTTCTAAGAAATTAGGCCTGGTTCTAACTTGGTCAACAAAAGTAAATTGAGCTTGTGCCAACAAAATGGAAATCTTTTTGCGTTCTTTTTATGCACCAAAATTAAAGTTCCTACTATGAAAACATGAAATGTGTTCATTTTTAGAGCACCAAAATTGAAGTGTTTTTTATTGTTCTTTTTATGAGCACCAAAATAAGAGTTCCTAATATAAGAAAGCTTAAAATTGGTTCAATTTTAATATCGCCAAAACAAAGTGTGCATTTGTCTTGTTCTTTTTAGAGCACAAAAATTAAACACTTCTAATTTAAGAAAGCTTAAAATTTGTTCAATTTTAATTACACAAAAACCAAGTGTCCATTTGTCTTGTTCTTTTTAGAGCACCAAATTTAGATGTTCCTAACTTAAGAAAGCTAAAAAATGGTTCAATTTTAACAACACCAAAACCAAATGTGTGTTTGTGTTGTTCTTTTTAGAGCACCAAAATAAAATTTTCCTAAGTTAATTAAAAATGTTTGTGGATCTAGAAATCTTTAACCGGTCGTCTTCCCTACAAAAAATGAGTTAAAGTCATGTAAATCCTGCATTCAAATTTGTTAGTACCTATTACACATTCAAAAACAATCAAACGTTAGCAAAGAAATCCATTACAATAGTGCAGGATCCGTGCACCTTTTTGTCAGAGCAAATGCTCAGAAAAAAATGCAAAAGTGCCCCTGTCAGAATAAGATGCTCAAATCTCCGAGTAGATGTTACCCTTGTCAGAATCAAATGCAAGGGTTTAGAAGTAGATGTGGGGATCTTGTTCAAAGTGCATAGTTCCCATGTCATATGCTTAGTTCTTAGTGTCAAGTGTGCGGTTTTCTTGAAAGTCAAGTGCAAAATTTTTCTAAGCAGTGCGTGAAACTTTTTTTAAAAGCCTTTTTGGGACCTACAACTTCACAAATGGCTCAAACAAACATTAGTGTATGGGACAAGGGTCCCATCGGGCATGCCAAAATGTGTGATGGGGAAAATCATTAGATGTTAAACAAGATTAAATGTGCTTGAAAAGAGAATCCAAGCTAAGATCAAACACATTAATCTAAGATCTAATCCTACACATACGAAATGAAACTAAGCTATTTGAACACACATTGTTTATGCTGAAAACTGAAAAACCTAATTAAATATAATAACCAGATTCAAAATGTTTTCAACATTACATCAATGAAGCCTTTCCAACTAAATGCAAATGCAACATAGATAAAACTAAAATATGTAAAATCAAAACATGTGCATTTAAAGGAAATCTAACTCCATTGTCATCCTATCATCAAGATCTTGTTTTCAAGCATTTTAGTGCTCTTAGATTTTTGCACAAGCACAAATGCTACAAGAGGCTATGATGAATGGATTCGAATGATTGAAGGTATGATCATAATTCAATGTATATATTTTTTTTGGTGAGAAGAGAAGGCTTTTTATAGATCAATACTTAATGTAAAAATGAGAAATGAGAAATGAGTGGAGTGATTTATGCCATGATTCATGTTTGGAAGCTCAAAATGTGCAATTTTGAGCTAATTCCATGGAAAATGATTTATGATTTTAATGTGCAATTTTGAGCTAATTTCATGGAAGTTGATTTATGAATTTTAAATTATTTAATGAATTATATAAATGCATTTTAATGATTAATGTAAATGAATAATCATGCAAATGGTCAAAGTGAAATGATTTATGCAAATGGATGAATTAATGGATTTATAAAATATATGAATATGAGGATGATGAATGAAAATATTTAATGTACGAGTATAATGATTATGCACATGTGTAATGAATGTATTTAAGTGATTATAGATTAATGATTAATGAAATGGATGAATTAATGATTTATGAAAGGGTTAAATGATTTATGAATATGTTGATGATTAATGAAACAATAAATATTTATGAAATGGGATAATGAAATATGCAAATGGATAAATAATGGATAAATGACTAAATGATTATGTAAATGGATTATGGTTATGAATAAATGCTTATAATATTTTAATGGTTTCGTGAATATGGAGATATGATCATGGAGATAACCAAAATAAAATATGCAATGGATAAAAATGATTGTGAGGACATTTTTTATGTGTCTACATTTTGCCCCTCTTTGAGACAATGCAGCCTATCGTGTTGTTTCAAAAAAAAAAAAATGATTAACTGATACATGCCTCAGGGATATCTTGGTAAGGATGATGATAAGGATGATATGCCCCCTCGAGAGATTGATCAAACAAGCCATGATAAGATCAATCTCTTGATAGATCATGAGGAGAAGATTTTATAATTGATATTGCGCAAGTGATTAAGTGGAGATGCACATTTGATGAAAATGCACAGTTTATGGGGATAACTAAACAATTGATGTAAATGATAGCTAGGTTGATAAGCCGATTAAGCTTATTGAGATTGATGCTAGCGCAAAACAATGATTGATACAATGGTTGAGTGATCAAGGAGCAGATTGATTGATTTGATATTTAGATTAAAAGACAAGCATCAGTTGGATAAAGTGAGTAATCATTCTTTGAAATAGGGAGCATGAAGAAAATGAAATGATGAAGGAAATGGATGATAGAAGAAATGATAGATGAAAAAGAAAGATGAAGGAAATGAAAGCGGTGAAGTCTCTTGTGCTTTACATAGTGCTTTATCATCATAGAGCTTATTATGTCGCAAAATAGTATAAGCGTCTAGATAACATGAACATCTAGATGACCTGAATACTATTTGCATTTTTTTTAGCAATGAAGTATAAACATCTAGGTATAAGGACCTTAGATAACCTGAATACTTATTGCGTGGAAGACACTATCAAACAAGGAATGCTCTCATCCACACTAGACTCATAGGTCCTTGATGGTTTTAGACAACCATGTCTTAAGATGAGTCGTCCTATGAATAAGAAATAATCCATAGACAACAAACAAGTGAACATTCTGCATCCTCGCCTCTCTAGTCCAAGACATCCTTGAGAAGCTAAAAGACATGCCACCAAAGATAAAAATCATAAAATAATCAAAGATCAACAAACAAACATGCATCATGCTTCAATGTAGAACTTATTTTGTTACCATTTATGTGTTTGATTAGATTTGAAAGATGGATTGATACGTATGTTATAATGTTTGCTTGATTGTCAATCTTGGTGTGTTTTGATTTTGTTGAAGTTCAAAGCTGTGTGGCGATCTGAAAGTGTCATTGTTTAGGGATTTTTGAAGTTATATGATTTTTTTTTGGATTCTTTTTTTCAAGATATTTTATGATTTTTTTAGGACATTTTATGATTTTTTTGGATTTTTTTAAGGACATTTTATGATTTTTTTGGATTTTTAGGACATTTTATGAATTTTTGGATTTATTTTAGGATATTTTATGATTGTTTTGGATTTTACATTTTATTTTTTTGGATTTTTCAGGACATTCAATGATTTTTGGATTTTTTAGGACATTTTATGATTTTTTGATTTTTAAGGACATTTTATGATTTTTTTGGATTTTTTCAAGACATTTTATAATTTTTTTGGATTTTTAGGACATTTTATAATTTTTTTAAATTTTTTTTCAGTACATTTTACGACGGAAAGAGATGAATCACAAGTGAGCAGACAAAAAAATAGGGTAGTTTCTCTAACTACAAGATGTTCAATATCCTAACCCATAGCTAAGGTTGAGGAAATGCCCTAGTGAGGAATAGGACCAACCTAGTACACATGGCAAAGCAAGCAAGTGAGGGGATTGTCAAACAATTCACAAGCCATGGTGAGTGTGAAAAGGTCCTTATGAAGTGGAGGGTGAATGAAAATGGGATGAAAAGATCAAGTAGAGCTCCAAAGGAAAGAGGAGAAAAGCCTCTACACATGGCGCCAATTTCTTGGTTTCCACCATGGTACTTGCTCAAGGCAGCACCGAAGTGGTTTTCACCATTGAGCGAATTGATTTCTCTTTAATTTTATTTTTTTTAAGGAATTTTTTCCATTTTTTGTATTTTTCCAGGACTTTTTTCCATTTTTTGTATTTTTTTAGGACTTTTTTCCATTTTTTTGTATTTTTTCAAGACTTTTTCCTAGTTTTCTGAAGCTAGGTATAGAATTGATAAGCCCCAGATCTATAGACTACCTTGACGATGCCCCAATCTTGTGTGGATGACCATGCTAGATGAAAGGACCCGCTTGGGATGAGGAGTACGAGTGGAAAATATGACTTGGATGATAGATGTGGCAGATGAAAGAGGCTATGGTAGGATCCCTAATGTGCACACTACATGGGCCATTAGGCTTCAGTCAAAAAGGAGCTTGGGAAACCGATGAGCTAGAGTACGTGAAGGGGTCATCATCAAAGGTACATTAAAAGACATCACCAATGGTGTGGTATGATGGATATGTGAGCATGGATGGATGGAATGGAATATATGGTATGAGTGAGAGTGATGTGGATGGAGACCTTGGATAAACAAACTCTTTTTTTGAAATTTTTCCTTGTTAGATGCCCCCAGTGATTTTTGATGGAGAGGAATACTTGGAGATCGACTTTTTCTCTTTTTCACTTTCGACTTTTATTTTTGATTTGTCCGATAGCTTTTGATTTTGGCTAGGGGACTTGTCTTGATCCTCTTTTTCTTTTTTTTTCCAATAGCTTTTTATTTTGGCTAAGGGACTTTTCTTAATCTTTCTTTCTTTGCATGCTTTCTTTTGATTTTGGATCTCCATTTGAAAAAGGCACTTTTACCTTTGATTCTTGAATTACATCCTTTTTATTTTCTTTGGGTGATACTTGTTGATCCATGTCTATGAGGTGGATGGATGTGGGTGAGATGGATGAAATAGGTGGGGTGACAAGAATGTTTAGTGGGCAAATGGGAGTGGCGATGCCATCAACGGAGTCTTTGGGACTATCCTTTTTGGTACTGCTAACGTCAAAGGAAGCTTGCACATCCTTAATGAGTTGACCTGATGGATTAGTAGAGGTGACAATAGGAGATTCATATCCTTGGAGGGAATGTGGGATAGAAGGATGATGGTTCAGAAAATGTAGAAGGATAATCTTGGATACCTTCAGTAAGGTCATGATCAAAGAGTGGGTTATCGTAGATGTCTTGGCCAAATAGGGGTTATCATAGATATGAAAAGCTTGAGTGGAAGCAGATATGGAAAAGGCAGGTGTATCATCAAGATCCCAAAATGTTTCAATCTAAGCACAACCATCTTTTTGTGTTCCTTCTGTAGTTGTCTTGGAATCCTTATTAGAAGTCTGATCCTTCTCGATGGCATTAGCATTGTCTTTTGCTAGTAAATTATCCATACGATATTCTCCACATCCCATATCATGAATTTGGACCTTGGTGCTTAATGGTGCGATAAATGAAGTGGATGACTTCTTCATTTGTGGCTTGCCATAAATGTGGGGAGATAAAGGTAGCTTTCCAAGGAAAAGAGCACGATCCAAGGTATATTCCCCTACTCCTTGTTCATTCACTTGTATTTTGATCTCAGCTTCATTGGATTTTGAGGTGGATGCTTTTAAGGACTCAAGATCAACATATGCTTGAGAAGGAGGTGCTTCACGGTTGCTTGGGATTGTGATTTTAGTTTTAGGACTTAGATTTTGGCAATACATGAAAGGATTAGGATCTCCTTGTATTGTGATTTCAACACCATTGTGTGGGAATTTAATGCACTGATGATATGTAGAAGGTACTGCTTTCATTGCATGAATCCATGGTCTTCCAAGGAGGATGTTGTAAGTTAGAGGGAGATCAAGGACTTGGAAAAACACATCCTTTACCACAAGGCCAACTCTGATTGGTAGAGTAACTGATCCTTTAGATGAGTATTCCTCTTCATCATATGACTTTATGGCAATCTTTTTCCTTGGATCAACTGCATTTTTAGAGAGCCCTAATTTTGTGATCAATTCTTGAGTACAAATATTAAGACCTACTCCTCCATCTATCAAAAATCACTTGATCTTGACATTATGGGCAAGGACATCAATGTGTAAGGGTGCATTATGTGGTTTTTGGATGGATGAATCATCATTCTCAGTAAAAGTGAGAGTGTGAGGAGAGGTGATGTGTCTCACCATAGCTTGGAATTAATCTACATGTAGGTCTGTAGGTACTGTAGCAGTAGCAAGCACTTCATCTAAGATAACTTTATGATCAGGAGATAAGTGTAGTAGCTCAAGTATAGAAATTTGAGAGGGCATTTTTCCTAAGTGCTCTATGAGGTTGTATTGCGAAGTTGGTGCAACAGGTTTCAAATTAGGACCTCTAAGGGAAACTATGCCTTTGCGGGTAGTAACATTGCAATTGAATTCTTTTCCTTTTATGATGAAAGTGTTTACATGGTTATCAACCTCACTGATGTTATTTATGGTATAGTCATACTTAGCAGTAGTATATAGTTTACACCACCACTAGGTTCAAGGGCTTTCCTTTATCTTTGTCATGGTTAGGGAAAGGGTTCTTCAACATCTCGCAATCAGAGTTACCAGAAGGAGTGTGTCCGTCAACTATTATCTTACCATCATCAATAAGGTCTTGTATGAGATGTCGAAGTTTATTACAACTATTAGTCTTATGTCCTTTATGTCTATGATAGTCACAAAAGTGATCCTAGTTCCACCATGGGGGTTTGAATTGTGGATTATATTCCTTTATTTTAGGTTGCGTTATAATATTATTTTCAAGTTCTTTTAATGCGGATAAAAGTGATTGTCCCAATGGTGTAAAATTTTGTTTAGGGAAACTTTTCTGTTTTTCTTTTCCTTTATCTAAAGATGGACCTTTGATATTGTAGATAGGAGATGTTTTAGTTTTTTTTGCATCAACAACTCCGTCATTGACTACATTCCTGTTCTTTACCCAAAAAGGTATCTTGTTGTTTGAATTTGATTTTTGATCTTTGTCATTATTAAGTTTAATAGTTCCATCATCGATAAGAGTTTGTTCAATTTGAAATCCCATTTCTATGGCTTCATCAAAGGAATCCAAGCATTTGAAGCGAAGTTCCCTTCCAATTTATTTCTTCAAATTTTGAAAAAAGAGATCAACCAATTCTTTCTCTGGAATGGTATAAGGTAATCATCTTGTCAAATGTCTCCATCTTTGTAAAAATGACAAAAAAATATTCTCCTTGTTTTTGTTTAGTGTTGAAAAGGTTTTTCATGGTCATTTTAAGGTCACAATTGAAACTATAATTGGAGACAAATTTATCAGCCATTTCTTCAAAAGATTTGATGGTTGGGGGTAATCATGAAAACCATTCCATAGCCTCTCCTCCTAGACTGCGAGAGAATAATCTGATAAGGTACATCTCATCAACTGCAAATTCCATCATAGTAGCACAAAATTGTCTTGGGTGGTCTTTAGGATCTCCTTTTCCATTATATTTATCAAGTTTTGGTATGTACCAGTGGTTAGGAAAAGGTGGCATTGGTATGCTCAGATCGAAGGGATAAGGACATATATCTTCAATGGAGAACTTGTGAGGTTATGTTGTTCTTGAGAGTATCCAACTCTTGTCTCAATGTTCTAAGCTCATCCAAAATAGGATTGTTCGTAGGTGTAGGTTTTGATGTCTTTGAAGATCTCTTGTAACCAGGTTGTAGATAAAAGGGTATTTGATCTTTGATTCTATCATAATTGTTTGTTTTGGGATGCTTAGATTCATTAAATTTAGGTTGGTCATTCACTATGAGTAATGATATGTCAAAATCAAGAGGCATTTTGATTCCTTTGTCGACAAGGGCCTTGAAGTATTATTGTGGGTTATGTTTGACTACCTCTGTAAGTAGTTTAGTGAATCTATGATCCTTAAGTGCTTCTTCTATTTCGTATTTAGTTATTTCTTCGTCATTAGTTTCATTTGTTAAATCACTAGTTGCAACACTAATGTGGTCTTCCTCATCAAAGTCTCTTCCCCAAGGTTTCCCTTCTTGAAATATTTTTTCTCTTGTTCTAGGGGTCATAGGTGATTTATTCTAATTTTCAATCCAAGATAGGATAATGTATGAGACCTAAGACTAGGATGAAATGAAAAGGATATGATTCTAAGATGGGATATGAAAATGATATGATATGACAAGCTAAGAGCTCAAAGGCAACTCTAGGTCCAAAGTTGGTTATGATGTAAAGGATTTACTTGTGCTATGATGAATAGACACAAGGACCAATGATCAAGAGAGGGTATGTAGGAGATGATGGAATCCAAAAGGATTTCCCCACTCAAGGATAATGGTATGTTCCCTAACTCAAGGATGATGAACATCAAGTGATGTGGGTGATAGATAGCTAATGGGTTGATTTCAAGACCTAGGAAGAGTAGCCTAAGTGCAAGCTAAAGGTTTTTTTGAACTAAAATGGATATGCAAGGGTGGAGGATATGCAAAGACTAGGTGGAAGGAAGGGATTGAAAAATCGGAACTAAAGGATTGATGCAAGCAAAGTATTCCAACTCAACTTCTTCAAGGAGAATTTCACCATAATAGGTTTCACTCAACCCATTTTACAAAACAAATCCCCTTTTCAAGGTATAATTCATTCATATGGCCACTCTTTGATTCATCAACACCACAATCAGAGTCCAAAATCTTTTATCAAACCTCAAACCAACATAAAGATGACAAACTAGGCCCAAATAACACACCAATTAAATAACACTCCTTTCAAACTGTCTTATATGTGAACCAATGACACTTCATAACCACAAACCCAAATTTTCTTTTTAAGTCACAAACACCTATCTCAAAACCTTGGAAAACTCTCATAGGGTGAACACAACATGACCAACCTCATAAGACACCTCAAAAACATTGACCTTTCATTATGGTTATAACTCCTTCACAAACTGCCCCAACACTTTAGGCCACCAAAAGGACTGTCAAGGCTTTTCTTCCAAACTATACACTGAAACTCAAAAAAAATCATGCCTTTGAATTCCCCATTAGGATTGTTTAAAAAATATCTCAAAATGAAGATTAATTCTTTTGGAACATTTGCTTTAAAACTTGTTTTCTTAGTTTGAGATTAGGCCTAATTTGGCCTTGTCCTTACAAGGGCTTATTAATTTTTCCACCTCCAAACTCATTTTTTCTTAACCAGTGCTTAAAACATGCTTATTTTAGTTTTTTAAAACTCAATAAAACATCATAAGATCATTATCAAGAGTAATTTACTAAACCCTAGGTGCTAACCTTCTACAACCTCTATTTTTCCAGACTGTTCACAGATTTTTTGGTTTTAAACTTCAACTTTTCACACCTTAACTTTAGCCTTTTGATTTGAAACCTTGGAAATATGAAAATAGATGCATTAAGGAGTAATTTCACCAAATATTAAGATATTTCACCAAATATTATGGAAGAAACACAAATTTATAACTCACTATTTACCCTAGGGCGGGGTTTTAATAGTTTACAGAGAATTCCTAATAACTTGCTCAAACTCGAACCAAATTGCATGAAACAAAGTGTAACAAGAAGGTGATTGGTTATTCTATCACTTACAAACATTAAAACATGCTTTCATACCCGTACAAGGCCGTACAATACCAAAAAACATTAGATTTCTATAGAAACATGCATAAAACAATGATTTTCTTTATTCAAAATCTAGATTTCAATCAACCACACTTACAAAAGTGTCTACAAGGCCTTTTTAAAGGCATCGCAACATGAATTTTTAGTTTCTAACTGCTTTTGAATGACCCAAGTGCCAAATGACCCTTCACCTTCCTTGTTTACATCCTTTTTGCAATTTTGCAATATTGTGACAACTTTTACACTTTTCAAATTTGACACAAAACTTTGATCATTTAACACTCCTAATGACTTTATTGAATGGAAAATGAATCAAATGACCTCAAGATAATGATGAAACATCAAAATTTATTCAACCTTCAAGATTTTATTCCTAGATTCATGTCATTGCCAAGATGCTCCCGCATCAAGGATGATGGCCCCAAGAAATCTAAGTGATAGTTTAATTTTGGATGTTTTTGCTATTTGAAATTTTGGGGTTTGCAAAGTTTGAGATGTTGAAAATTACTAGGTGTGATGTTTTTTTGAGGTCTATTTTTGAACACACATGCAAGACATAGCAGACAAAATGTTTGACTTTAAGAATACAAGCACAAATCCTAAGGTTGGCAAGGACTATATTCATTGGATTCCATGTGGGTTTCCCTAGCCACACTTATTCTTAGCAGGTGACTTAGAAGCTTGGACACTCTGGCTCCCCTCCACGACACTCACTTCTCAGGTCAACCAAGCTTCAAGCCCTCATGAATCTCCCATGACAAACTCTTCACCTCTACTAATAACTATGAGAATGTGGATGCCTTGGTAACGACCGTTGCTGCACTAGCAAATAGAAGGGTTTTTGGCAAACTACACAAGAGGGTTCTAGTGAATACTCAGGGACATGGCACCTCACAAGCATACAACAAGCCACTTAAGGCTTTAACCACTCTACTAGGGGCTCTTATACCTTTAAAATAAAAGGTAGGTACCCATTTTTGAATGGCAGTGCACAACTAAGGCCTACATACCATGAGGACTTGACAGTTTAGTCTCATCCTTTTATATACTGGCCCAAGCGAAAAATTGGTTGGAGTCATTCCTCTTGTGAGGTACGCCCCTCTAAGGTATAAACACAAAAATAGATGGGTCTAGTTTTTGATCACCAAGTTTGCACAAGGTGAGAGCATACTTCCTACCATCTCAAGCATAGCAAACAATGTTCATTGACCTCCTAGTTAAATCTACATGAGAGAGGACAATTGTCTGTTTTAAAGCACCAATTGAAATGTTTTCTAATCTAAAAGACAATCGGTTTCAAAATCAAGTCTTCGATGAATGTCCTGCACCAAATTTCATTAGTAGTTTCAAATTCAAGTCTTTAGCAGACATAATGTGTATATTTTCAGCCCTAAGTCTTTGTCATGCGAACCTCCAAATAGAAAATCAATGATTAGCCACATAAACAACAACTAAGGTATGAAAGAAAAATACATTGATCTAAATTAAAATATAATTTAAAATTAGAAACTAATCTAGATTAAAAAAATAATCTAAAAAAAATAATAATCTAAATTAAAAGTTAATCTAAATTATAAAATTAATCTAAAATTAGAAACTAATCTAGATTAAAAATTAATCTAAAATTAAAAATTAATCTAGATTAAATCCAATCTAAAATTAAAATTAGTCTAAATTAAAAATTAGTCTAAAAACTAATGTAAAATTAAAAACTAATCTAAATTATAAAAAAAAAACCTAATTTAAATTAAAAGCTAATTTGTAATTTAAAAGTTAATCTAAAATTAAATCTAAAACTATAAAATTAAATAAAATTAAATCTAAATTAAAATTAGCTCTACATTCTAAATTAAACCTAAATTAAAAATCAAATATAAATTAAAAAGCTAAACTTAAATTAGAAATTAGATCTAAAAGGCTAAAAGCTAAATTTAAAAGGCTAAAAGCTAAATTTTTAAAAAAAGCTAAATATAAATTCAAAACTAAATTAAAAGCTAAATCTAATTTAAAGACTAAAATCTAAATTAAAATTAAAATTTAAAAGCTAAACTAAAAGTTAAAATATAAATATAAATTTAAATCTAAATTCTAATTAAATCTAAAATTAAAAAAAAGCTAAAAGGTTAAATCTAAACTAGAATTTTAATCTAAATTAAAAGTTAAAAATTAAATCTAAATTAAAATTTACACTAAATTAAAATCTAAACCAAATTAATTGAAATTAAAATCTAATCCTAAATGGATTAAAACCAAAGTTAGAAACTAAAAAAAAAGAAACATCAAGTTTAGAATAAAATGTTTTGATTGTAGTTTACACGGAAATGATGAAAGGCTATGACATGATTGCATTTATTCCTCAGACTATTCAACATTTATTCAGCCATGATTGGATGATATGCATAAGTTGGATTTGTCAATTAAGTTTTAGAAATTTTCAGCAAATCTAATTGACAAATTTAAAATCAAATTTCCCAACCATTCCCAACACTCTTTCTCAAAGCATTCATTAGATGTAGTTGTCCTTACACTGGTAGACATGTATGCAAAATGTGGGAATGCATGGTTGCAGATTATCCACTTTGAAATGGATTTCTTGAAAAGGCCTTTAAAACATTCATACAAATTTGTTTTGCAGGTTGATGATCTCTCTTCAAATTGCATAAACAATATTCAAACACTTGCTCATGAGTAATGGAAAAACAACTTGGAGTTACTTGGGTGCTGCCAAATTCTTATGCTGAATCCATTTTACTGTAGTAAAACATCTAGAAGGAGAAGAGAAAGTATATGCATGTGAACGATGTAAAGTAAAAATGCACGTTGTGAAACAATTCACAGTAGATAAGGTTCCACATGTTCTTGCTATTCATCTCAAGTGCTCCAGTTAATGATCAACAAAATAAACAAAATAAACAAACAATATTTATTCATGATCAACAAAATGTCTAAATATTGCAGAATATTTGAATTCAATATAATTTAGCCTTCCATATTGTTATCTCACATCTCCAAGGAAAATAATTTTGAAATAAGCATATTTGCATAGAATAATTGAAAATGAGGAAAATTACAACCATAAATTAATGATTTGGCGTCAAGTTCACCATTTTGTTTATGCTGAAAACTAAAAAACTAATTAAATATAATAACCAAATTCAAAATGTTTTCAACATTACATCAATTAAGCCTTTTCAACAAAATACAAATGCAACAAAGATAAAACTGAACTATGCAAAATCAAAACATGTGCATTTAAAGGAAATCTAACTCCATTGTCATCCTATTAGCAAGATCTTGTTTTCAAGTATTTTGGTGCTCTCAAATTTTTGCACAAGCACAAATACTATAAGAGGCTATGATGAATGGATTTGAATGATTGGAGGTATGATCAAAATTCAATGTATCTTTTTTTTTTGGTGAGAAGAGAAGGCTTTTTATAAATATGCATAATGTAAAAATGAGAAATGAGTGGAGTGATTTATGCCATGATTCGTGTCTGGAAGCTCAAAATGTGCAATTTTGAGCTAATTCCATGGAAATTGATTTATGAGTTTAATGTACAATTTTGAGCTAATTTCATGGAAGTTGATTTATGAATTTTAAATTATTTAATGAATTATATAAATGCATTTTAATGATTAATGTAAATGAATAATCATGCAAATGGTCAAAGTGAAATGATTTATGCAAATGGATGAATTAATGGATTTATAAAGATATGAATATGAGGATGATGAATGGAAATATTTAATGTATGAGTATAATGATTATGCATGTGTAATGAATGTATTTAAGCAATTATAGATTAATGATTAATGAAATGGATGAATTAATGATTTATGAAATGGTTAAATGATTTATGAATATGCTGATGATTAATGAAACGATAAATATTTATGAAATGGGATAATGAAATATACAAATGGATAAATGACTAAATGATTATGTAAATGGATTATGGTTATGAATAAATGCTTATAAATGCTTATAATATTTTAATGGTTTCATGAATATTGAGATATGATCATGGAGATGACCAAAATGAAATATGCAATGGATAAAAATGATTGTGAAGACATTTTTATGTGTCTACACACATTAAGAAATCTATGATTACTAAATTGAATGTAAACAAAAAGCACAATGTTACCATCTCATATTGGAGTGTATTTTCTTGATGTTGGATTGTTCTTATCATTGTGAAGCCTCCATAGTTCGTGAAAATCTTGATGAATGATGCTTGATGTTGGTTGACTAAAGGAATGATGAAGCTCTATCAATAGTGATCTTGACAACACTTCATTGCATAAGGTATGTTGATTCTCCAATCCTTTTTTGTGAGGAGAGAGGTTTGTTATATAGAAAATGAGATTTTGAATTGACGATAAGGATTCAACAATGTTGGATCAAGATCAATGGTTAAAAGGTGTTGAGAGGATTTAGACATGAGAATATTATGCAAAGTAGATTGCACAATTTGTGTGATTGAGGAATAGATTGATTAATCAGGATTTAGATTGATCAGTCAGGAATTGATGGTTTAGTTAGGAAATAGATTGATTAGTCAACAAATTAGATTGCTCAGTCAATAAGCATAATTTTCTCAATCAGAAAGTGGGTGAGGAAATATGAATTAATTGATTTAATTAATTAATTCCATTTTGGAGTTGAACGTGTAAATCAAGTTTGAATTTTGCAAATAAAGTTGCATTAGTTTGATTTGATTTTTGATAAATGATTTGAATAGTTTTATTTATTTATTCAAATTTTTAGAGGAAATTGTGTTAATTAAATTATTATGTTTTAATAATTCAATTAACTTAGGGGAATAAGGTGATTTAGCAATGTAATTAAATAATTGGTGTTATTTAATCAATCAGGACAAAATAAAGTGGGATTAGGACTTCATTAAATAAATGTAATTTATTTAATTGGTCAAAATGAAAAGTGAATTAATTAAATAATGTTTTATTTAATTAATAGTAGAATTAGGGTTTTGAGATTTATTTAATTTATAAAAAATGATGAAAATGTGAATTGATTAAATAATGTCGTATTATTTAATTAATAGAGGAATTTTGGATGTTGTTTTATGTTGTGTGATGTTGTGTGATAGGTGTTAGGTCAATTTTACATGTCTACAAGTATACGTCAAATGCACTAGCTTACATGTGAAATGAACCAATACATTGTCATATGTGACACAAGATAATCAAATGTACCACTTTGTTAGAAAATTGTTATAGGTTATCAAAACAAGTTAAGTAAGTTTTAGATCAAAAGCGACAATGTATTGTCTTGAATGTCCAATTATATAGATTGGATGCACAAAATTATGGTAAAATGTGACTCAAAATTATCAAATAGACCATAGAATAGTCAAATGTTCCATAAGATGATTTGATGCACAATAGGATAGTCAAAAGTGCCATAGTAACTATCAAATGCACCATTGTAGCTATCAAATACACCACTCTAGCTTGACCAAATATGCAATTCTAATTGGAATATACACAAACATAATATCAAGGTTTCAAGAGCACAACAATAAGTCTTAGATGCATAATTTAATGCTGATAAGTGTAGTTTTAGAGTCAAAAGCACAATTATGTGTGATTGTAAGTAAAATTTGCAAGTTGTTGACTGATTTTTGACAAGTTGTTGGACTGATTTTGATAAGTTTATTTGAAAAGAGACAAAAAATAGAGATTATAGAAACTAACTCCAAGGTAGTAGTATGATTCATAGTTTATTGGTCTCCACAATAAAAACATGCCAAGAAATACAACCTAGCTATTCATTAAGGGAGTGTCACACTAGTGTGGGTCCAAGCAATTTAAAATATCATAGGATTGTGCATGCACGCTTCATTCTCAAGAGGGAATATCTAGGTCTCTAGTGGAAAAGGGGCTCACCTTACTCCTTCCCTTGAAGGTTTTAACACCTCCTAAGAAATTCTATCTCTCCATAAGATGATATATGTTGAGTAACTTCAGGCATGATATTGTACCTTATACTACAACTAGATTAATGGTCATCGACCTTAGGTCTCTAAAACAAGGTTCATAGTGGTTCTAAAAATAATGAGCCTATTTGATAATGCCTAAGACTAGGGGGTCTCCCCTCTTATCCTCACCAAACAAGTTTCAATGGAGTGAGGGTCTTGTGGCATGGCTTGAACAACATTGGCCACACTTTGAGGTACAAATTTCACTCTACCCCCTTTATATACCTTGCTAGTAAATGTGGTTGAGGTATCCCTTGGGGTGATGAAATCTCCAAGAAGGCCCCTTATTGAAAGTAAAAATAAGATACTAACTTTTCTGATTTCTAGGCTTGCACGAAGCACTAGGGAATAGCATACTTTACTAATACTCCTTGTGTGTACTTGGAAAATATCAAACAAAGAGTGATTTTGATCTCTAGGCTCACATTAGGTGTAAGGATAGAGTATATACACTATAATTTCACTAGACATGACATATAAGACTCATTAGTTAAAACCCAAATGAAGTGTGCAACTACTTAAAAATCAAAGCAATTGAAATTTCCTACACCAAATTCATTAGCAATATGTTTTTACTAGTACTGTAATACCCCTCCTCTTACTGTTTGGATTTATTAATTTCTATGCTTTAACTTGATACGTTGATACTATGATGATACTATTATGGTTGATTTGGCTGGTTTGAAGTTTGATGATGTTATTCCTTTAGTGGACATGATCATTTGATATGACATTATTAGTGGGATTTATATTACTCTGTGTGTTGATTAGATTATTGTTTATTCAAATAGTTGTTCATTAATGTTTTATATGTCGATGTGATGATTCTATGGTGATCATGTTATTTGGATTCAATATTATTTTATAATGCAATTGTTTAATAATTAGTTATTATGCAGTAGTTAAGTATCATGTTGTCTTATGATCAATTTGGTTAGAAATGTTAGTTCGTCATGGATATTGTAATTGTTAGAATAGATTAGGTGAGAGGACAGTGTAGCATCACTCGTTCATGAGTGCCCTGCTACACTGCAATTCCTTCTCACGATAGGATGTTTGATTATATATATATATACATGTGCTACTTGACGTTTATTTGGATGCAGGATTGCAGGAATAAGTCTCGATTCCACCTGCTTTGGCAGGACAGGGCGAGCAATAAATTAACCCAATGGGTAAAATGTTGAAAAAGGGAGTAGGTTTGGAAGTGTCCCCGTCCCAAGTCCGTCGTCCTGTTGTAAGTTGTTGTGTCATGACTGAAGTGTTGTCCTTGTTGTTATGCATTTTGATTGTTGAGTATTTATTTATGGTTTGTGTTCAAGTAATTAATCTTATTTGATAAGATAATTAATTAAAGTTGTCTTGTTGTTTTGATTTAATTGCGAGTTAGAAAAATGTTAAATTTAAATATATTGTAAATTAAAAAGGTATTTAATTAATTATAGTGCAAGAAATTAAATTAAATTAATATTGTTGAGAATAATTAGATATTATCTTTTTATTAATATTAAATTAGAAAATCATGTGAGGATAATATCTGAATTAAATAAATTATTTTAATTAAAATTGTAGATAAGTTGTGCTTTTAAAAGCTGGAAAAAGGACCAATAAGAAAAGAGGATTTTTAAGAAAAGAAAGCGGAAAAAGCTTTATTGATTTTAATTATTGATTTATTATTTTTATGAGAGGATTATTCAGACAGAGGGGTTTTCTCTTTGTTTTGGATATGGAAATAAAGAAAAGAAAAGAAAAGAATTTTGTGGAAACTTCTGGGGAAAATAATTGTTTTGAAGATAGATAGATTCGAAAAGAAAGTTGCAGGAGGAGATCAAGAGGAGGCTACTGAAGGGATTCTTCATCAGACGAAGGATTTTAGGTTCTTCTAAATTATTACTTCTTTTAGTTTATTGTTTTGAAATCAAACTTTTGTTGAAGTGCTTTTCGTTTGAAAATTAATTATTCCGTGTTTGTGAAAGAGGATTATGTAGTTAGAAATTTTTTGTTGGGAAAGGAAATCATGTCTGTCACTATTAAATTGATATATTTGTTTGAAATTAGGGTTTTATGGTGTTGTGTTAAATCGTTGAAATCTTCTGTTGAAAAACTAAAGTTAAATCTTCTGTAGTTAGTTAATACAATTTAATTAAAAAAAATATTGTATGAAAGCGAAAATCGTCCCTATTATTATTATCATCCTATTATTGGTAGATCCAGATCTATTGGTGTATGATTTAAACTTATTGATTATTTCATTTGATTTTAATTTGTAGTTTTATATATATATGTAGATCAACAAGTTTACTGATCAGATTTTCGGAAATAATTTTTTTTATATAAAATATATATGTTAAAATTATTGCTTTGGATTTCAAATTATATTGAAAACGAAATTATAAATATAAAATTAAATTAAAAAAAAAATTAATTAAATTTTGGGGGAAGTGGTCGGCCCAAGGCCGTACCACCCCGACCCCATGGTCGGTCGCACGCAGCCACACTCGGCTGTGCACAGCAGCCGAGGGCTGCTATACGCAGCCCAGTGGGGCTGCGCCCAGCCCATTGTGGTACATCGTACCACAGGCAGTGGGTGGGGCGGCGGCACTTGTTTTTTTTAAATTTATTCTTGCACCTTTTTTTGAAACCCGTGGCTGTGAAAGATTTCATATATTAAATTTATTTGATTTTTATATATATATGTAAATATATATATATCTATATATATATATATATATTTATTTATATTTATATTTATATAAATTTATAGATCTAAAATATATTTTATGTATATATATTGATATATATATATATATATATATATATATATATATATAGGTAAATTCTTTTTAGAATGTGTGAATATGTTTTTATTATATAAAAGATTTTATATATTGTGGTAATGATTTTAATATGATTATTTTTATAATTATAAGAATATAGTTTAATTGAGGAAATATACTTGACGTATGACCAAACGTTTGATTTAAAATATTGATTTTGATTAATTAATTTATTTTATGGTTGAAATATGGAATAAGCGATTTAGTTTAACTATCTATTTATTAAATGTCTTGATTTTGAATATATTCCTCAAACTTAGAGATATGAGAATGATTTATTTAATTGGATGAATTTTTTTTTTATAATACCTCGATTATGAATACAACTGTTAAACGTAGAGTAAGGGTTGATTATTTTATTCAGATGACTTTATTTATTGGAACGCTTTGATTAGGGAAGTTAATTGTGGAATTTAGAGTAAATGATTGGGTTGTAAATACTTCAATGTTGGGAAATGAATTTGATGTATTTGATTGAGTAAATGCAAGATTGAAAACTGTGTTTGATTGGGTTTAGGAAACCCTAACATTAGATATTGAGTTGCCTGGAATGCTTTTCTATCATGTTTCTTTTATTCTCCGTGTCGGGCAAATGGGGTTAAGGGTCTATGTAAGTCTTCCAGAGAAGTTCTCTAGAGTGGGATGTTTTGTGTAGTGGTTCAATTTGTGAATTGCCTTGGGAATGGTGTAGAGTTGTACTATGATGTTGTACCTGTTTCCACGAACGGGGATTTGTGCCTCCTGGAAAATAGGAGAGGGTAATGAGATTTGTACCTCCTTTGGAAGGAGTGTGTTTTCGTATTTGGTTTCCTC
Source organism: Sequoia sempervirens (assembly GCA_007258455.2). Taxonomy (NCBI): domain Eukaryota; kingdom Viridiplantae; phylum Streptophyta; class Pinopsida; order Cupressales; family Cupressaceae; genus Sequoia; species Sequoia sempervirens. Next base: position 116,342,182 of record VDFB02379711.1, read on the forward strand.
CAGTGTTCGGAGTGAGTTTCCTTGTTTTGTTTCCTCCTTGGATTGGAGAGGTTATGTTGTCTAGTTACCTATTGTGGTATTGTACCTTGTGTGTTGTCGATAGGAGAGTGGCTCTTTGTGGGGGTTCGACACACAAAGGGGCGCCAGGGTAACTCACCTAGAGTTTAACTAAGTGATAATCTAAAAGAATTAATGGGGATCTTTCACACTAATAAAGATAAAGAATGTCTCTCTCGTGAAGCAAGTGAATGATAAGGCTCGAGATGAGATGGGACGCATAGTTTTGCGTGAGGGTCTGGCGGCCGGTAGAGGCAAGCCAAGGTAACCCAGGATGGGGGTCCGGTAGCCTAGGAAGGTTGAGTCAGGGTAACTCATGGAAATTTATGCATGACACTCTTCCTATGTCGACAGTTAATCAGTTTTTGTGCGATGTTCATGATCTTTGTTCTCTGGAAGCATTGTAACCTCGTGTTAAGTGATATTGTGTTTGTAGTTGTTAAGTGACTTTGTGATTGTAGTTGTTAAGTGATATTGTGTCTGTAGTGGTTAAGTGATTTATTGATTTCTCTTTGGTTATTGTTGGAAATAGTCTTTGATATTATGCCTTGAGTTTCATTGATGTTGTGAGTGTGACTAGTTGTAATTTGGAAAGGTGTTTTGTTGTTATGTCCAGAAGTGATTTGTTGTTGTACCTTTTGGATTTGTCGTTGTGAGTTTTCTAAGTGGTCTTTGATGTTAAGTTGTCTGTCGAGAGTTAGTATTGTGTTACTGTTAGGCGTGCTTGGTCGGGGATCCTTCCTTGTCTACTCCCAGCACGGGGGTGGTTGGGTGGAATGTGCTTCGCACCCCGTTGGGTTCCCTTTCTGTTGCAGATGTACCTTTTATTGCAGGGTTTGGCGGATGTTGATGGTCCAGTAATTCTTTGTACCAGATGTATGTTATACTTCAGATGTAATGTATTCATTGATGTATTGTCTCCCACGTGTGTTGGGATGACCTTGTTGTAAATTGTATATGTGGTTATTGAGATGTATGTTCAGACAGTTGTATTTTACTATCATTTGGATGTAATGTTTATTCAGGCCATGTATTTATTCAGGAACGATCATTTGTAATAGTTGTGTTAAGTTGTGTTATATATGTGGTAATATAAATGCCTCATATCCTTATAGTATCTTTCGTTGTCATATGAACATATGTTATGAATATGGTTACTGGTTAATGGATATTTTAAATGATGAAATGGGAATGAATAGATTTATGTAATTGTTTAATTATTGTTATCTTGTTATCATTGTTATGGGTTAGTATAGTTATGCCACCTCGTGTACCCCAATGGAATTAGTCATGCAACTTAGTATATTGTTATAATAGAATACTTAAGTATGTTTATTATATGCTTTAAAATAAAATAAAATTGTTCCATTGTTATTAGTTCCTTTGGGGTTCACACGGCGGGGCATTACAGCTTGGTATCAAAGCCCAAGTTTAAACACTGGGCGCTCTGGGATAATGCAGACCCATTGAGTTGTTAGTTGCGTAGGTAATAGTCCAGGCATTATGAGCCATGGCGTCGACCTAGGTGCTTTGTTTGTTAGTTTATGTTTTCCTTTTTGGGTTGATCTGACTTGGCTACCCAGAAGTTGTTGTTACGTGGTGTAGGTCCAATGGCGCAGGAAACTAGTGGAAGGGATAGGACCCTCGGTGTAGTGTAGAATGCACCGATATCCTTCCTACTGGAAGAATGCATTATGGACAATTGTGTTGTGTGTGGTGGATGACAACCAGCTTTGTTGTTATGTCCACCCTTGTATGTCTTCTTGTGCTTTACCTCATTGTGCAAGCGATTGCCTGATTGACCCTGTGTGGGTTTGGAGTTGCTTTTGCGTGTTGTATGGTATGAATTATGGAATATGGTAATAGGAAATGAATGAATATGTGGTTAGTTATAGAGATTTGTGGCGTGTTCTCTGCGTGGTTGTGGTGTGCTTACTCTTATCTATTTAATGGCTTCCTGGAGTAAGCCATATCCTTGGGGGGGAGGATGTAATACCCCCATGCTACTGACACTTTTTGCTACTATTTTTTACTCTTGTGTGTGAGCTTGATACTAGTTGTAATGGTGATTAGTTCACCGTCTTGGTGTGTGAGGATGCCCCCTGTATTAGGGAATCTTATTTTCTTTTGTTTACCGGCTTTCAGGAGTAAGCCGATTTTATGGGAGGGAGGATGTAATACCCCTCCTCTTACTATTTGGATTTATTAATTTCTATGCTTTAACTTGATACGTTGATACTATGATGATACTATTATGGTTGATTTGGTTGGTTTGAAGTTTGATGATGTTATTCCTTTAGTGGACATGATCATTTGATATGACATTATTAGTGGGATTTATGTTACTCTGTGTGTTGATTGGATTATTGTTTATTCAAATAGTTGTTCATTAATGTTTTATATGTCGATGTGATGATTCTATGGTGATCATGTTATTTGGATTCAGTATTATTTTATAATGCAATTATTTAATAATTAGTTATGATGCAGTAGTTAAGTATCATGTTGTCTTATGATCAATTTGGTTAGAAATGTTAGTTCGTCATGGATATTGTAATTGTTAGAATAGATTAGGTGAGAGGATAGTGTAGCATCACTCGTTCACGAGTGCCCTACTACACTGCAATTCCTTCTCACGATAGGATGTTTGATATTATATATATATATACATGTGCTACTTGACGTTTATTTGGATGCAGGATTGTAGGAATAAGTCTCGATTCCACTTGCTTTGGCAGGACAGGGCGAGCAATAAATTAACCCAATGGGTAAAATGTTGAAAAAGGGAGTAGGTTTGGAAGTGTCCCCGTCCCAAGTCTGTCGTCCTGTTGTAAGTTGTTGTGTCATGACTGAAGTGTTGTCCTTGTTGTTATGCATTTTGATTGTTGAGTATTTATTTATGGTTTGTGTTCGAGTAATTAATCTTATTTGATAAGATAATTAATTAAAGTTGTCTTGTTGTTTTGATTTAATTGCGAGTTAGAAAAATGTTAAATTTAAATATATTGTAAATTAAAAAGGTATTTAATTAATTATAGTGCAAGAAATTAAATTAAATTAATATTGTTGAGAATAATTAGATATTATCTTTTTATTAATATTAAATTAGAAAATCATGTGAGGATAATATCTGAATTAAATAAATTATTTTAATTAAAATTGTAGATAAGTTGTGCTTTTGAAAGCTGGAAAAAGGACCAATAAGAAAAGAGGATTTTTAAGAAAAGAAAGCGGAAAAAGCTTTATTGATTTTAATTATTGATTTATTATTTTTATGAAAGGATTATTCACACAGAGGGGTTTTCTCTTTGTTTTGGATCTGGAAATAAAGAAAAGAAAAGAAAAGAATTTTGTGGAAACTTTTGGGGAAAATAATTGTTTTGAAGATAGATAGATTCGAAAAGAAAGTTGCAAGAGGAGATCGAGAGGAGGCTACTGAAGGGATTCTTCATCAGACGAAGGATTTTAGGTTCTTCTAAATTATTACTTCTTTTAGTTTATTGTTTTGAAATCAAACTTTCGTTGAAGTGCTTTTCGTTTGAAAATTAATTATTCTGTGTTTGTGAAAGAGGATTATGTAGTTAGAAATTGTTTGTTGGGAAAGGAAATCATATCTGTCACTATTAAATTGATATATTTGTTCGAAATTAGGGTTTTATGGTGTTGTGTTAAATCGTTGAAATCTTCTGTTGAAAAACTAAAGTTAAATCTTCTGTAGTTAGTTAATACAATTTAATTAAAAAAAATATTGTATGAAAACGAAAATCGTCCCTATTATTATTATCATCCTATTATTGGTAGATCCAGATCTATTGGTGTATGATTTAAACTTATTGATTATTTCATTTGATTTTAATTTGTAGTTTTATATATATATGTAGATCAACAAGTTTACTGATCAGATTTTCGAAAATAATTTTTTTTATATAAAATATATATGTTAAAATTATTGCTTTGGATTTCAAATTATATTGAAAACGAAATTATAAATATAAAATTAAATTAAAAAAAAAATTAATTAAATTTTGGGGGAAGTGGTCGGCCCAAGGCCGTACCACCCCGACCCCATGGTCGGTCGCACGCAGCCACACTCGGCTGTGCACAGCAGCCGAGGGCTGCTATACGCAGCCCAGTGGGGCTGCGCCCAGCCCATTGTGGTACATCGTACCACAGGCAGTGGGTGGGGCGGCGGCACTTGTTTTTTTTAAATTTATTCTTGCACCTTTTTTTGAAACCCGTGGCTGTGAAAGATTTCATATATTAAATTTATTTGATTTTTATATATATATGTAAATATATATATATCTATATATATATATATATATTTATTTATATTTATATTTATATAAATTTATAGATCTAAAATATATTTTATGTATATATATTGATATATATATATATATATATATATATATATATATATAGGTAAATTCTTTTTAGAATGTGTGAATATGTTTTTATTATATAAAAGATTTTATATATTGTGGTAATGATTTTAATATGATTATTTTTATAATTATAAGAATATAGTTTAATTGAGGAAATATACTTGACGTATGACCAAACGTTTGATTTAAAATATTGATTTTGATTAATTAATTTATTTTATGGTTGAAATATGGAATAAGCGATTTAGTTTAACTATCTATTTATTAAATGTCTTGATTTTGAATATATTCCTCAAACTTAGAGATATGAGAATGATTTATTTAATTGGATGAATTTGTTTTTTTATAATACCTCGATTATGAATACAACTGTTAAATGTAGAGTAAGGGTTGATTATTTTATTCAGATGACTTTATTTATTGGAACGCTTTGATTAGGGAAGTTAATTGTGGAATTTAGAGTAAATAATTGGGTTGTAAATACTTCAATGTTGGGAAACGAATTTGATGTATTTGATTGAGTAAATGCAAGATTGAAAACTGTGTTTGATTGGGTTTAGGAAACCCTAACATTAGATATTGAGTTGCCTGGAATGCTTTTCTATCATGTTTCTTTTCTTCTCCGTGTCGGGCAAATGGGGTTAAGGGTCTATGTAAGTCTTCCAGAGAAGTTCTCTAGAGTGGGATGTTTTGTGTAGTGGTTCAATTTATGAATTGCCTTGGGAATGGTGTAGAGTTGTACTATGATGTTGTACCCAGTTTCCACGAACGGGGATTTGTGCCTCCTGGAAAATAGGAGAGGGTAATGAGATTTGTACCTCCTTTGGAAGGAGTGTGTTTTCGTATTTGGTTTCCTCTAGTGTTCAGTGAGTGAGTTTCCTTGTTTTGTTTCCTCCTTGGATTGGAGAGGTTATGTTGTCTAGTTACCTATTGTGGTATTGTACCTTGTGTGTTGTCGATAGGAGAGTGGCTCTTTGTGGGGGTCCGGCACACAAAGGGGCGCCAGGGTAACTCACCTAGAGTTTAACTAAGTGATAATCTAAAAGAATTAATGGGGATCTTTCACACTAATAAAGATAAAGAATGTCTCTCTCGTGAAGCAAGTGAATGATAAGGCTCGAGATGAGATGGGACGCATAGTTTTGCGTGAGGGTCCGGCCGGTAGAGGCAAGCCAGGGTAACCCAGGATGGGGGTCCGGTAGCCTAGGAAGGTTGAGTCAGGGTAACTCATGGAAATTTATGCATGACACTCTTCCTATGTCGACAGTTAATCAGTTTTTGTGCGATGTTCATGATCTTTGTTCTCTGGAAGCATTGTAACCTCGTGTTAAGTGATATTGTGTTTGTAGTTGTTAAGTGACTTTGTGATTGTAGTTGTTAAGTGATATTGTGTCTGTAGTGGTTAAGTGATTTATTGATTTCTCTTTGGTTATTGTTGGAAATAGTCTTTGATATTATGCCTTGAGTTTCATTGATGTTGTGAGTGTGACTAGTTGTAATTTGGAAAGGTGTTTTGTTGTTATGTCTAGAAGTGATTTGTTGTTGTACCTTTTGGATTTTTCGTTGTGAGTTTTCTAAGTGGTCTTTGATGTTATGTTGTCTGTCGAGAGTTAGTATTGTGTTACTGTTAGGCATGCTTGGTCGGGGATCCTTCCTTGTCTACTCCCAGCATGGGGGTGGTTGGGTGGAACATGCTTCGCACCCCATTGGGTTCCCTTTCTGTTGCAAATGTACCTTTTATTGCATGGTTTGGCGGATGTTGATGGTCCAGTAATTCTTTGTACCAGATGTATGTTATACTTCAGATGTAATGTATTCATTGATGTATTGTCTCCCACGTGTGTTGGGATGACCTTGTTGTAAATTGTATATGTGGTTATTGAGATGTATGTTCAGACAGTTGTATTTTACTATCATTTGGATGTAATGTTTATTCAGGCCATGTATTTATTCAGGAACGATCATTTGTAATAGTTGTGTTAAGTTGTGTTATATATGTGGTAATATAAATGCTTCATATCCTTATAGTATCTTTCGTTGTCATATGTACATATGTTATGAATATGGTTATTGGTTAATGGATATTTTAAATGATGAAATGGGAATGAATAGATTTATGTAATTGTTTAATTATTGTTATCTTGTTATCGTTGTTATGGGTTAGTATAGTTATGCCACCTCGTGTACCCCAATGGAATTAGTCATGCAACTTAGTATATTGTTATAATAGAATACTTAAGTATTTTTATTATATGCTTTAAAAAAAAAAAATTGTTCCGTTGTTATTAGTTCCTTTGGGGTTCGCACGGCGGGGCATTACAAGTACTTTCCTAGTGATTTCCAAGCTACACAAATTTATTAGTTTCAAGAGATCACACAAACATGAGATTAAAGCATCAATCAACTATCAACAAACATTCCAACACTACACCCGCTCTCTCCATCCTCTGGCTGCATTTGAAATTTCTGCGCGCATGGTGGATTCTACCCTGGGAGTACCCCACGAGCCCCCTCTGGCCACCCTTGACCTAAGCCTCGCCCTATCACATGCAGACTCGTGTCTCTCAGGAGACACTCCTGGCAGGACATGCTTTTTGACTGTGGATCTTTTAGTGCCTGTCGTGTCGACGGTCGAAGTGCTAACGATCGAGATTCCTCCTGAACCCCTTGGGTGGAAAGAGATTTTAACCAATAGTAAACTGGGTACTTCCCCTCTGCCTCCTCTTGAGTTTGAGGTTGTCATATCTGGGATGGACTTTGCTATTTCTAACTCAGTCAACGATAGGATTCTCTCATCAATGAAAAATGTAGTTGTGGGTAGGTTTCTCTCCTTTAGACCGACAGTGGATATGGTTAGGAGATGGGTTGATGTTAAGTGGCGGCTTACGGGGAGTGTGGAGATTTACGTGATGTCTGGTGGGATTTTTCTTTTCAAGTTCACTACGCCTGAAGATCTAATATATGTTCTGTCCTCAGGACCTTGGGTTTATGGTAAACACAGTTTGGCGTTATGCCATTGGAAGCTAGGTTTTAACTCGGATGTAGACCTCAATTAGTCGGCCCTAGTTTGGGTTTGTCTTCCTAGGTTGCCATTGGAATACTGGGATGAATCAATATTTAAGAGCATTGGAGATTCTTTTGGCCACTTCATTACCTCAGGCTCCATTACTAGATCAAAATCCAGGTTAGTGTTTTCCTATTTCTTCATAAATATTTGTGTGAAAAAATCTTTGCCTAACTCTGTTAAGCTCTGTTCAAAATTTGGGTCTTGGGTCCAACCTGTGTGCTATGAGAATGTTGTGGTATTCTATCAGAAGTACACCAAACCTGGGCACCTCATTACCGATTGCAATTCATCTTTTAATAAGGATCCTAACAAAGAAGTTCCTACTACTCCTGCTGGCCCTCCTCCTATGAGTGATGTTATGCCCAATGTGGAAGTTGTTTCTTTGATAGCTATTGCTAATAAGCCCAACTCTGAGCCGAAGTTGATCAATCTTGTGGCCAATGTTGAACCCCCTCCCCTTGGTGATACTATTCTGGGGCCTGTGACCATGATTGTTTCGACCGAGGGCTTAGAAAATATGTCCTTAGATGAGAAGGTGGTTTGAGTTAAAATACTGAAGGTGGAAAACCCTCTTTCTAACTTGTTGTTCGAGGATGAGGTCCTTTTTGGGGAGGCACTGTTAGAGGTGACTTATGCTAGCACTAGTGAGATTGTTGGTGAAGAGGGTGAAATATGGGATGATCTAGGCTTCGGTGAGGCGTCTGCCTTCAACTTGGAGGATTCGTCTCAAGTTCCTGCCGTAGATGAGGAAAACTGGATAACGCTGAAGAAAAGAGGAAGAAAGAAGAAGGCAGATGTGGGGGGCGACTCCAAACCAAGTAGGGCTTCCCAGAGATCCATGCGTCTGTGATAAACCATAAATGAGATCACTTTGGGAAAACAAAAGACACTGTAAGTGTCTTCCAAAAAAGGTCAAAAATGAAGGTAATGTCTTGGAATATGTGTGTGATGAATAGCTCCCATAAGCAACTTGCTCTAAAGAACTATGTTATTGAACATAAGTTAGAAGTCCTCCTACAAGAAACTAAAATGATGAAAGATAATTTTGATAATTTTGCTAAGTACGTTTGGCCTGGGGCCTCATACTTTTATAGTGATGTTGATGGGGCCTCTAGTGGTCTCGTGGTGCTCTAGAACCCTACTAGACTAAATAGCATTGAACTCTTTAGCTATCGGAATAGCGTTGGAGCCTCTTTCAATTTCCCTGGAGGCTCTTGGTTGCTTATTAATGTTTATGCTCCCAACCAAAAGAATTCTAGAGTTGCTCTGTGGTTGGCTCTGGATGATAGGATAACTAACAACAATGGGTCTTGTTGGATGGTGGTTGGAGACTTCAACTCCCCCTATTCCCTTCTGAGAAAAGTGGTGGTCTGATTGACTATTCTGACAGTATGGCGGATTTGACAAACTTTTTGAATACAACGGGCCTAATTGATATTAATTTTTTGAGCCAAGCCTTTACTTGGTCCAACAAACATATGGACGAAGATTGATTCAAGTCCGGTTGGATCACTTCCTGTGTTCTAGTAATTGGTTGGGCCTACTTAGGGCCTCTCTGTAGGCTTTACCTAGGACTATTTCTGATCATAATCCTTTGCTGCTAATCTCGTGCAATCAATCTGCCGTTGGTCCTTACCCCTTCCACTTTGAAATCATGTGGAATTCCCACCCTGATTTCAAAATAAAAATTGTTGAATGGTGGAATATCCTTGTGCGTGAGTCACCCATGTTCCAAATCTTTTTTAAGCTAAAGCACATTAAATGTATGGTGAAGGGATGAAATAAAAGGGTCTTTGGGGATGTTTTCCAACAAAAGAAAATTATTGGGGATAAGTTGAAAATGATTCAAAAGAGAATGGAGGAATGACATATCATTCTCTCCACTTGCAACTAGGAGAAAGTGATCTGGGGTGAGTGGGAATAAATCCTAAAAAAAGAAGAATTTTTTTGGAAACAAAAATCCTGGGTGCAGTGGCTAAGTGAAGGAGATAGAAATAATTCCTTCTTTCATATTTCAACTGTTAAACATAAGAAGAGGAACCGGATAAATAAGTTACACAATGCTCAGGGTGAGGTTGTCAGCTCTCCTCCCCTTATTGGCTTAGTGGCAGCAGACTACTTTATGAAGGCTTATGAGGCTCCTGTTGAGGCCCCTAACCTGACCCTTGACAATTTTCTACTTGAATCGCTCCTGAATTTAATCTCTCAGATTGACAATGTGGGGATTCTCAGTATTGTCACTCTCGAGGAAGTTAAGCTGGCTACTTTTAGTATGGGGGCATACAAAGCTCCTGGCCCTAATGGTTTCCCTCCGGCTTTTTCCCAGACCTTATGGGAGATTGTTTGTGAGGACCTTCTAGCTGCTCGTGACTTCTTCAAATCGGGTAAGATTCTTAAGCAACTAAATCACACCTTTATTGCCCTTATTCCTAAGATTGCTAAACCTCAACATATGTCTAACTTCCGCCCTATCAGCCTATGTAATACTTTTTATTAAATTCTTTCCAGAATTTTTGTCAACCACATTAAACCTCTCATGGATAAAATCATCAGCCCAACTTAGAAAGGGTTTGTGCCTGGCAGGCATATTCTTGATGCTACCATCATAACTTATGAACTAATTCACTCAATGGATATATGAAACTATTCTAGTATGGCCCTTAAGCTTGACATTTCCAAGGCTTATGATAAGGTAATCTAGAATTTTGTCCCTAAAGTCCTTGCTAAGTTTGGTTTTAATCAATCTATGCTCAATCTTATTATGGAATGTGTTACTATTGTTAAATACTCTGTTTTGGTTAATGGCTCTCCCTTTGGGTTTTTTCATGCTGGGAAAGGTTTCAAGCAAGGAGACCCCTTGTCTCCCTACTTTTTATAATGATGGTGGATGTTCTTAGTAGAAATTTCTCAAGTATGCTGTCAGAGGGAGCTATAAAAGGTATTAAGGTTGCTTCTACCCTTGATCCGACTGTGATTCAAAAATTTGTGGATGATACATTCCTATTTGGGAAAGCCTCGATGTTGGAAGCCAAGAAATGGAAAAACTATCTCAACAACTATGCTGCTTGTTCTGGACAATGCATCAACTACAAAAAAGTATGATCTACTTCTTTAACAACACTCCTAACCTGCAAACGCGAGTTACTGCTGTTCTGGGTTGTTAGAGTGGTTCCCTACCTTCGATGTATCTTGGATTACCCCTAACTATCAAGGAAGTCACTTTAGAGTTCTGGAATTCTATTTTAGAGAGGATTCAATGTAAGCTTGTTGGATGGAAAGGCTCATTACTTAGTCATGTTGGTAAGCTTAAGCTTCTTACTGCAGTCCTTCAAGGTATCCATGTCTTCTTCCTATCCCTGTTTAAGATGCCTAGATATATAGCTGAAAATTTTGAGAAGATTCAAAGGTCTTTCCTCTGGTCGTGTACTGAGGAGAAAAATAAACTTTCTTTGGTGAAGTGGGATAAATTTTTCCAACCAAAAAGTAGTGGTGGTCTTGGGATAAGAACCATTTCTCTTTCCAATAAAGCTCTCATGGCCAAAATGGGATGGGATCATTTGAGGGATAGGAAGGATTGGTGTAGGATAATGAATGCTAAATACCTGCTAAGTTAGCCACTGATTGACTACCTTTCGCAGGCCCATCCTCCAAGGTCCTTGGTTTGGAAGGGGATTTGCAGCCTTGAGGATCTTTTGAGGAACAAAATTAAATGGAAGATAGGTAATGACAATAAAATCAGATTCTAGGAAGATACTTGGTTACTAGACTCTCCCCTGGATTCTTCTGAGTTTAGGTTTCTCAAAGGAAGTGCACAACAAGTGTTTGGTATATTTTTTAGTGATTACCTAATTGGGCCCTTGAGGGCTAGGAAATGGAATGATATTAGCATTTGTTGTCCTTTATCCCCAAATATGTGTATTCTTTCCAAGACTCTCTAGGTGTTACTGGCCCTCACTAGATTACCATCTTCACATCGTGGGGATGAGTTCTTCTGGATACATGATCACCAGGGTGATCTCACTGTGAAATTTTCCTACAGATAGTTGACTGTTTATGGGAGTGCTGATATTCTATAGAAAAAGGTCTAGAACCGATACATGATACTGAAAGTCAATTTCTTCTGGTGGACTGTTTGTCATAACAGGATTCTTACACAAGATAATCTCAAAAAAAGGGAGTTCCAGATTCCCAATAGATGTTTCCTATGTAAAAGCAATGAAGAATCGGTTGATCATCTACTGTTACACTGCCCCAAGTTTCCTATGGAGGTTTGGGAGCTGGTGCTCAAAAGATTAGGGATTCAATGGATTATGAGTAAGGAAATCACATCCTTTATTTTAAGTTGGTCTGGGCCTTTTTCCCATCCTTTAACTATTGAAATTTGGAACCAAGTTCCTCCTATTATATGTTGGTGCTTATGGAAAGAGAGGAACAACATGATATTTAGGAACACTGAGTTGCACCCGAAAGAGGTGTTTGGTATTGGTGTCAGGCTCATTGAGGAACACATCTCTCTTTTCAAAGGGAAAACCTTGGGCATAGGTTCGACTGAGTTGGATATAAACATGGCTAAAGCTTGGCATCAGGTGTTGGATGCCAACTCTTACGACAACTCCAAAATTCTGGCCTGAAGAGCTACTATTTGGAAACCTCCTGACAGGGGTTGGTATAAACTGAATTTTGATGGGGCTGCTAAGGGAAACCCAGACAAAGCAAGTATAGGAGTGATTAGGGACCACAGGGGAAAATTAGTGGCTGGTTATGCTGGGGGATAGGATGCCACTCATCTATGATATTGGAAGCTTGTGCGTTGTTAAAGGGATTACAAATAGTTGTTACCCTGGGGATAGAGAACCTGCACATTGAAGGGGAATCCAAGTCCATTATTGAGGCTATTAATTGTGGCAGATTACTAGGATGGAACACTAAGGATATTTTGCTTGATATTAGGTTCCTAGTGTGTAAACTAAAAGCTAATGTGGCCAGTCATATCTATAAAGAAGGGAACGAAGTGGTGGATGCCCTTGCCAATTTGAGCACACATTGGAAATTATCCAAATGTTGGTGGGACATAAGCATACTTTCGCCTAATATTCAGAGTATTATAGTTAAGGAACAAAGCCCTTACTTGACCCATGATGACAACACCACACATGCTTAGCTGGTTATCTGGGGGACCCACTTGCTTACTCTTTGGGCTTTGTGGTCTTCTTGAAGTGATGAGATGTATGATGAGCTGTATCGATGGGATGGACAACAAGTGGAATTTTTCTAATAATAAGATGGAGCCCATTTTGAAAAGAGAAATCATGATTTTTTATGGCAAGTACCGAAGGATTATTACTAAGTTGCATCATACTTGTCATATTATCCTTATGGGGATCTACTTAAACTCTCAGATTTTCAAATTCAAGTTTTTTGATTTTGATGTGACTTGTAATTATGAGACTAAGCTTCTTTGTGGCTTTTATTTTTTTGCTATTTTGGCTTCGCACCTTTTAGCTCCTTTCTATGGATTAACTAAAGGTGGCCAACCCCTAAATACTATGGTTTTGGAGATATCTAATTATAGCCCCGCAACTATTCTGCCTAGAATTCTGTGCTTCTGCAGCATGGAAGGAAATCCTTCCTTGCCTATCATGTCCTTTTTTCTTAGCTAGTTATGCAATGTGATCCCAATTAATGGTTACACTAAGATGGTTTCAGGGAATTATTATGCTCATGCGTGTGATTTGTCCATTGGACTAATTACCAAAATTTACCGTTCGTGGCTTAAATGCCTTATTGTGTGGGGATTTTTCCACCTTGCTATTTTATCTAACCTTCTTTATTTTGCAAAGTTCCTAGTCATACAGTGTGCAGAGTGACATCATGGGAGGAGAAAGGGTGCGGACTGAACTAGATAATTGCAATGAATTTCGCAAAGACCCTCTAGTATGGCACATTTGCATTGAAGGTGGGATTGCTCCTATGATGGAGAGGCTTGTGGGTCACGACCCTAATCTGTCGACCTAGTTTTTTAATTCATGGAAGAATCATCATGTTACCATTGGTGACATCTCTGTCATGGTGGAGGAGGAAGTTATCGTGTAATATATAGATCTCCAGTGCACTGGAATGAAGCATCCTAAACATTCTAAGACCCAGGACAATGACAGTATGAATAATTTTTTTGTGGGGGAGGAGGCGTCAGTGCACAACCAGTCTGGGTTTGAATGGGAGGTGCTTCCGCAATCATGGAACTAGATGTGCCTTGCTCTGATAAAATATTACGTTGGAAGGAAGGTACAAGACTTTTTACTACTACCATTTTCCCTTGTTAAATCATCTTAGGCATAAGGTTCTTATGAGATTTCCCTTCTACCTGCTTATGGACCTTGAAAATTCGGTTGAAAAATATATTGATTCGACTGCTACTAACCCCAATGAACCTACTCTGCCTCTCCATTAGGGTCTTATCCTAAGACTCTACCATTTCCACTTGGCTTTGTGCCCTCTGAAACCTATATCGGTTGGTTGTATTGAGGAAATTGAGCCCCCCACCATGACCAACTTGTCCCTGGTTGAATCTAAAGGCCATGTCAGAAAGAGTCACCCAACCCCTGCTAAGAAACCCAAACCTGCTGCAAAAAAAACATAAGGGTGCTGATGGTGTTGCCAAGACCAGTGTAACTGTTAGCTTATGTGATCTAAAATTTACTCCTGCTAAGACCCCTGATAAACCTAGTATGAAAAAGAAAGGTAAGTAGGAGAAGGTGCTTCCTAATAAAGGAAAGAATTTTGTTCGCAAGGATTCCTTGGGTGATACGGTGGTTGTGGAGACCTTGGTTATTGGTTGTGATGCCATCATTAGGCGCTCTGGCAGGCTGGCTAAAAACAAGAAAAAAGTGCAGATTAGGGATTTGGATACTGAAGAGGAGCTATCTGATAGCAAAGGAAACGATGTGGAAGAGGTTTCAGCGGATAAGGATGAGGAGAAAACTAGAGGTCCCTCCTTTGTTCCTGACAGTGGTTTACCTCAGAAGGAGGGTTCAACCTCCCATTCGTCGTAGCCGCTGGAGATTGAGCAGAATGATCCCGTCTACACTACGGGAAGCAAGGAGGAGATTGGTATGCTGAAAAATAGACTGAACATCCTAGAAAAAAAGCTCCTTGGGTTGACTCGCTTCACTGTCAAGATGATTCACTGTGTCACCAGTAACCTGTTGGCTACCATGAAGGATGATATGGGGATAAAGAAGATCGAGGACCGCCAAGAGTGGGTCTATGATGATATGGTTCAGCTGTTGTCTAAGAATTGGGAGAAGTCCAGCTAGTATGCTATTGGTTTGTTGTTGGTCCATGTGTGTTGTCAGTCTTTGTCTGGGTTTAGTTAGGTGTTTTTTAGTGTGATGTTTTAGATAATTTTTTTTTGTTCTGGACTTTTTGGCCCTTGTGGCTCTCTGTGTAGGGTACAACACCCTGTAAATGCTGCTTACATTATCAAAAACATTAGATTAAAATATTAAATTGATAGTATCAAGAGCACAATTGTAACTATCATTTAGTGCATCAAAGTAACTATCAAAAGTGCCATTGTACCTGTCACATGCATCGTTTTACTTATTAAAAGCATTGATATAATGAGATAAAACACCCACAAATGGAGGTGAAAAACCCTAAAAATTCAAAAGCACCATTTTACATGTATCGGATGTGCCATTTTATGTTTCAAATGCACCATTCTGTGTACCAAATGTACATTTTTGTGTATCAAATTCACAATTATGTGTATCAAATGCATAATTTTATGTATCAGATATGTAACTCTATGTATTAGATGTGTACTTTTGGCCCAAAAGAATTGATACATACCTATAACCTTAAAAAGAATTAAAAATCACTTAGAAATGTTAAAATTTATGGACATGGATCCCACCAAGTATGCTAAAATGTGAATAGATTAAATCAATGATCAAATGAATTCAAAATAAAGGAAATGATTGCAATAATCAAATACCAATTCAATTGATCAAAAAAACCTAACCTCAATGAAGTGTATGCACAAATCAAATATAAAAGTAAATAACGTAAATTAATCTAATTACTTCACCTCCACTAAAAATGCCCAGCCTTACTCCATTCTAAGATGTAAAATTATGCTATTGAGATAGTATGTGGATTGTTCAAATACTTAGCATAACCTTGTTAGCAAAGGAAAGATAAAATATGAGTATAGTTTAGATGCAAGTTTGAGGAGGGATTGAATGGATAAATAATGGGTGATTTATAGCTTTTAGAGATATCAGATCAATAGTGTAGGATGTGAGATGAAATCAATGAGAATTGTTGAGAGATCATGATGAACGTGCATGTGACATGTGTTAGAATGAGGAGTTAAGTGTCTACATGAATCAAAGGATTGTCTGCATGAGAGGATGAAGTGGAAGTGAGTGAGAGTGAATTGAGGTTACTTTTTAGCCAACTCACTAAATTTAGCAATGGTCACCAAATTTGGAGTTAGAGGAATAAAGATATAATTTATATTTTTAGGAAATAAATACAATAATGATTTTATTTATGTTTAGAGGAATGTGCAAAGTCAAAATAAATAAATAAAATAATTTATTTAATATTGGAGGAATATTAGCTAATTGACTAATTAAAATTATTTAGAGAGGAATGCATGATTTTAATTAAATAATTAAAAATTAATTAATTATGTGGATAGAGGAATAATGCAAGATTTAATTAAATAATAAAAAATATTTTATTATGGGGGTGGAGAATAATTAGACATAAATTAAATAATTAAAAATTATTTAATTTAAGTGATTGGAGGGAAATGATTAATTAATTATTTAATAGCTAAAACATATTTAATTAAAGTGGAAAATGCATTAGCTTAATCAAATAATTATTATTATTTTAATTAATAGTGTTGAAGGGGTTGAAGAGTGATGATAACAAGCAATGATGAATTTAGAAGGA
The DNA here is from genome assembly GCA_007258455.2 of Sequoia sempervirens. Lineage (NCBI taxonomy): Eukaryota > Viridiplantae > Streptophyta > Pinopsida > Cupressales > Cupressaceae > Sequoia > Sequoia sempervirens. Next base: position 116,358,664 of record VDFB02379711.1, read on the forward strand.
TACATTAAACATTTTTAGGTATCTACAAAAACTATATCCAAATTCTCCTACTTTAGATATCTATGAATGTGAGAACATACCTTGATCCTACAAGTGATAGTGTTGTAAAAGGACTCACTACATCACTAACCATATGTAAATGATTTTTAGCTCTCTATGATTTTTCTTGAAGGAAACTTTCTACATCTTACTTTCTCATAGCACATCATACATATTACTTGTGGCTTGGAAAGATTTTAAGAAGTCCATATCTTACATTCAACTTGTCCATAACCTTGAGGATTTGGAAATTGACATACCCCATATTCTAATGTCATAACCTAATCATGCCATCATATTTTGCAATAGTACACATGTTCTTATTTTCACACCTAGAAGTAAACTCTTAAAATTTATATAATCCATTTTCTACTTTACTAACTATCGTGACTTTACAACTACATTCACATCCTTCATTATATATATTTTTATTGTAGAACTCTATCTTATATATCCTTTTTTTATAATTTGAAACAAAGAAAGAAGATTTAACTTCAAATTTGTAACCAACTTTTTTTTTAACATGTCATTAAAGCAACTTGAACATTTCTAGCTCCTTTAAATTCTAAGCACTATTATTTATTAATAATATTTTTTCTTTAGTGTTATCATTGCTTAATGATTTAAATTATTCCTCATTATGAGATATTTTCTATGTAGCACCAAAATCAATGATCCAATCATCCTTGTAATTTTTTTTTTCTTTGTTTGCAACACAAAGAGCATTACTTTTAGAGTCAAGGGTTTTTGAAAATTTGATTTTTCTCTTTTATGTATCTCTAATCATCTTATAACATTCATTTCTTTTGTGACTAAGATTACCATAATAATTGCATTTACATTTGATCTTGTCCCTACTTTCATTTTGATCCTTGGATAAGTTGTACCAAGTGTCATGCTTCCAATTCTTCTCTTTTGATTGATTATCTTGAGACTTCTTGTAGTTTTTCTTCCCTTTCATCATGAAGGCCCTTAGTTAGATTTCTTTTCCCCTAAATTATCTTAGAACATGTTACTTCATATTTTTTTCTTTTAATTTACTTAAGTGAGATACTACCTCTTGTGTATCTGATCACCTTAATTTTCATATCGATTCTTCAAATTAGTCCATTGATTGACTTCTCATTATAGACTCCTAAAAAAGTAAGCTTTATCCATGTTGCTGCCCTCTTATCTCTTTTATCCTAATCTTTTTGTCCTATTTTAAGACTCGGGGTCTTTTTTTAATACCAATTATAAGTTTATAGCAATTCTCAAGTATTACAAAATTTTCCATATGAAACACCTAATCATAATTTTTTTTTTTCTATTTAATTTAAAACCCAACACAAAAATACTACTAAGCTCCATTTTCACAAATTTCTTTTTTTTTTAAATAAAAATAGACAATCTACTTTTATATAAAGTAACTTTAAATTTTCCAGAATGGTTATATTTTTAATGCAGAAATTTTCTTTTTTATTGGAATTTCACTCTCCTATACTTTGTATGAAAATGTCACTTTCCTTTCTAATCATTAAAAAAAGGACTAGATTTCCAAAAAAGAAATAATGGGCCACTAGAGAGGCATAAATACTGATATAATTAAAAACCATAAAAATCTATATAAAACTTAACGTGACATCTTTTAAATAAAATTGAATTATATATATATATATATAAAATGTCTTAGGAATTTACTTTGGGAGATATTTTTCATTCTTCAGCTCTTCTTTCTGCATTCTCCACTTGTCTGAAGAATTATGCCAATCTGCCTTTTCAGCTGCTTCACAATAGAACATAGATCACAGCCCACAATTTCAGACAGCTTCTAAGATTGTTAAAAAATGCCAATATATCTGAAATTTACTTTTTGGTGCTCTGATATCATATTGTTAAAAATGACCAATATATCTGAAACACAAAGATGTTCATTTAAATATATGGCAGTAAAATGAACTGAGGCATACTTTTGCTTATCGATTGTGGAGTGATTATTATTTTAATTTTTAAATAGGAATAAGAATATATTAGATTCTTCTTTTTATCTTAATCTCTAAGGAAAGTAATATTCTAAACATGTACATCATATCTGCTATGATGGGACTCATGCTGTCGGAGCCTTTTAAGTATATAATCTTAACCAGATATTGGGTTTCTGCAGTTTTGTCATGAATGTGATTCCAAAGTTAAAATCCTTGTGCTTGGATTCAAATACGTACAATGATCTGAAAAGACTATATAGCACTGAGAATATCTCAAGAATCCCTTAGATACTATTTTGTGAAACAATTTCCTTCCATTTCTGAAACGCAGAAAGCCTTCAGGAATGATTATTCTTCTAGTGAGAATAACTTAATCTAATGTCCTCCTTTCTTCACCTTTAACTTTATATTAAGAGGTATGGGAAACCATCAATCGTATATTTACTTTTTGGAGCATAAAACAAAAGTTGGCGAGACCATGTAATCCCTAAGAGAGAAGGAGGTTCACTCTATAAATTGTATGTGGAGAACAGAGAATGAGCTATGCTTGATTATAAGCTTGTAAGTCCTCAAGGGAGCTTCACTGTCATAACTAGATCACTTGTTTTTTCTTTTTGCAAAGGTTTAGCATGGCTACTGATGAGTTGCACCAACAGTACAATAATCTTGTCAACTTTCTTTATGAGCAGGTTGAAAAAATTGTTGTCAATAATAACTATTCAATCTTTTTACTTTCTTTTCCTTGGGATATATGAGACTTTCTTTCTTTTTTGCATAATAAACTTATTAGGGCCCTGTTGTAGGGATTTCTGGATGAGCAATATAGTCAGCTGGAGCAGCTGCAGGACAAAAGCAATCCTCATTTTGTGGAAGAAGTGATTTCCTTGTTTTTTGATGACACTCTCAAATTGCTCCATAACTTAGAGACCACACTGTATATTCTTTATTCTTTAATATTCTTCACATTATTTTCTAAATAATAATAGCGTTGGGCTATCACAAGTATTGAATAGTTGGATAATTTGTTGCGTTTTCAGTAAAGTTAGGGAAGACAGGCAATGGTTTATATAAGGATTTCATGGTAAAAATGCAGGAATAAGGAACCGGTGGATTACAGAAAAGTGGACTTTCATTTGCATCATCTCAAGGGTAGCAGCTCAAGGCATGCAATTTCTTTCAATGATAGTTCTGTATAGTTTTTAGTGGATTTCTCTAATGGCCTGAGACATTCTCATTCTGAAATTTTAGTAAAAGTCATACTATCCGTTTAAAAGTTGGCCTAGTCAACCGCTAACCACTTACATCACCTTTTTGTTTTGAAATGAACAGTGTAGGGGCTCACAGAGTTAAGAACGTATGCATCACATTTCTTGCGTTCTGTCAACAAAAAATGAGAGATGGGTAGATCTATTCTCCTCTATGTTTTGAAGTGTTTCTAACAGAGATGATTCTTGAAGTATTTTCTAAATTTGTAAAAACGGTAAAATTTCTCTCATATAAAATCTGTTGGTCATTTGTTAATGTTTTTTCTTTATAAAGCAGGTGCTTGCAGTGTCTGGAACAAGTGAAGCAGGAGTATTATCTTCTCAAGGACAAGCTCGAAGATCTATTTCAGGCAATTATAACAGTAGCAGTGCTAATCAAAATCTCCACAAGATTACAGTTAAACAAAATCTAGAATACTAGATGAAAGTAACATTTACTATTGTTGTTATTTTGTAGTAAGTCTGCATAAATGGGCTATGGCTTGATTGCAGATGGAAGAGCAAAGAGCAGGTGGAACGATTTCGGTGATAAATTGAGCTTAATACGCAAGGCATCAATATGTTATGATTCTTATTGTACAATCCTTCGTATAAAAAAAATGTGTTCATGTTTCTTTCGACATCTGAAACTTATATGAGAATTATTGGTTGGTGACGAAATCTATTGTTTCCTATTCAGGATATGTGCGGATATAAAGAAGTGTCTATATTTTATAATAGTGAATAAATAAATATCATTAGATATTTTTGAATTATATATAAAAAGTATTATATTATTGTGTATGTTTATTTTAATGTATAAGTGTTTAATATTATTTTATATAATAAAGATTTATATTATATATATTTAAAAAAAGAGGATGGAAAAAGTCACACCTCAAATTTTAAGTAGGGTAAAGTCTTAAATGAAAAATTCAAATAGATAAACAAGAAACAAGGCCACTAGACAACAAGAGCTAAAACACTAAAAGATAGAGGAGGATCATAGTCATCCGAATTTCCCCAAATATGAGGAAGGTCATGGCCATTAAAAACAAGCTCCCATGTAATAATCACACCCTCTTCATTTTCTTCTTTTCGAGGAGGCTATGTATCATGAATAAAAATAAAAGGCCAAATAAGGCAAGGATTTTTTTTAGTATTTGGCTATTCAAAGGTACCTTAGTTACTAGGTTTAGAAAAGGTTGAAGTAAGTTACAAGGGTTGAGACCAACCATGACCAAACCAATCCTTGGCTCTTCTTAGAGGGGCTTGGGAAGAATGCAATTGAGAATCATGTCCATCATGGACATTCTAACTACCACGCCAATGTCCATGAGGGGAGGGACCTCTATTGGAGGGCGGAGTTAGCATACATTTCACAACCATACATGGCATATTAACCCAATGATCCAAAAGTACATGTAGGTGTTCCACTTCAATTGCAACCTTATTTGCTTGCACTTGAATTTGCATGATGACATTATAACAAATCATAAAATTATTGTACAAAAAAAGTGTAATCAATAGAACAACTAAAAATTATAGAAAAGTTTCTATCTTTCTAAATGCTAAGAATAATTTCTATCTTGAAAACACACCAAATCTAGGTGAACTTAGTAGAGATTATGGGGCAATCTCCTAAAATAATCATATGCTATGAAAAAGGCTTAGGCATGAAAGGCCTAAAATGTCATGAATCCAATTCCAAGGAGCTTGAGTTGTGGGAAAAAAACTAAAAGGGTGCTTGAGAGTTTCCTATTGTTCATTAAATGGACAATACAAATTAACAATATCTCCCTGAGTTAACTTGCTACCAATAGGGAGACCTTGGTAGAGAATACACCAAGCAAAATGGGAAAGATTTGGCTTAAGGATAGTCAATCAAATAGTCTAAAATTTATATTCACAAGAGCCTAATAAAGATTGAAGAACCCATTTTTCATTAAGCTTTGAAACCATGTTCATGTGTTGAGGAATCCAAAAATATCCCAAGTACATAGTCTTTAATTGTGAAAGGGCACATCTAAATACCATTTTAATATTTCCACAAAGGTTTGAATCTTCTCCCTCAATTTTATGAATCATACAATGAACAAAATCAATAATGGTCGAAAATAACTCAAAATTGCAATTATAAAGTTTGTACTTCAATTTGGACTCAAAAAAAGAAAGAAATCGCTTGGTTGTCTTAAAAAGGGGGTTAATAAGAGTAATTTTTATATAAAATAATTCCAAGGCATGAGCCCAAGGAGTCTTAGTAAAGAGTTGGTCATGAAAATAAACAATACGAGACCTCCAAACAGATTTTTGATTAATAGCATACCCTTGTGATGAACATTACCATCTCATAGAAAACATGAATTCACGGTTTCCTAAGTTTTATGTATGCTTTTGATGATAAAAGTGTATTGTATCTAGTTACAATACTTATTAATAAGGAGTTTATGAAAAGCAACTCCCTTTCAAGCTTGATTCATTTAATAACTTGTATAAGTGTAATGCCTTTAGAATCAAGACCTTTCAAGATTCATTTTACTCTAGGGATTTTCTAATCCATTTGGCATATAATATAATACCATAGAATTAGATTGTAATAAAACCAAGCCCACTAGATTTGTGGGGGAGGAAACAAAAAACCAAAGCCACTTAATCGAATCCTTTACCTTGGCCAAAGTAATCCCATAAAAATGTCCCTTAGGAACTTTACAAGATTTTGATATAAGGCTTTAAAAGGGACACAACAAGAAGAATAATAGGCATGATGAATAGTTATTATTTAATAAGTTAAAAAATCACTATTGTGGAAGTAGGTTTAGTAATCTAGTAGGCCAATGTTTTCTTAATTTGAGAAATGATAGCTTTCCATAGATAGGAAAAAAATGATGCCAAAAAATCTAAACACTTCTCCATGACCAATCCACTTTCACCCATAAGAATTTATCCAATTAGGTGTTGGATAAGCCAAGATCTGAAAGAACAAAATTTCCTTCCACTAGTGAAACAAAATAAGAACAATAGAATATCTATCATATAAAAATAAGAATGTGTGAATTTACAATTAGAGCCTTACATATATAGGCAAGGTAGAGGAGGTAGGAAGTTAGGACTAAATGACTAACTACCCCTCCAAAGGTGTAACACATGTATCCTCATATGACAAGTTTTTGAGTGTGTGTCAAGTGTGCATGCAATAGACATCCCAAAATGTGAGTAAATGCATCTCAACCATATGAAGTGAGACAAAATGAAAAAAATCCCTAAGTGGAGACTTAACTAGTGTGAATAGGACTCTACTAGGTAGACTAAAAGCTAGCTAGATAGATAATGTCTCTATTTACACTAACATTAGACTTAGCTAAGCAATATTTCTTAAACATTGGGTATTCTACCACTAAATTTTTGACAATAAAGATTTTAAAATTTTTATAGGAGCTAGAAATCCTAATTGATGTTATTTCCCTCCTCCACAAGATTAAGAAATGAGTCATCAACAAAATTAGCATTGACTAGGTTATTATTAGAATTGAAAAAAGTGATGCCTTTAACTAGGTTTCTTGACACAATATTATCCAATATGTAATAAACACATACAAAGGAGAAACAAATTGATATCTCTTATGAATAGAATAGAAAATCCCAAAAGAACTAGACTAATGAACATTAATGGTTATATAATTAGAAATATCAACAAAATAAATTTAAATAGAGTGCACAAATTGAGGACCAAATCCTAAGGCTTAGAGAATAAGAGGGATAAAAGGCCACTCAATATAATCATAGGATTTGGAAAATTCTATCTTGATGAAAATGACATACTATTGAGAATGTTTGGACCATTCCATTCTTTCCCACACAATAATATTGTCAAGAATGTACATGGATTTGATTGAGCTAGTTAACTCAATGTGAAAAACCAAAGGAATAAGATGACATAACTTAATATCAACATCTTTAGTGATTATTTTATAGGATATCTCGAGTAGAGTAATTTCTCTCCAATTGTAGATATCTTTCAAATATCCAAACTTAAAGATGAATTTGATATTACCTTTATGTATAATATAACTTAAAGAATTGGAATGAAAGCTTCAATATATAATTTGTGAATATCTTTACCAATAATTGCATAAGGCTTTATAGAATTCAATAAGAAAGCAATCATAATTTGGAGTCTTTGCATTAGGCATAGAGAAAATAGTGTCATAAAGGAAACCTTCAGTTAGAATTTTCTCATTGAGAGCTCTCCAAGAGTGTAACCTAACAAAGGGCCACATTCACACATTCTTGTAGGGTTGTTCCTCATTTAGGCATATCATCCCAATCTTTGAATACATGGTCATAATGGTGCATACAATCTTGAGTGATAACATGAAGCTTTTGTTAAAAGATGTTATCCCTCCTTGATTCTTTTGATTGAATTAGAAGTGTGAAAATCACAAAAGTAATGAAATAATTATTTATAAACTCTCCCCAATTTTAATCCAATGAAGATTGGATTTGATTTGATTTCCTCTTGTAAAATAATTACATCATAAATTTACTTCTATTCTTAAAATTTAGCAACACAAAGTTTTAGAGCAAGAGAAAAAGATTGTGATTCAAGATTAATGGTGGCATGGAAGACTTCCAATGTGGTCGCCTCATAGGAGTGGTAGAAAATTCACTAGTTGGTTCCCATTAATGTGAATTAGGAGGTGCATTTGATTGCATTATTTTACTATTTAATCCATCTAGTATGATGACAAGGATGTGACTCCATATGCCAAACACATTAGATATGGGAAAGTTTGTATAATCACCAACAAGAATATGTTTAGGAAAATTTGAGTAATTTTTTATTCAATTTGTAAAATTTCCATCAAAAGTAAAATTATATAGGAAAGTGGTCTAAAATGATAACATTAGGTAGATGCTCCATTAGTGCTGAGAAATAACTAGAAAATGACAAGAATGTTAAAGTGGAGAACTTGGCCATGCCAATCCATTTTTAAACTCTATTAGATCCAAACATAATTATTCCTTGTGTACAAAGTAGGCTGGTTATGATGGTGGCCAAGGTTGAGAATGAAAAGCCCCAATTTATTGTGCATGTAGGACCAAGCTACTCTTTCTCTACCTATCCATTACACAAGAAATGTGTCGTATTTTTCAAACACCACTTACACTATATTAAGATATTTTCACATGAACCAAGTGATTATAGGAACTAAATAAATAATCCATATATAAAGATAACATCTCTTAATAGCATAATTGGGAGCATAAATAACAATAACTCTAAAGGAATGATTATCAATATTCAAAAGAGCCCATAAATCCTAGCTAGTAGGCTCACATCCTTGGTCAACTAAATGTGAATACCATTTATGAGAGATAAAGTAACAACACAATCATCACCTAATCCATGGTTACTACACAAAAAGTGACTTGTTGCCCATATAACATGACACCACCAACAAGAAAACTATAAATTTTGAAGTATTGTAAATAGATAATGCATAGACAATTTTTTTTATCAAGTATAAGATATTGCACACAATAATTTATTAAAAGGTCTATTAGACTTCAAATATTCCATGAGATAAAATTCATTATTGAAAATAAAGAGTCATATCCTCACCATCGATCTTGTTAAGAGCTACATAGTTATTCTCTAAAAAAATTTCCTTTAGAAAGGTCTTGAAGCTACTAAATTTTATTATTGATTGAAAACTATTTTTATTTAAAATATACCCTCCTTCAAAAAATTTATCTAGATTGCAAGAATACCATGGAACCACTAGAGGAGAAGAGGATGGTGAACACACAAAAGCTTTTATTTGAGAAGAAAATATACAATGGGTAAAAGTGGGGACCTAGAAAACCTAGGTTTATTTGCCTCTTTGGATGATTCTCCATTGTATGGAAAAACCTCTTTCCCTTCTCTTTAGGTTTTAAAAAAATTCCACCCTAGTTTGTAGGTGGAGTTACATGATTACTAGTGGGTTTTTTAGGTGACACGCCCCCATTACCTACATTTTATTTATTCTTGTGATTCCCAATGGTTTTCCATGCTTAATTTTTCTTTGGAGATAGAGCATCATTTATAGGCCTAGGAGTAGCCTTACTTTTGTTGGAAATAGGATTCCATTTAATTGCAAATCCTAAACATTAATTATTTCATGTATCTCCTAGATTCTTGGAATGTGTTCAACAACACTAAGAATAGGATGAGATTAATATTTGATGAAATAATCATGATTATTGACATTTGTAATTAATTCTAAACTTTAAGGAGCATGTGAGGGATTCCATAGTGAGTTCCTAAATAATAGGGGCACATAAGGCACCCACATGGTAAGACACTCACCTTGTGTTCAGTTAACTATACAGAGTAACAGTTAACACTTCTAAATGCATGTAAATATCCTAGGAGTTAGGGTTTGATGTTTGCATGCATGAAGTTCAGTTCAGTTCAATTCAGTTCAATTATGGTTCAATTGTCTTCAGTTAGTTTCAGTTGTATGTTAGTTAACTTTAGTTAACTTGGAATGCATGGAAAATAACATTAAGTTGTATGATAGATAACAGGAACTACCTCCAGTTAACAGGGGATGACCATTCTTGCATGAATGGTGTTGAGTAAATGTTTCAATTAACAAGAAATAACTTGGAGCCAACTTGGGTGCCCAAGATGTTTTCTTGGAATTAACTCCAATGCATGATAAGATATTTCTAAAGGCTCTGTTAAGTGGGACCCTCTTTTGGGCGCCATATTTGAGGAAGAGCTTTGTAATTATCACCGAAGTGAAGGATGAGTTGTAGCTTTAGTTTGGGATGCCCAAATGGGTAAAGAACATGTTCTAAGCTTTGGTCTTCATGGTAGAACTCAAATTGAAGCAATATGGCGTACCTTTCTTAAGGCTTGAGCTTGTGCATTGTAATTATCACCTTTTGGAGATTACAAGGTTGCATATTGTCTCTATATCTCATTCAAGTTGAAGAGAGTTTTCATAATTGTTATTGCAGGTGTGAAGAAGATTGGAAAAGACAAAAGAAGCATTCTCAAGCAAGAATTGAAGCTATTGTAATTCAAAGATTGAATAATAGAATAATTATTGGTGGAGTTTTTTCCCGAAAGGGTTTCTCCACAATACATAGATTGTGTAATCTTTCTAATATCTTGTCTAGTTCTTCTATCTACATTCTACAACAGTAGAATGGATTAATCAAGATAATCACCCACAAAGAATGTATGTAACAAAGAAAAATATTACTTAGATCAGCAATATTAAAGTTTTACAAAGTATTAAGCTAAGAAAACACCTCATTTTTCAACATTTGGTATCAGAGCTGAGGTTGGGTAGAGTATTGGGATTCCTTTCTCTTAAAGTTTGAAGGATTTATTGGCTTAGTGGGAGCTTTTATTATTTTAGTAATTTTATGATTTTGGAATTAAGTTTTTGTTACAATGAATTCAAGGTTAGATATTGAAAGGTTCAATGATTTTGACTATGAAATGTGGAAATTAAGAATGAAAGATCTTCTTGAAGAAAGAGATCAGTGGTTAGCAATTAATAATGAGACAAAGACACCTACAACTATGTCAGATGAAGATTGGGCTAAGTTAGATAAAAAGGAAAGAGGAACAATTAGATTGTGTCTTGCTGATGTTGTTCTTTTAAATGTTTCAGTGGAAACCAGTGCATATAAATTGTGGAAAAGAATAGGAGATATTTATCAAACAAAGAGTCTAACAAATAAGTTGTATTTGAAAAGGAAGTTATATTCATTGAAAATGAAAGATGGTGATTCAATATCACAACATTTAAATACTTTCAATTTAATTCTCAGTCAGTTAGCATCTGTAGATGTAAAGCTTGAGGATGAGGATAAATGCATTTTATTGCTTTTCTCTTTACCAGATTCTTGGGAAAATCTAATAGTTGCAATTAGTGGTAATGGTGCAGATCCAAAGATGGAAAACATCATTCCTACTCTCCCATCAAAGTAGATGAGGAGGAAATATAAAACTGGCTCCCAAGATGCCTTGTTTGTAAGAGGTAGGCCTAAAGAGAAGGAATCTAAAGAAAATAAGAAAGGAAAGGGTGAGTCTAAAGGACGGTCAAAAACCCCTGGTAAGAGTAAAGTAAAGTGCTGGAATTGTGGAAAACCTGGACATATTAAAAAGGATTGTAAGAGAAAGAAGAAGAGTACTGATGCTTCTACAGAAAAATCCAATGACAGTAATGATGCATTAGTCATTTCTTCTAATACTGTTGTTGATAACTCTTGGCTTCTTGATTTAGGTTGCTCCTATCATATGACTCCTAGAAAGGAGTGGTTCTCTAAGTATATTGCATATGATGGAGAAGAGGTCTTCTTTGGAGACAACAACACAACAAAAAAATTTGGAAAAGGAGAGGTAAAATTGTGCTTCAGTGATGGTAGTGTTAAGACCCTTAATGATGTTTTACATATTCTAGGACTTGCAAGGAATCTAATTTTTTTCTCTAAGTTTAATGATTCTGGAATGCATGTGACATTTGAAAAAGGTGGTTGCTAAAGGATCTCAGATTGGGACTTTGTTTAAGCTGAATACCTCTAATGTAAATATTTTATCAAATGTAGCTAAAGCTGAAAATACATGTATGCTATGGCACCATAGATTGGACCATATAGGTGAAAAAGGTCTTAGGACCATTCTTAATAAAAATTTGGTTGACGGTATTCCTAATTATAATATTGGCAAAATTGACTTTTGTGAGCACTGTGTGTTTGGAAAGCAATCTAGATCTAAATTTCCTAGTGGTACAAATAGAGCTAAAAGATTATTAGAGATTATTCACTCAGATGTAATGGGTCCTGTGGATATTGAATCTATTGGAAAATCTAGATACTATGTCACATTTATTGATGATATCTCAAGATACACTTGGATATATTTTATGCATAACAAATCTAATGTGTTTAATAAGTTTAAGGAATTTAAGGCTTTGGTTGAGAAACAATCAAAACATAAGATAAAAGTGTTGAGATTAGTTAATGGTGGTGAGTATTGTTCTAAGGAATTTGATGATTATTGTAAGCATGCAGGAATAGTGAGACAAAAAACTACTCCATATAAACCTCAACAAAATGGAGTAGCAAAAAGGATGAACCAAACCTCAATGGAAAGAGCTAGGAGTATGTTAAGTAGTGCTAAGCTTGAATGGTCCTTATGGGTTGAAGTGGTATGTACTTCTTGTTATTTAATCAATAGATCCCCTAGTTCATCTATTGAAGATAAAACTTGTTATGAGATGTGGTTAGGTAAGAAACCTAGTGTTGCACATTTAAGGATCTTTGGTTGTGAGGCTTTTGTTCACATGCCTCAAGAAAAGCAATCTAAATTGGATCCTAAAGCATAGAAATGCATATTCATAGGTTATGGTGAAAATGTAAAAGGATACAAACTTTGTAATCCACTAACAAGAAAAGTTTCTTTATCTAGAGATGTTAAATTCAGGGAATTTAGAGCTTATTCAAGAGAACAACCAAAGGAAAAGGATACTTCTCAAAAAGTGCATTTTGAAAAAAATACTGAGAAGCAACAAGATGCACATGTTGAAGAACAAGTGAATGAATTGCAAGAAGAGATTTCAAAGAGTTCTTCTGAAATAGAGGCTCAAGATGAGCATATTGAGGAACACGAAGAAACTCCTTTAAGGAGATCCACAAGACAACGAAATCCCATTGATAGGTATAGCCCACCTAATTTCTGTTGTATTTTTGCTTTCATGCGCACTAATGATGAACCCAATTCTTATAGGGAAACTTTGTCCTTAGACGAGAACAAGCTTTGGTCACAAGCTATGCATGAGGAAATTAAATCCTTGGATACTTGTGACACATGGGATCTTGAGAGTTTTCCCAAAGATAGAAAGGCCATTGGTTGTAAATGGATCTTTAAAAACATGATTGGTGTAGATGGTAATCTCGAAAGGTACAAGGTTAGATTAGTAGCCAAGGGCTACTCCCAAAGAAAGGGAGTTGACTTTAATGAAATCTTCTCTCTTGTTGCTAAATTAACTTCTATTAGATTCTTTTTATCCATTGTTGCTGCTTATGATTTTGAAATTGAGCAAATGGATGTGAAAACTGCTTTTTGCATGGGAATCTTGATGAGGAGATTTATATGAAGCAACCTGAAGGTTTTGTTGTAAAAGGAAAAGAAGAATTGGTTTGTAGGTTAAAGAGATATTTATATGGATTGAAACAACCACCCAAAATGTGGTACCAGAAGTTTGATGCTTTCGCATTAAAAATTGGTTATGTTAGGAGTGAGGAAGATCATTGTGTTTACATAAAAATTATTGATGATCAACTTTTAATTATTATCTTGTATGTTGATGGCATTTTTATTGGTAACAACAAGGTAATGATCAGAGAATTGAAAGCACAACTCTCGAACACATTTGAGATGAAAGATCTAGGGGTTGCAAAATATATCCTCGGTATGGAGATCAGTAGAGATAGAGGTAACAGAAAGCTTTGCTTAAGTCAAAGAAATTATGTTGATACTATTTTGAAAAGGTTTAATATGCAAGATAGTAAACCAGTTAATATTCCTTTACCAGTTGGCACGAAGTTAAGTTTAGATATGAGTCCTAAATCTGATTTTGATTTTGAGGAAATGTCTGAAACTCTATATGCTAGTGCAATTGGTAGTTTAATGTATGCAATGGTCTATACGAGACCAGATATAACACAAGCAGTGGGAGTTCTTAGTAGGTTTATGTCTAACCTTGGTAAAGAACATTGGACTTATGTTAAGGGGGTGTTTAGATATTTACGAGGGACTTCAGATTACTATTTAGTTTATCATGGTTCTAATAATATTGATATTATGAATAGATCATTGGACATACAGGGGTTTGTTGATTTAGATTGGGTAGGAGATCTGGACAGTTGGAGGTCGACAAGTGGTTATGTGTACACTTTGTTTGGAGCCGTAGTTAGTTGGATGAGTAAGAGGCAGCCCACGGTTGCTTTGTCCACCACAGAAGCAGAGCACATGGCTTCCACACATTCCTCTAAAGAAGCAGTTTGGTTATAGAGACTTGGGTCAGGTATTGGTTTTAATTGCAAGCAAGTTAGGCTTGAATGTGATAGTCAGAGTGCTATTTGTTTAGCCAAAAATCCTATGTATCATGCTCATACTAAACATGTAGATGTTTAGTATCACTTTGTGCAAGAAATGGTTGAGAGTGGGAAAGTATTAATTGAAAGAGTTGACACTTTGATTAATGTTGCAGATTATCTTACGAAGCCAGTTCCTACAGATAAGTTCTCATGGTGCAGGAAGGCCATTGGCCTTGAGTCCTGTACTTGATTTAAATTTATTATTCCTTGTTTAGAATAATTTCAATGTATAATGTCAAGTGGGAGAATGTTGGAAATAGTATGCCATTTAATTGCAAATCCTAAACATTAATTATTTCATGTATCTCCTAGATTCTTGGAATGTGTTCAACAACACTAAGAATAGGATGAGATTAATATTGGATGAAATAATCATGATTATTGACATTTGCAATTAATTCTAAATGTAAGGAGCATGTGAGGGCGTCCATAGTGAGTTCCTAAATAATAGGGGCACATGGGGCACCCACATGGTAAGGTGACACTCACCTTGTGTTCAGTTAACTATACTGAGTAACAGTTAACACTTCTGAATGCATGTAAAGATCCTAGGAGTTAGGGTTTGATGTTTGCATGCATGAAGTTCAGTTCAGTTTAGTTCACTTCAGTTCAATTCAGTTCAATTCAATTCAGTTCATTTATGGTTCAGTTGTCTTCAGTTAGTTTCAGTTGTATGTTAGTTAACTTCAGTTAACTTGGAATGCATGGCTAATAACATTGAGTTGCATGACAAATAACAGGGACTACCTCCAGTTAACAGGGGATGACCATTCTTGCATGAATGGTGTTGAGTAAATGTTTCAATTAACAAAAAATAACTTGGAGCCAACTTGGGTGCCCAAGATGCTTTCTTGGAATTAACTCCAATGCATGATAAGATATTTCTGAAGGCTCTATTAAGTGGGACCCTCTTTTGGGCACCATCTTTGAGGAAGAGCTTTGTAATTATCACCCAAGTGAAGGATGAGTTGTAGCTTTAGTTTGGGATGCCCAAATGGGTAAAGCACATGTTCTAAGCTTTGGTCTTCATGGTAGAACTCAACTTGAAGCAATATGGCGTACCTTTCTTAAGGCTTGAGCTTGTGCATTGTAATTATCACCTTTTGGAGATTACAAGGTTGCATATTGTCTCTATATCTCATTCAAGTTGAAGAGAGTTTTCATAATTGTTATTACAGGTGTGAAGAAGATTGGAAAAGACAGAAGAAGCATTCTCAAGCAAGAATTGAAGCTATTGTAATTCAGAGATTGAATAATAGAATAATTCTTGGTGGAGTTTTTCCTGAAAGGGTTTCTCCACAGTACATAAATTGTGTAATCTTTCTAATATCCTGTCTAGTTATTCGATGATCAACTTTTGTCTACATTCTACAACAGTAAAATGGATTAATCAAGATAATCACCCACAAAGAATATATGTAACAAAGAAAAAGCTTACTTAGATCAGCAATATTAAAGTTTTATAGAGTATTAAGCTAAGAAAACACCTCATTTTTCAACAACTTTAAGGAGTAATGATGAGACAATATCTAATATGAGGATCATAGGTAACCATAATAAGTGTTAGATAGGTCCAGATAAAGGACATGTTGGGTGTTCCTCATCTAATCTATTTGGATATCAAATAACTTTTTATATCTTTAGAAAGTTCAATTTCAATATAACCACATTTTTGTGGAAATAATTGAAATATTTTAGGTTCAACACAAGTAACATTACTTGAAGAGGTGAGTATTTTATCTAAAAATTTCCAATGTTGAAAAGGTAACCCAAGGAGTTCCTCCTAAGCAAGGATATAGAGCACACTCTCTTTAAAATCTACAAGGTCTTAGGTTTGGGGTGTGAAAATAAGAGGTACTCATAGAAAAGCCAAGGGTCATATTTGAGGATGTTTTTTCATGGATGGTGTATGCGGGTGAAGCCACAATAGTGGTTTACTAGTTTGACCGAACCCATTAGGAGTTTGCTCGAACCAATGTTCGAGCGAACCACTTTAAATTTTGGCTGCTAAAAAAACAAAACGAATGCATAGCAAAGGGGGTTCGAGTGAACCCCCTTGAAGAGGTTCAATCGAACCAGGTTTTGGCCGAACCCTGGTTCGAACGAACCTCTAGGGGTTCGCTCGAACCCCTAGGGGTTCATTCGAACCCCCTTGCCCCTCATCCCCCTCCTGAGACACAAAAAAGTCTATTTTTTTACACTTCAGAGCTCGGGTTGAGGATGAAAATGGAGAAGTCTTTAGAAACCCTTCTGGAATCAGATAATCCTTGGAACGAGCTATCCAATGAATATAATTTTAATATGTTTTGATTTTATTATGTATTTTTTTTTTAGTTTTATTAAACATAGGTTCTTCAAAATGAAGGTCTTTGTTCTGCATGTGGAAAAATAGTAGATTATCAAAAAAAATTTTGAAAATATGAGTGCACTAGATATTTAAGTCCTTGATCCAACAAAAAAATAATTGAATTTCGATATATACAAAAAAGTTACGCTTATGGTCGCGCTATGTTTGAATTGTAATTGGTTTGACTTCAAACTTGATTAAAGAAAAATATTCAATAAAAACTATCTAACCAAGTGGAAGCACTATATGAAGTTACAAATCTAAATTCGAAAGAATTAGAATTTTATCCTTCATGGAAAAAAGTTATCGTTATACAATGTGCGTCACTTTTTAAAAATGTTGTTTTTTGAAAAAACCAATTTTCGTGGGAGATGGAAAAAGAAGTGCAATCTGATTCCAAAAATTTTGAAAAAAATATTTTTAGAATTTACAGAAAAAATGTGATGAGACTCTAGTTTGCATCATCTTCAAATTCCTCACGGTTTAGCCACTATAGGTGCCCGAATGTGAAGATTTAGTTAAAAATAATAATTTCAGTATCCAGTTTGGCCAAAAATTGTAAACCACTATTGTGGGATCACCCATGCAATAATCTATAATTGAAATAGGAAACACAATGCAAAATAAAAATTCCTATTCTAAAATATACAAATCTCAAATAGATCTCAACAAAGGAATTCAAACAAATCAATAACAAGAATTCAAAATAAATGTTACCATAAACTCCATTGTTGAATGTGATATGCTCTAAGTTATTGGTATGTGGATGATGTTTTCTTCAAGATTACCTATTTTGGAAACACATAATAAGCTAAAAATGTGATGATGAAATGGGTGAGAGTGCACCTCAATTTATAGATTTTAGGTGAGGAAATGGATGGTTGAGATGTGATGGAGAGATCACTGGTGGGGGATGAATGTGAGGATTTTCCTAGGATTGAGGAGAAAATGGAAGTTGTTGACATGTGAAGGGAAAATATGCATTTACCAAATTTAGTACTTGTAAGGGACAAGTGTGCCTAGGACCCCTTTATTCTTGGAATTTGGTGGAGATAATATTGGAACCATGAGGACAAGTGTTCTCACGTGTCCTTTATTCTTGGAATTTGGTGGAGATAATATTGGAACCTTGATTACAAGTGTTCTTAGGTGTCATTTATTCTTGGATTTGGTGGAGAGAATATATATATGGACAATATGTGTAAATAATAATAAAATTATTTATTTATATGAGCTAAGATGTAAAAGGGACTAATTAAAAAATAATATTATTTAATTATGTGGGGAGCATTAGGTGAAGGGGATTTGGCTAGGTGATATATTTGGTCAATTAAGATAAGAGTATACAAGGGAAATATTTAGGTTCATACAATTGGCTTCAAAAAAATGAAAGATGAAGAACCATTTTGTGATATTTTGATTTAAAGCATAAAGGTATACTTATGTGGAACCCAATAATTTTTCACCCATTATTTAAACATTCTTATAGGAGGAATCCTCTTTAAAAAATACTTTAATAGTAAGTAAAATTTTCAAGCCATCTACAAGTTGTAATATTAAATTTAAGTTAGTTTAAAATTTAATATTACATAAATATGAGTTGGGAAGGAAAATGCTAATAAATACTAGAATTTGAAATGCAATTTAACTAGAAAACAAGATTCAAAATATGAATAGAAAAATAAGGACCTTGACACCAAAAGATGAAGCTCACTACTTAGGACACTATAATGATGCATGAGTTTCTAAATGATGCATTGTAGTCCCTTCCATGCTTTATCATCCCGATCTCACACTATTATCCAATTTTCTATGATATATTGAACTCACTTGCACAATAGGACACACAGACAATAAAAGTAGCAAACTAGGGGATACCAGATGATAAAAAAATAATAAATATAAAACAATCTATGCATTTAATGAAATTCAAATGAAAAATAAATAAATATATTTAAGGATGTAGACCATTGTACAAGTTATCCTTGAGAAACATGTAGCTAAAAAGAGGGAAAAAATAGAGCTACTAAGGAGCTTGCCATGAATGGTCTAGCCCCCACTTAGTTCTCTCAACCTCCATGGGTAGCTATCTACATAGAATATGATAAAATATCGTATGTGAAATCCTATCCTACTATCCTAATTGAATATTGTGTGTGTTCTCCTATAATAAGTGTGTATAGGAATTCATAGAGTAGTGGCAATACAAATAGAGTGTAAAAAGAGAGTGCTAGTAACTAGGAAATGAGATCACAAGGTGCCAAGATCACTGCAAAATGATGCTAAAATAACAATAAGAAAGTAGAGAAGGTAAGAGTTCAATATCACCTCCTAAAATCTTGGTGAAGCCAAAGAGGGTAAGGATGTTGTCAAATGCTACAAGACCTTCAAGAGTCTATATTTTTCTATAGAACTAGTGTGAGCATATGGAGGGATTAATACCAAAAAAATACTTGTAGGAAGCTATAGAGAGTGTTTTAGATAGCTTGAGAGTATGAGAGATTATAATATTGAATGAGAGAGATTAAGTGTGTGAATGAAAGGTAAATTAAAAATAAGGAATAGGAGGGAGATATGAAAGTTGGAGAGCCATTCAAATTCACCTGAAATGATTACCACCAACCTAGCTACGTAGCAAGTGGAAAAACACTTAGAAATGACCATTGAACAAGAAAATATCATAGGATGTTAGTGCATCACACGTATGTACACACATCATTCTAGTATCTAGACAATTTTAGCTTTGAAAAAGAAAAAACATAAGAAAGAAACAAGGTTAAGACATTGTAACATTAGTTTTGACCAAAAGACCATGGAAGGCAAGACCTTGGCATCATTGGAGGAAAAAGGTTGTACAACAAGGGGAAAAATGAACCTAAAAGAACTAGGAGATATGGACACCAAAGTGATCCAAAAACACAATACAAAATTGCAAGGGTATGAAATTTCCATCATTACACAAGCATTATAAATTTTTAAGATGGGAAAGATCACATTTAGAGGTGTTTTAGAAGATATGTCTTCTGACAAACTTTGGGAATGAACTTTTTGGGTCACTTTTGTAGTGGAGCCATCCTCACGTGTTGTTAAACCACAAACAATAGCAACACTTACTAGATTGATTAGGTTTGAGGCCATTTAAACAAAAAAAAACTTTCAAGAATGTAAAAATGAAAAACCCCATAATAAATATATATAAAAAATAGAAAATCCTATTTAAAAAAATAGTATGACAAAGGGAGAAATAACAAATGACACAAACAAATCCAAGACTTAAACCCTAATTCATTTAGACTACAAGATTATTTTTATTTACCTATAGTATAAAAAAATATTTTAATAAAATAATTACATATTTAATAAACAAAATGATAAATAATACTTTTAAAATAACTATATTATTAAATATAATAAATCATTTATTTTAAATATAATTTTTTATTTCAAAATTTAGAAAGTAAAATAGATATTATTCATTTAATAAACATCTATTAAATAAAATTTAAGTAAAATTATAGTGAATATGTAAAAAATAGTAAGAAAATTTTAGTGAATAAAATTAAAAAAATATATATATATATATATATATATATATATATATATATTTAACAATTTTTTGTTGGGTTGTTATGGTCTATGTTATTACCTATTTATAACTTTCCTTTTTGTTGGGTCCCATCAAAACTTGCTTTTCCTATAATCAAAAACATTTCTTATATTTTTAAAAACAAAAAGAATTATAAAAATATAGAATTTAGTTAAAAGAGTAAGTCAAATTAATAAAATAATTAATAAATAAAATTATAAATATATATTTTATTAAATAAAGAAAAAATAATTGTGATAAAATTTTATTAAAATACTTTATAGAATTTAGATAAAAGAGTAAGTAAAATTAATAAAATAGCTAGTAAATAAATTTATAAATATATATTTTATTAAATAATGAAATAATAAACAATATATGTAATAAAATTTTATAAAAATATAAAATAATTTTAAGTATTAAATAAATTAACAAGTTAAACTTTAAAATTTTAGTAAATGAAATTAAGTAAAATATTAAAGGATAAGTTTTAAATAATATGTATAATTTTAATTTAATGATAAATTAAATGTAAGTAGTAAATAAAATAGTAAGCAATTTTTTAAATATCTTAAATATATTTTAATAAATAGTATAAATAAGTAGATTTCATGGAAGATATGGTGGTAGGTGAGTGAATTCTATTTTGTGAGTTAATTCAAGTGAGTGAGCTTGTGTGGAAGTGAAAGGCTCTAAACATAGGAAGGGATATTTGAAGATAATAGAGCATCAAGTGTGTTTTGTTGCCAAATACATAGTGTAGGCAAGGAAATAGGTCAAAAAGCTTATTATTCAAGTATTTGGTGATTGAATCATTGCATTTGATCCATTTAATAACTTAGATTTTTCCCATCTTTTGTGATCATTAATCAAGAGAAGGTCGTCCTAACTTCTAAGGATAATCTAAACAAGGGATTCTTGCTACCTCCTCAGACCCAACAATGAGCAAGGTGAACTTGATCTATTAAGAGTCAATTCCAATCTTAACCCTAAATTCTATAATGATTACAAAAATTCACCTAATCCTTTCCATATTTATAATTAATTTTATAGAAAAAAAATTCTATGGGGATGCACTAATGCTACTTTAGTGCTAAAAGACAAGATCAAGGATGTTTAGAGCATTCCAAATTATCTACTAATATGGGTGAATAATTACATTAGTCTTGAGTCTCCTATCCATTCCCCTCAACCTACAACATTCATTTCTCTCAACTTAGAGGATTCAAAGCTAACAATGGTAGTAGATCCTTCTGATTTTCACATTACATAAAATTGCAACAGTGCAATGTCAAATATTATTGGGTCTATAACCCTCAATTTTAGAAATATGGGGAATTTCCCCCATGGAGAAGATTACTCATCTTAGGTTAGATAAAATTTGAGAAGCCTGGAGACACCATCTATAGGAAATTTGGACCATGGATTCTTGTTAGTCATTTTCCATTCTTCTAAAGATTGCAAGTTTGCATAGGATCATGACTCAATATTTTGAAAATATGAATTGTTATAGCCTTATAGGCACCTTTATTTGATCCTAAAAAAATGATTACCACAAAAATTTTGGTTTGGCTGTGCTTATATAATCCCCCTTTAGTTATGAGGGATTTTGGACTCATTAAAACATTGATAAGAAAAGTAAGAGAATTTGTAAATTTGGATACATAATCTATAGAAAAGACAATAAGGTGTGTAAGGGTTTGTTCTATGGTTGACATATCTAAGATAGTCACATAAATGAGTATAATTCATTTCTCTCATGGTTCTTTGATTCAATATTTAAATTATGAAGGTTTCCCTAAGCATTACTACAAATGGAACTAGGTAGGGCATACAATTGCAAGTTGTTCTACCAGATCAATTCCTAGCTTTGACCCATTTATCTTTAAAAAATGGATTCAAAAAGTAGGTATTCCAAATAAAGAGTTTATTTAGTGTAATCATGGGATTTTTATGAAAAAACATATGCATCTCATAATTCTAGATGTGTTTTTTGGGTCTAGCCTTTCTTGACCAATTTTTTTTCTTAGTCAACAACTTTTGTGAAACATTGTATTGAGATTCCTAGTTCTTCATCTCCACTAGTAATTTTCCTTAACAAAGAATAGAAAAGCAAGCCCACATAGATAATTTTTGTAATAAATTAAGCAAATTTTAGAGGATGAGTACCACTTCTAACAAGCCTTATCGCATGAGTAAAAATTAGAAATTTTAGATCTCATGGAAGATGAAGATAATTTGGCTTCCACTTTAATTACAACTATTGCTTAGAACAAGTAAGAAATCAAAACTAGACTATGGACCATCGAGAAAGTGAAATGGAAGGAGATTAGAAGCTAAAAAATTAAGGATTAAAGCCCAAGACTCAATGGATGATGGTACATAATGGACTAGGGATGATCTCCTTATCAAGAGTAAATGAAAGAAAAACAAATGATGTTATCAAGGTAGGCATTGTCTGTAGAAGTTATAAGGTTTTTATAAATGCACAAATATTATAGTTTTGGAGGCTCTTCTATATGCTATGTAGCCTCTTCCTCACATCTTTTGGTAGTTCTTATTGATTTTTACTATTGAATCCTTCTCGTCTACTCCCTATAATGCAAGTATGAAGATTTCTCATTTTTAATTATAATTTTTTCAAAAGGGTATGTTCCCTCATCCCACAATTCATTTATAAAAAAACATTAAGTAGAATTTATGTAATTTATAAATAAAATAGTAAAATTATACGCAAATATATAATATTTAACACACTTTTAAAAATAAAATAAAGACAAAAGATTTATTCATGAAAAACTATAGAACATAATAATAATAAGTAAAACTATTGAAATGCTTATATATTTTAACAATTAAAATATAAATCGTTATGTAGTTTTGTAAAAAAAATAGTAAGTAATAAATTTTATAAATAAAATAATATATAATATTGTTTAAATAACTATATAGTTAAATATAAAATAATTTTTTTTATTAAATAAAATAGTTAGTAAAATTATTATAAAATAATTATGTGTTTTAAAAATAAAATAATAAGTAGTATTATTGAAATAGTTATATAGATAAAATATTATATAAATAAATGATATATGATAGTATATAGATAAAGGGCATTTCATCAATGGAAAATTCACTGTCAACAATTCACTGGGGAAAAATTAGCAATTCACCGCCATGGAAAATTAACCACCAAAAATTCATGCAATTAATTTTTGACGTGGTGAATTGTCATGACGGTGAATTTTCCTTGGCAGTGAATTTGTGGTATGCCTAAATAAAAGCATAATTTCAAAATTAAGTATGTATAATATACACGAGATAAATTATAATGGTAAAAGTAAGACCAATATACTATTATAATATTTATCATTTGCTTTTTTCTTTTTACAAAGTCCAAGCACGGCTAGTTTTGAGTTGCACCAACCGTACAATAATCTTGTCAACTTTCTTTACGTGGAGAAAATTTTGTTTTCACTACATATTTTTCCAACTGTTCAATCCTTTTACTAAGAGACGAGGCACATTATTTATGAAATAATAGCAGGGTTATGTTAATAGAAGTATTGAATAATATGGATATTTTTCTTGTGTTTCCAGTAAAGTAAAAGAAGGCACATAATAGTTTATATAACGAGTTCATGGTAACATGAAGCAATAAGGAAACGTTGGACTACAGAAAAGTGGAGGCTTATTTGCATCATTTCAAGGGTAGTAGCTCAAGGCATGAATTGCTCTCAATCATTTCTCTATATATAGTTGTTGCTGGATTTTTCCAATGAATTGAGGCAATTTCATTCTAAAATTAACCCAGTCAACTGATAACAATTTGAATCAGCTCTGGCTCCTCGCAAATGGGGATCTATGGATGTCAACAAATATGATTTGATTAAGCTGGGAAAAGTCTTTATATTTGGTTCTCAAGTGGTTGAACGTGTCTGTGGTGGTGGGATGGGATATAATTTAATGTTAGAGTTTTTCAATTTGAGTAAGGGGAGAGGATCAAGTAGTTGAGCATTTTAATTTTGGAATTCTCAAAATTCTACTTGAAAATCTCAAATCACTTCCAATTTTTCGCGGCACCTTATTTGCCAAGTCCCCTACTTATAACTAAGGTTTTAGAGTCACATCATCAAATGTGATGTCACATCAGCATGCATTTTGTTGAGGTGTCTAGAAAGACCAAAAAAAAAAAACACTGATAGTTGTGCACAAAATCATGTTTTATTAGTGTGTTGTTGTGGCATCACATGATTTGTTTCTTTTTAGATTTAAGGAATACATTTCATTCAGTTATGGGTACTCATCATGAACATTAACAACTTTAAAGTCACAACTATTGGTGCAATATTGTTAAAAATATTGAGCATTAAATCAACAAATGCTATAACAAACTGTATTAGAACATGGTCAACTACTAGATCATTTCCCCTAATACCTTTGTTTTTGTGCATCCATAGATTATGATGTGGAGGTTGGTGACTTTGGAAGTTGGTGGGATTTTTTCTTAAGAATTACTACTGAAATCTAAGGCTGCTTCATGTATTCTGTATAGCACAAGGCATGGTCCACTTCAGGATTCATTGGATAATTTCATCTTGGCTTTGAATAAACAAGATCGAGAGACCTGTAGTTGGATCATTAGGAAGGTGAATGTGTAGATTTTCAAAGCCCAAGAAAACACAATAAAAATGACAGAAACAAAAATACAGTAACACAAGAACAGAGGAAACACAAAAAATATTTTACACAAACACACATCAGTCTTTTATCCTCTAATAGTTGAATTCATTACATATGACCTCTCTTTATAGAGGTTTTACATTTCCAATACTAAATATAGTTCATGCATGCATTAAACTAAAAATAGATTGTCTAAACATAAGACTGCACATGACTATTACAGTCAACATGCAGTTACATGTAGTTACACATACTTATTAAAATTAACCATTTTCTAATAAATTTGCATAGAATCTTCAGTGAGTTGCATGGCGGTGAGGCTTATGCATCATTTTCCAACATACTCCCCTTTGGTTCTGAGACTCACAATACAGTGTTGAAGTTTTGTAAACTAAACCTGAGCAACTCAGTGTGCAAGATTACTATCACTTTAGTCTTATAGACTCTCTTGGATCACAAGGTTTTCCCTTTCTTTCTCTAACATAGAGAAGACCCACTATCTCTCAAATCATATGACACCTTTCAATGTGCTAATCATAACAAGCAACCATCAATGACTTGACTCAAACTTTCAAACTTTGTTTGAAAACTATTACTTTTAACATGCCAACATTTAGACTTATACAACCTTTTAAACATACCTTTAACTTTTCTCCAATTGGATCCATCGATCCATCCATAATCAATTTTTATACAATCTTTCTCAGATTGTCCATTCCACTCTCTATTCCAACATAATTTTTCTGAATGATTCTTCAACCCACAAATTGTACAAGGATGAAGATCCCAACATTTCTCTTTTTTTATGTCCTCCCCTATGACAATGAGAACATTCCATATACACTCCATACTTTTAGCTAATTTTCATGTACCTGTAACACTTGTTACATCATTTTTGTCTCTTTCACCATATCCTAGGTCTTCATTCTTTGACCTCATAACTGGCTGAATGGGCTCTCTCATTCCTTGATGAGGGTGCAAACCCAAGACACAGAAAATAACCCACAAACTAGAGAATAATTTTATTATTCAGAAAATGGAACTTCTTACATGCAGAGGATCTCAAATCCTCAAGTTCTACAATACATGCAAGCTACAGAAAGCTACAAAATAACCCTTTCACAATATGCGAGCTTGTCCCCAAAAAGTTACCCAAAAATTAGAAAACCCGCCCATAAATAGAGCTCCTCAATTGTTTGGAGCCAAAACAACATTCAATTTGAGTTTAGGCGGTTTGGCGCCGAAAATTTACAACATGAAGTTCAAATTTCAAAAGAGCATTTGCAATGGTATCTTCTAGGAAGTGCGCCAACTTCGCGGGGTCATAACTTTTGATCCAGGACTCCGATTCGCGAACCATTCGAACCGTTGGAAAGGTCTCGAAGTCAAGAACACGTTCAAAATTTTCTATGCCGATTTTGGCAAGTTTCAGGGCCATTCCGGAAGCTCTAAGTGCCTCAAATCCCACTCTGAAGATTTTCAGGTGCAAATCTGGGAAACTAAAACTGCAATATCTTTCAACCCAGGAATCGAAATGAAAGACCGTAAATTGGGAATTTCATTATGATGAAAAGGGTATCCAAAAATATAAAAACATCTAAAAACCGAGAAACTTGAAATTTAACTATTTTTGGGTGATGCAAGATTGCCCTTACACCACTAGATGCTCCTGCATCAGACACCCAGGGTAATTTGAGAAGTGACCCCGTCACGTCTCAGATGGTTGAGGAAAACCCAATCGGTCAACCGCTGCCTTAGATAGCTAGGATGAATCTTCAACAGGCCTTCCTCTCCATTTCACCAGATATTCTTCATACTGTCTGTTTCTGGTACTCCTTCCCACACGACTATCCAAGATTGCTTCAATCTCCTCCATTTCTGAAGTAGGTGTTGGAATCCTACACTGTTCCATCATTGGTACTTCCTCTGCGCCACCTTCATGATACTATGTCAAATCTAAAATGTTGAACACAGGGGAAATGTTGATTCCATTAGGCAACTCTACCTCATATGCATTCCCTGAATCATGCTTCTGCAAAATCTTACAGGGACCGAACTTCTTCATCTTCAATTTGTTATATATTCCCACTGGAAATCTTTCTTTCCTCAAGTGGACCATCACTTCATCACCAATCTGAAACTCCTTATACCTCCTTTTCTGATCTGCCTTAGCCTTATACTGCATATTCATCTTGTTAATATGTTCTCTTACCTTCTCATGTATATCCTTGATGTGTTCTGCAAAATCTTCGGCTTCAACACTTATTTTCTTCTCTTGGTCCATCTTCCTCAATTTTGGAGCTGTTATGGGGCTACCTCCATACACAATCTGGAGCGGTGATCTACAGCCATACATTGAAATTGTTGTAGAAAATTCTACAGGGGTAAGATCAAGTCCCATCCCTTGGGTTTATCTCCTACCAAACATCTCGATGAGGTTACGGACTCACATTAACAACCTCTGTCTTCCATGTTTGTGGATGGTGTGCGAGTGAACCACTCTGTCTTCACTTCTTCCACAAGGTCCTCCAAAAGTACCCCACAAATTTGGTTTCTGATCACGAAACAATACTCTTTGAGACCATGTAGCCTCACCACCTCTTTGAAGAACAAGTCGGCCAATGTGGGCGCATCATGGGTCTTGAGCATGGAATGAAATGTGCCATCTTAGAAAATATGTCAACTACCACAAATAATCATTTCCCTCTGGGTCGCCAGCAAACCAAGAACAAAGTCCATACTTATATCCTCCCAAGGCCTCTACGAGTTAAGGGCGATCAAACTGTGATACGGCTCCTCCTTTATCCATCGACACACCTACAACTCTTGCTGAAACTTCTTCACATCTTGTGATAGAGGCCAATAATAATGCTCACTAATAATGGCAATGGTCTTGTCAGAAAAATGTCTGCCATTCCTCACTATCTTCTCCTTTATCGGGTTTCCCTCATGGAACTCCTTGGATACACAATTGACTTCCCTTAAATAACATGCCATCATGGATTATGAAATCCACCACCTTGTCTTGTCCAATAACAGTTCCTTGAAGCTTTCCAAGCCTCTGCAAAATCAGGATCTTCTGCATACATGCTTGGTTCATGAACCAACCACTTCAATCTCATCTTTGTCATCAATGTATGCCTCCTCTTAAGGCATCTGCAACCCTATTTGACTTCCTCCTATGTTTCAAAACAAAGGTAACTCTGCCAACTCTACCCATTTCATATGCCTCGATTTAATTTCCACGACTTTTATGTCTTGCAAAACGATGATAAATTATATAGAACAAATTCTAATGTCTCCATTTCTTTAATGCTTGAACTATTTTAAAATTCGATCATATCTGAGAATACTTTCTCTTGGCATCATTAACTTTTCACTTTGAAATAGGCAATGGGCTTACCTTCTTGGCTCAACAACGCTCAATGATGGCACAACCACGGCATCACAATCCACACCTTGTTGAAATCGGGAGGCTGAATAGGTTGCTTCACCTACCCTTCAGCAGTTCAAAACTTTTGCCGATTGCTCCACTTGAATTCTTTTCTATCCCTCTCATTGTTTTAGTCGGGGTCCACAAATACTCCCAGGTTTCTAATGAACTTTCTATAAAAACTAGCCAAGCCATGGAAAGATCTCACCTCATTAGTAGTTCTTGGGGTAGGCCATTCTAGCCTTCACCTTCTCTGGGTCCATCTTGAGACCTTCTGCTGAGACAACAAACCCCAAGTACACTAACTCCCTCTTCACAAAACTGTACTTCTTCAGATTAATCAACAATTTCTCTTCTCTTAACTTCTCAAAGGTTCTCCGAATATGCATTAGATGCTCATCCAACGTTTTACTGAAAATCAAAATATCATCTAAATACACAATAACAAAGCTTCCTAGAAATTCTTTTAGTACCTCTTCATGAGCCGCATGAATGTGCTCGGTGCATTGGTTAGCCCAAAAGGCTTAACCACTCGTACAGCCCTCTTTGGTCTTGAAGGCTCTTCCATTCATCTCCCTCTCGAATCCAGTTTGGTGATATCCACTCTTGGTCAATCTTTGTGAAATCTGAGCTCACTCAAGCATCCATAGGTCATCCATCCTAGGAAATCGTGCTTGTTATCTTATTTATGGCTGGAATCTGTACCGTGGTGCTAGTTTTTGCGGAGTCTTGCCTGCTCAAACTTTCTCTTATCAAACCTTTCTTAATAACTCTTGAACTTGTTATTCAACTCCTCATTTTCTGTGGAGTCATTCTATGAACTGCCTTATTTGAAAACTGGCTCCAGGAATCAAGTCAATCTGATGACTGATCTTCCTTATTGGTGGTAAACCCTCGGGTACATTATCAGAAACAATATCCTGAAACTCATCCAACATCCGAGCTCTTCTGGAACCTTCTCATATCCTCCTTACTCACTCTAGGAATCAATGCATAACACACATGCTCATGCTTCATACCTTCTAAAAATTTTCTTCCATCTACATAAAAAATTCTAGCACTATTGCATACCTTTTCTTAGGTCTCCTTTAGGGGTTTCAATTTGTGATGAACCCCATCCTTTGTCAAGGAATAAGTGTTTGCATGGCCATCATGTAGCTCGCCTTCAGCCTAACATGTGACATGCATCCATGGGGATGATATCACGAGTACCTCATCATGGTAGCTCAGGTCTTGAACTTTACTAGGCACTGCTCATTGACAAAACTTTGTGGTCTTTCTGTAACCAGGAATCCGATACGGACGCGGGTGCTTTTCCTTCTTCAGCTTCAACTTTGTGACCATCTCCTCTGACACCAGATTATCGTGCTCCCACCATCAATAATGACCTCACAGCATTTTCCTTCACACTTGCGCCTTGTGTGAAACAAATTCTTCCTCTGTTCTGGTTCCTTTTCCTCAGTCACCAGGCTCTCCTAATCACTAGGCTTCTCCCTTTCAGCATCATCTGAATGTTCAGATTGGGCCTCCTCATCTGCATGTGCAACCTTCGCCTTTTGGCCTTTTTGTGCCCTTCCTTGGTGTTGTGGTTCAAGGCTCGATGCCCTTCTTCACCACTTGAAACCGTTCCTTTAAACCACCTCTTCGGATCCTTGTCCATATCTCCCTCATCCTCTACCTCTTTGATCACCATTGTTTTGATCGAGGCGGTAGAAGTTGTCATTCCTTTGGCTTTGGTACCCACATCCTCACTTTTCTTTTCATCATCATTTCGGCTTCCTGAAGGTCTTCCACTGCCCTTCCGCTTTGACCTCCTCGCCTTTTTGCTTGCCATCAAATCTTTTGTTCACTTCTCTTCCACCTTTAAGCAAATTGATACATCCTCAATGGTGGTCATTCTGACTAGGCTTAACTCCTCTGAATGCTCAAACCCATTAAGATATCGGGCTACCTTCTCCTTATTGGCAAGATTATTTGAAACACAGAGAAACAAAGTACATCGCTTCTTGACTTCTCTACCATCACGATCCCATCGTGATCTTACTTTTCCTCTTCATTCCTTCCAACTAGACCTCTTTCCACCAAATAGCATGGCCTTTCAACTTTATTTTCATAAACTTAACCCGATCTAGGTCCTCTATTTCCTCATACTCAAAATATTCTTCTTCGTTGATCGATTGATCAACTCTTACGGATTCGACTTCGGAATAAGGGGACTTCTCTTTGGGTCTTTTCAGATCTTGAAATGGCCCTTATTAGCCGCATTTGGTCTTGATCAATTGCTTCTTCTTCCTCTCTACATAAACCTTCTTCCTCTCCTTCATCCTCACTTTCCTCCCTCGGGTTTAACCCTCTTCTCCTAATGCATCAATTTCCTGGAAATCTCTTCCACGCATTTATGCCACCTCGAGCACCACCAGCCTACGGGCACCACTCTTGGAGGCATCTTTCTTGACCTTGACCCACAACCCCGGTCAAAACGATCGTGATCAGAAGAAAACAGTACCACTTGATGAAACAGGCCGAGACACAGAAAATACAAACTAGAGAATAATTTTATTATTCAGAAAATGGAACTTCTTACATGCAGAGGATCTCAAATCCCCAAGTTCTACAACACATGCAAGCTACAGAAAGCTACAAAATAACCCTTTCACAATATGCGAGCTTGTCCCCAAAAAGTTACCCAAAAATTAGAAAACCTGCCCATAAATAGAGCTCCTCAATTGTTTGGAGCCAAAAAAACATTCAATTTGAGTTTAGGCGGTTTGGCGCCGAAAATTTACAACATGAAGTTCAAATTTCAAAAGAGCATTTGCAATGGTATCTTCTAGGAAGTGCGCCAACTTCGCGGGGTCATAACTTTTGATCTAGGACTCCAATTCGCGAACCGTTCAAACCGTTGGAAAGGTCTCGAAGTCAAGAACGTGCTCAAAAATTAGCTATGCCGATTTCAGCAAGTTTCGAGGCCACTCTGGAAGCTCTAAGTGCCTCAAACCCCACTCGGAAGATTTTCAGGTGCAAATATGGGAAACTAAAACTGCAATATCTTTCAACCCAGGAACCGAAATGAAAAACCGTAAATTGGGAATTTCATTATGACGAAAAGGGTATCCAAAAATATAAAAACATCTAAAAACTGAGAAACTTGAAATTTAACTATTTTTGGGTGATGCAAGATTGCCCTTACACCACTGGATGCTCATGCATCATTCTTTGTCCATGTTTTCCTAATCCTTTTCCTTCATATCCTGTTTTCTTCATAATTTTCAAACCAACCTTTGTTATTAACATCACAAGCTGCAAAATCTTTAGTTTCAAACACATCTTCATCTTCAACTTCATGTTCTTTACCTAAAGAAAATTTAGCTACATCACCCATATCAAATGAAGAACACAAATCATTCATATCACATGCAACATCACACGATAATGGCTTTGACCTCAAACACTCAATTTCTTTCTCCAGCAACTTTAGCTTTCCTTCCAGATCTTCATTCTTTTTCTTGACCTCATCAAGCAGCTTCAATCTACCTTCTAGCTCTTCATTTTTATTTTTCACTTTTTCTAATTCTTTTTCCATATTTCCATTCTCACACAAATAATCACATCTTTCTTTTCCAAAATCTAGCATCTTTTCTATTAACTCTGAGTTACACTTTTCTCAGCTTCACCAATTTTTCTATCAAACTATCTTTCTCACATATTAAATTTGAAGTTTCTTTCTTTTCTTTTTTACCAATCTTTCCCATTGAAACAAAAAATTTAAACTCACCTTGTACACTTTCACCTAATTGAATCTACTACATCAATTTCTTCATTCAGTAGCTTCTTCAATCTTCTCTTACCCTCTGAATCTTGTCTTTTACAAATCTCTTTTTAAAAAGATGAAAAACAATTAATATAACACAATTTTATTTTACCTTCTTCGAATGCTGGTGGTTAGTCTCCTAACCTTCATTGCAGACTTCTCTCCTTGGCAATTCTTCTTTTCAAAAAAAAAACTATGATCAAAATTTCAGTGCCCCTTCTTTTAAACTAGTGGCTTCTTGATAGGTTCAAACTCTCCCTTGTCTTTAGCGGCTACACCTTTGATTTTCCTTTGCAATATCTCCTTCAACTTTCAAATCTTTTTTCTTATAGTTTTAGCTTCATTATCCTTTTCTTGTCTGTGATAACAACAACAACCTATGCCCATGGGACTAGAGCAACTTCCTTCAGCCTAAAAAAATGATTCATACATTAAAACAACAAACATTAAAACCCTTCTCTGCAAAAACAATGATTTCTTTTCTCCTTACAACATCAACAAATTACAATGATCTACTTGCTGCAATTTTTTCCAATTTCTTTTATCACCTACGTTGCCAAGGCTGCTTTTAAAACTACAAAAACACATATTTACTTCGCAATTTTCTCTGTTTTCAGTTTGTAAACACATGCAAGAGAAACAAGAGAAACAAAGTACATCAGGTTGCTATAGCAATGTAGATTTTATTCAACTTCTTTTCTTGTTGACCCACGATCTCACAAACACTACTCTGATAGTAATTGTAGATTTTCAAAGCCTAGGAAAACACAATAAAAATGACAGAAACAAAAATACAGTAACACAAGAACAAAGGAAACACAAAAAATTCTTTTACACAAACACACAACACTCTTTTCTCCTTTGATAATTGAATTCATTACATATTACCTCTCTTTATAGAGGTTTTGCATTTTCAATACTAAATATAGTTCATGCATGCATTGAACTAAAAATAGATTGTCTAAACATAAGACTGCACATGATTGTTACAGTCAACATGCAATTACACACAGTTATTAAAATTAATTTTTTACTAATAAGTTTGCATAAAATCTTTAGTGAGTTGCATGGCAGTGAGGCTCATGCATCATTTTCCAACAGAATGACAAGGTGCAGGATATTTTCTTCCTTTACAGAATGGCTTTCTATGGTGCGGGTTTTGGTATTTGTCATGGTCTCTAACTTCCTAATGCTGAAGACACCAAAAGTGATAGCAAGTAACTGTTTGGAGCATTTATCCATACTTGTTTGCTTTACTATAAAGTTTGCATCTATTCAATACTTATGCTATGTGTAGGATTACAGTTGTCTATTTGATGGTTTCATTCGGTTTAATATCAACTTTTGATTGAATGCAATGTTATGGGGATACTTAGCTTTGGCTTAGCTTTTGGTGTTTTTTGGATTGATAATTCCAAAGATTTTCTTGTTCCTCCTTGTGGGTATTTCTCTCAGATTATTTAATCCAAACCACCATTGTACTCATTTTGTCATATTTGCACTGTAGTGCAAGTAAACCCTACGTATGGTGCTACCTTAACATTTAAAATCTCTAATTCATTCCCCTATTTTTGTTCTCTTTTTCCTTTGCTTACCAGGGATCACAGTCCTTCAGTGTGGACTGGCTTCTCAATCGATTATATTTAAATTGA
This sequence comes from Sequoia sempervirens, assembly GCA_007258455.2. Taxonomy (NCBI): domain Eukaryota; kingdom Viridiplantae; phylum Streptophyta; class Pinopsida; order Cupressales; family Cupressaceae; genus Sequoia; species Sequoia sempervirens. The sequence continues at coordinate 116,392,589 of VDFB02379711.1, forward strand.
TCTTGTTGTCCTTTGTTTTGCACAATCCTATACAACTTTAATATATGGGACTACCTTTGTATAGAATTTATATAGCGGTGATCCCACAATACTGGTTTACAATTTTTGGGAGATCTTTATTTTTGCTGAAATCACATAATTTTAGAAAATATAATGATTTAAGCCTTGAAAAGTTACATTTAAAGGATTCCAATTGAAGGGGGTTTGATCGAACCACCTTATATCAAACCCCTTTGGATAGAACCCTGGTAGTTTTAAACCATACCTATAATAGAGTCTCCTTTACACCTATCAAAATGATGATAAAAAACCACTTTTGATTTACCTTTTGGGGGATCAAATGAATTCATTTAAAAATTATTTTTTGTAAGTATGTATCCCTTATTATAAGCTTCCCAAAAATTATAATTTTAAATAAATTTAATTTTATTATTATATTTATTTTTTATTTCTTGTGAATGTAGGTTTTTCACTGAAAATCAAGCTCTCTGTTCTGCACATGTGGAAAAGTAGTAGATTATCAAAAAAAATTGAAAAATATTAGTGCACTAGATATTGAAGTCCTTGATCCAACAAAAAAATGAATTTTGATATTACAAAAAAGTTATGTTGTATGCAAATTGCCTGTCTAATTGTAATTGGTTTGACTTTGAAACTTGATTAAGGAAAAAATATTCAATAAAACACTATGAAACCAAATGAAAGTGCTAGATATCATAGTTACAAATCTAAATTAAAAAATTAGAATTTTATCCTTCATGGAAAAAAGTTATGTTGTATACAAGGAGCATCACTCCTTAAAATGGTGTTTATTGAAAAAAATAGTTTTCGAAGGAGATGGAAAAAGAAGTGCAATATGATTCCAAAAATTTTGAAAAAAATATATTTAGAATCTACAAACAAAATGTCACAAATCACTAGTTTGCATCATCTTCAAATTCCTAACCATTTAGCCGTTGTAGGTGCCTGAAAGTGAAGATTTAGTTAGAAAAAATCAGTTCATTGTCCAATTTGGCCAAAAAATGTAAACCAGTATTGTCAGATCACTCATAGCTATTTAGTAGTTTTTGGTGTGGGTAATTTCCATAAAAAAAAAGAAAGAGGACTTTGTTCTCTAAAAAGAATAGAGTTGAAGCTCTTATGCAAGTGGCTTTAGAAAAGGGAAGATCACTTTGTTTTTTTTCTATGTATTTAGAGTAAAGAGCTGAAATTCTATAATAAGTTTGTTTTAAATATCAATATATATGTACAACAATCTTTTTGTTTTTTATTTTTCTATTCTATTTTTCCACTATTTATCTGTCTATCCCTTCATCTAGTATCATAGCCAAGGTTTTACCAAATTCAAGTTCATTAAAGGTTATTAAAGCATAGGTCATTAGAGCAAGATCATCATAGCCAACTATGACAGTTTCAAGCACAAGCTTTCCAAATCTTCAAATTCTCCAGTTCAATAGAAAAAATTATGATTATTGGTCAATCACAATGAATGCTTTATTCTAAACTCAAGACATATGAGAGATTGTAAAGAATTTTATTTTCCTAAACCAACTGATGTAGTAGCATGCATTGCTCTATCTCAAGTAGAGAAGGATTTATTCAGAGATAATAGAAAGGAGGACTCCAAATATCTCCTCTACATCGAGATCATTTTTCTAAGGGTTGCAATAACAACAAATTCAAAGCAAGCATGAGATATCCTTCAAACAACATATCAAGGAATGGTCAAGGTAAAAATTTCTAAGTTGCAAATGTTAAGAAGAGATTTTTAAACCATGTATATAAAAGACTCTAAATCAATTTCAAGGAAAAAATTACGACAAATCTCAAGATCAATGTCATTATTACAAAAATTATGTTAATTATTCAAATGAATGTAGGAAAAATAGTTTGATTTCAACATGTTGGGTGAATATTCTGTAATCCCTTTACGGATTACAAAACATGAATTTCAGCCACGGTTGTTATGAGATAAATCTCTCCTCTTAGAAAGGGGAGGCTCCCTTCTTACTGCTTATTGGAAAGAAAAAATCTATTCTAGAGTTTACAATATATACACTATTTTAATCATGTAGGGTGTGTGTTATATTGATCATTTTCTCTTATTTCAAAAAATGTGTTTACAATGTTCCACGGTGTTATTTCGTAATGCCTTACAATTCTAAGTATAAACCTAAGCAATAATTCATGATATTCTTAATTTGACAAAGCATAATCTAAGAATACCAGCATAACCAAAAGATATGTAACTAGAAAACACATGAAAAGCACAAAGTATTTTTGTTGTTCCCAATGAGAATTCTTTAATAACCAGTGATGTAAATGGAGCACAAAGTCTTCAAATTCATGCCACAAAAATCAACGAACCAAATGAATATTTCCAAGCTCAAAGTCTTGACAATTCTTCACCAAAAGATATTAATACCACACATACAACTCCAAGTAAATCATATAGCACAAATTCTACAAAACTTAACTTGAATGCCTTCCAATCACAAATAATGAAATACCACCTATCCAATCATATAATAAGATAAATTAGTGAGAAAGACATAAGAACATTCCCACTCATTTGAATCTGATCCAAAACAAAGGTTGGTATGCAAATTCGCCTTCTTTATTGATTGAAATTGATATGCAGTTTGAACTCAAAGTTTCAAAGTGGGGATACAATTTTGGCATCACTTCATTTCAAAAGATTAAAGGTCCCTAATACAAAAGAGATCTCTCATATTTATAGATGAGATCTAAGAGCTATTCTAGGACAAAAGTCTAACTAATTTGACTTATTCAACAACACATTCCTTTTTGACTTAGGACTAGTGCTATTTTTACATGTAGTTGCATCAATACAAAATGACATGTAAAAATGTCAACGACTATTTACATAAAAGAATGAAAATACTAAAATTTAAACAAGGTACATTTAGCTTTCTCCACCATCTTTCTCCAATAATTCTTCATATTTCTTCATGATCGCTTGAACTTCTTTATCATTGGGACCTATGGTATGTCTGGAGATGGAAAGAACTCATTTGATTGAGCCCTTGATGGTGTTGCATTCTTCCTAATTCCTTTCAAGAACAACTTTCAAATTATTTAGAGTAAGAAGAATATCCATTTTTTTTCCATTGAAGCTACTAAGAAAGCTTTGTCTTCAAATTCCTTTTGGAACATGGATGTATATTCCTAGACAACTGAATTGGTGGGAAGAACTTTTTGGTTGTAGTTCATGACTTTCTTGTTTGATGATGGATCAGACATTTTTGGAACAACAAGAAATCAATCAAAATCAATTAGGAATCTAGACACAAAAGATCAAAATGGCATGGAAGAGTAGCTGCAAAAATTTCATATTTTCCAGTGTTAGAGAAAAAGCAAGGTTTTATGCACTAGTGGAAATTTTTTGAGCGACTGCATATGCTTTAGCAATTCAGATGCAGAGGTGGAGAAAAAAAAATCTCTTGCATGGGGTATTACACTTCAAATGTAATGGCTCAAAAATTATGAGATATTACATGTTGGATGTAAAGGTGGATAAATTTTGAGCTAATACATGGGATATTTAACTTTAGATGCAAGGGCACTAAATTTTTGAGCTACTGCATGAAAATATGCAAGGGCACTGAATTTTTGAGCTACTGCATGTGACTTAGGAACTAGGATGCAAAGGTGGAGAATAACCTCATCATTGCATGAAAATATGCAAAGGTGGAGAAAAACCCCAACACTACATGTGCAAGTGTGCTAGAATTCAGCACGACACTGCATGTGCACAAGCTCAGAAAAACCCTGAAACTGCATGTGCACAAGCTTAGAAACACCCCGACACTGCATGTACACAAGCTCAAAAAAACCTCGACACTACAATTGATAGAAAATATCTAGGCACAAGACAACATGCAAGGGCGCTGAATTTTTGAGCTGCTGCAATTTTTTTAATTTTGACATGTAGGGGTGCTAAAATTTAGTGCTCCTGCAAGTGCTAAAAAATTTCTAACTCTAAAAATTGAATTTTCACAACTTCATTTAAAATGCGAATTTCGATGAACCAACAAAGGTTAATTCTCATAATGAATTTCTTGGGATGGGGGACCACACACAAGGACCAATGTAATTCATCTTGTTTTGTGTGCTTAGAGTTTGTGAGCTATGAAACAAACAAGTTTAGTAGGGGTTATCCCATGAATTGAGCATAGTTGAATTTGAGGATAACAATGGGCTCTAGGTGGGGAACTTCCTTCGATCACTCTTTGAAACAATCAAAGGGGGAATAATTCTAGTCTCTAAGTTCCTCCATCTATCCATTGGGCATAGAGTTGGATGACAAAACAAAAAGACACAAAGAGTCTCAAAAAGAAAACATAAACTGTTTTCACCAAAAAGTTGGTGAATATTGAATAGTCCTCTCCTTTTGTCCCATAATGCATCATACAATGCTTATGCCAAGATCCCATACATGATTGTGATAATGTTGCAACCTTTCATTTTTGGTTTGATACCAATTCCTCTTTTGAAAACTCACTAACTTAGCATCACCTTGAGTATAATTTTTTTTTGTTCCTTCTTTACATGCAACTTCAATCCCTAACAACAATGCTTGATATTCAACGATGTTATTAGCATTATCAAACTGTAGTTTGAAAAAGAAAGGGAGGATATTTCCTTCAAGAGGTATGAGAACAATTCTTGCTCCCGATCTCGTACACAAACAACTATCATCAAATTCAACATTCCAAACATCATTTGGATCTACTAAACTGATAATTTCAAAATCTGTGACTTCGTCATCCGAAGAAGTTTCAACATCTGAAGAAGAGCTTAGGTGCGAAACAAACTCTCCTAACGTCAAAACCTCAGGGAAGAATGCAGAGGTGACTTTAAATTTCAATTACAATTCAATTAAGATACTCATGAAAGAAATAACAGAAATAGAGAAATGAACATACACAATTTGGACACCAGATTTACGTGGGAAAAACCTTATGGGAGAAAAACCCACCACACCAAGAAAAGCCTCTTTGTATTACAGTAAACAAAATTACATACAGAGTTTAGACTTAACTTTCTGATGTCAATTTACAGCAGCAACATTTCCTTGATCAACATTGTACATAAATTCTCACAGAAACATGCAACGAATTCACTTAGAACAACTTGTGTTCAATCAAACAACACTTCGTTATCTCACTCTGTTCATCGTCATCCACCATTGCCTGAGCATAATCATTTTTTCCTCATAGTCTGTTCATCACCCTCATAGGAATGATCACAACAGTTTGACTACTAATGGTTTACATTCCACTTCTCTGATTGGTCGAAAACAGACCATGTAGGATAGTCATTCACTCAAGGCATTCAAACTGTATCGCATGTCGGTGAGACACTAGGCTGTGTCTCCCCGATGCCACAACGCCCGACTGTCGTTATCACCCAAAGTCACCACCATCGGCAAGAGTCATATCAAGTTCAAAACTGTTGCCCAGATTCACTCTATCACTAAGACATCATATTGATATCCACTGCAGAACCATCGGCCAGACCATCACTATCGGCAAAACATCATACCGAACACAAATCTAGCTTGTGCAGAACTATCGCCAAGAGTCTTATAGAACCTTATGTTATACCGATGTTCATACCCATCGACTAGACGATAACCATTGGCAAGAGTTCACACCGATCACAGAATAGTTGGTGAGAGAAAATCTATCACCAAGAGGTCATATCGAATGCTCCAGCCTATGGGCGAGAGAAACACCATCGGCAGGAGATCATACCAAGTGCAAACCTTTTAGGGAGACCACAACCATCGCTTAGACTCTTATCGAGCCTTCATTTCACCCCGATGACTTCGAGTGTACAACCGTCAGTGAGACATATCTTGTCGAAATGAGTCATTTTGAGTGTTCATGCCTCTCCCTGAAGACTTATGTCACCATGAGTCTCCCCGATAACCATTAGAAACCAACCTGTCGACAAGAGATCTCCCCAGGTGGAAAGAGTTAGAACTTTCATAGCAATCGAAATGTCTTGTAGATGACTCCTGTCAACAAGACAGAAACAAAGTCTCAGCGACCTGAGCACTTCAAATGTTTAGAACACAACAGCTAGTCAGTAAGACTTCCAAAGGGTCTCACCGACTTTGCTCTTTTAGGAGTTTACATGCCAGTAAGATTGAGGCACATTTTCCAACAAACTCCCACTTGACGAAGATCTTACTAACACCTCCAGAGCACAACAAAACTACTAAAATTCATGGGAACTAAGGCCCATTGAACTCGCACACCACCTGAACTTGTTTGTGCTCACTAGCTTCATCAATGCATCTGCAACATTTTCCAAAGTATCCACTTTTTCTAAAGAGACCTTTCCATCCTCCACCATATCTCATAAAAAATGATACTGTACATCAATATGTTTCATCCTGGCATGGAAAGTAGGATTTTTTTCCAAACAAATAGCACTCTGACTGTCACAGTAAATTGTAATTATCCCTGCATCAAACCCAATGTTAGAACACAGATGTTTTAACCAGATTGCTTCTTTACAGGCATGTGTTGCTGCCATGTATTCTGCCTTTGTAGTGGACAAAGCGACTACATCCTGCCACTTACTCATCCAACTAACTTCACCACCATTCATCATGAAAATATATCCACTGGTGGATCTTCTGCTGTTAATGTCCCTTGCCCAATCAGAATCCACATAGCCTCGAATGCTGAGAGTCCTCTGTGATTCAACCAAATTTCCATGGTAACACAAAGCATATTCTGAAGTGCCCTTCAGATATCTAAACACTCTTTTCACAGCATCCCAATGTGTCCTTCCAGGATTTTCCATAAAGCGACTAAGTACTCCCACTGCTTGGACAATGTCTAGCCTTGTACAAACCATTGCATACATTAAACTACCAACTGCACTAGCATAAGGCACTTTGGTCATTTACTCCATCTCAGTAGGATATTTTGGATAGTCTTCAATAGATAGCTTCATTCCCTGCAAGACTGGAACAACTAGCTGCTTGCAGTCATTCATACAAAATTTCTCCATAATAGTATTAATATACTTACTTTGACTGAGCCAAAGTTTTCTGTTTTTCTTGTCCTTGGTTATTTCCTTTCCCAGAATATACCTGGCTGCACCAAGATCTTTCATTTCAAACTTTGCAGAAAATTGAGATTTTAAATCAGAAATCATTAACTTACTATTGCCTAGATGAACATCATATCATCAACATAGAGAGCAATAATATGAATACGATCAATTTCAACTTTGTAATACACACAATGATCAAATTTCGATCTTACAAATCCCAATGAAGAAACAAACGTGTCAAACTTCTGGTACCACATTTTAAGAGATTGTTTTAAACCATACAGAGATTTTTTCAACTTACAAACCAGTTTTTCTTTACCTTTTTCCTCAAAGTGCTCAGGCTGGGACATATAAATTTCTTCTTCAAGGTCACCATGAAGAAATGTTGTCTTCACATCCATTTGTTCAATCTCTAAGTCATACACTGCTACAAGTGACAAAATAAATCTGATAGATGTCAGCTTAGCTATAGGAGAAAAGATTTCTCCATAATCAATTCCCTCTACCTGGGAATACCCCTTTGCAACCAATCTTGCCATATAATTTTCCACACTGCCATCCAGACCTATTTTCTTTTTAAATACCCATTTGCAGCCAACAACTTTTCTGCGTTTAGGAAAGGGCACCAAACTCCAAGTATCATTCTTTTCTAATGATGCCATTTCTTCATTCATGGCTTCCAACCAAGAGTTTGAATCAGACATTCTAAATTCCTCTTTCACAGTCCTAGGCTCATCAGTGCTAGAAATTAAAGCATAGGCACAAGTAGAAACTATCAAAGAAAACCCATACCTATCAGGCTGCTTTCTTTCACATGTTGACCTCCTCATAGGCTGAGGCTGAGGTTGTTCTTCTTCTTCAAAACTCTTAGAACTACTTGAGCTCTCCTCAGTTTCAGGTACATTCTGAATTTTGAATTTCTCTTTATCTGGTGTTGGAGGAATTTCAACTACATCCTTTTTATCTTCTGATTTTGTCTCTGACTGTAGATCCAAAGTAGAAGGCTTCAGCTCATGAAAGATAACACTTCTGCTGTATAGAACCTTCTCTGTATTAGGATTCTAAAGCTTGTATCCTTTTATGCCAGCACTATAACCAATAAAAATACATTTAACAGCCTTGTTCTCCAATTTAGATCTTTTTTCATTCGACACATATGCATATGCCTCACAGCTAAAGACACGAATGTGTCTCAAAGAGGGTTTCTTTCTAGACCATGCTTCCAAAGGTGTTTTCTCAACAAGAGCGGAAATAGGAGAATAATTTATTAAGTAACATGTTGTTGCAACTGCCTCAGCCCAGAACTTCTCCTCCAAGCTAGCACTACTCAACATACTTCTTGTTCTTTCCATTACTGTCCTGTTGAACCTTTCTGCAACTCCATTTTGTTGCGGAGTGTAGGGTGTAGTTTTATGTCTTTTAATTCCATGATCTTTATAGTACCTTTCGAACTCATCATAAAAAAACTCACCGCCATTGTCAGTCCTTAAACATTTTATTTTTCTTCCAGTTTGATTTTCCACAAGTTTTTTAAATTCCTTAAAATGACTGAACACTTCTGCTTTACTTTTCAAAAAATAAACAAATTCCCTTCTTGAATAATCATCAATGAACAATTTATAAGATCTTGATTTAGACAAAGAAGAAACATTTACTGGACCAAAAACATCATAATGTATGTAATCAAGTAATTCAGAAGATTTGTGAGGACTGGAATAGAATGAAACATGGTGTTGTTTACCATATATACAATGTTCACAAAACTCGAATTCGAGGTTACAATCATCAAGCCCTTTAACTAGGTTTTTATTCTTCAAGGTTTTTAAACCTTTTTCACCAATGTGGCCTAGCCTATGATGCCAGAGCATAGTCTTTTCTGCTGGAAGTTTAACTTCCATAGAGTTTGCACTATCAGGAACTTTTTCCTCTCTTTCTCCATGAGTAGCTTTTTGTGACTTTACAGAGACACTATTGCATTGCACAACATGTGCATCTAGCTTATACAAGGTACCAATATGAGCACCCCTAGCTAGCACCATTGAGCCTCTAGTCATCTTGCAGCCATTTCTAGAGAACTTGACTTGCACTCCAATATCATTCAACTTACTAACAAAAAGTAGATTTCGAGCCAGACCTGGTATATGCATTGCGTCATTGATTCCCTTCACTCTTCCATCAGGGAATTGAATTCTGACTCTTCTATGGCCAACTATTTCCAAAGATGAATCGCTTTCCAAATACACCCTTCCACCATCATATTTTTCATACTTAGTGAGCCAGTCTCTATGAGAGTAATGTGGAAAGATGCTCTAGAATCAATCATTCAGACATCATCTAATGCATGTGTAGCCAAGGCTACAATGAAAGCATTTGCATCACTCTGAGAAGAATCATTGTCAGAAGAATACTTCTTCTTCTTTTTCTCCTCTTTACAATCCTTTCGAACATGACCAGGTTGCCCACAATTCTAGCACTTCACCTTGGACTTCTTGCCAGTAGACTTTAATCTCCCATCTGATTTGGATTTGGACTTCTTGCCCTTCTTTCCTTTTTCTTTCAATTTTCCTGGAACAGCAAGAGCCTCCTTTGCCATCTTAGAAGATTTTCTTCTCATCTCTTCGATAACAAAGAAGCAACAACATCTTCCATCTTAAAAGTGGATGTCGTACTCCCAATATCCATCACCAAGTGATCCCAAGAATCTAGCAAAGAACATAATAACAACATACAATGATCTTCTTCATCAATCTTCACACCCACAGATGCTAACTGAGCAATCAACATGTTGAAAGAATTCAAGTGATCAACAACAAACGCTCCTTCCTGCATTTTCAAAGAGTACAGATTCTTCCTCAAGAACAACTTATTCACCAAGGACTTTCCCTGATAAATAGCTCCCAGTCTCTTCCACAAAGAAGATGCAGTCTTTTCTTCATGAACATTCAGAAGAACAGAGTCTGCTAAACAGAGCCTTATCAACCCCTTTTATTTTCGATCTGCAAGGTCCCAAACCTCTTGCTTCATGCCTGTAGGCTTCGTTCCAGACAAAGCAAGCCAAAGATCATGATCAACCAACAGATCTTCTATTTCAAGTTTCCACAACTCAAAATTATTGCCATTGAATTTCTCAATTTCAATCTTTCATGACGTGCTTGCCATCTTAATCTGTAATTTAAATTACCAAACTTCTACAAGACTCCCACTGAACAGAATTGACTCAAAAAACCCAACGTAACCACAACACAACTGGCCAGGCTCTGATACCACTTGAAAGGAAAGCTTAGGTGCGGAACAAACTCTCCTAACGTCAAAACCTCAGGGAAGAATGCAGAGGTGACATTAAATTTCAATTACAATTCAATTAAGATACTCATGAAAGAAATAACAGAAACAGAGAAATGAACATACACAATTTGGACACCAGATTTACATGGGAAAACCCTTACGGGAGAAAAACCCACCACACTAAGAAAAACCTCTTTGTATTACAGTAAAAAAAATTACATACATAGTTCAGACTTAACTACAGCAACAACATTTCCTTGATCAACTTTGTACATAAATTCTCACAGAAACATCCAACGAATTCACTCAGAACAACTAGTGTTCAATCAAACAACACTCTGTTATCTCTCTCTATTCATCATCATCTGCCATTGCCCGAGCATAATCATTTTTTCCTCACAGTCTATTCATCTCCCTCATAGGAATGGTCACAAAAGTCTAACTACTAATGGTTTACATTTCGCTTCTCTAATTGGTCGAAAACAAACCACGTAGGATAGTCATTCGGTCAAGGTGTTCAAACTGTATCGCATGTCAGTGAGACACTAGGCCGTGTCTCCCCGATGCCACAATGCCTGACTGTCGTTATCGCCCAGAGTCACCACCATCAGCAAGAGTCATATCGAGTTCAAAACTATCACCCAGACTCACTCTATCACTAAGACATCATATCGATATCCACTGCAGAACCATCGGCCAAACCATCGCTATCGGCGAAACGTCATACCGAACACAAATCCAGCTTGTGCAGAACTATCGGCAAGAGTTTCGCTATCGCCAAGAGTCTTACAGAACCTTATGTTATATTGATGTTCATACCCGTCGACAAGACAATAACCATTGGCAAGAGTTTACACCGATCACAGAACAGTCGGTGAGAGAAACTCTATCGCCAAGAGGTCATATCAAATGCACCAGCCTGTCGGTGAGAGAAACACCATCAACAGGAGATCATACCGAGTGCAAACCTTTTGGTGAGACCACATCCATCGCTTAGACTCTTATCGAGCCTTCATGTCACCCCGTTGACTTCGAGTGTATAACCGTTGGCGAGACATATCTTGTCAGAATGATTCATTCTGAGTGTTCCTGCCTCTCCCCGAAGACTTTTGTCACCATGAGTCTCCTCGATAAACATTAGAAACCAACTTGTCGACAAGAGATCTCCCCAGGCAGAAAGAGTTAGAACTTTCATAGCAATCGAAATGTCTTGCCGATGACTCCCGTCATTAAGACATAAACAAAGTCTCAGCGACCTGAGCACTTCAAACATTTAGAACATAGCTTCTAGTCGGTAAGACTTCCAGAGGGTCTCATAGACTTTTCTCTTTCAGGAGTTTACATGCCAGTAAAATTGAGGCACATTTTCCAACAATAATGCTGCAACCTTTCATTTTTGGTTTGATACCAATTCCTCTTTTGAAAACTCACTAACTTAGCATCACCTTGAGTATAATTGTTTTTTATTCCTTCTTTACATGTAACTTCAATCCCTAACAACAATGCTTGATATTCAACGATGTTATTAGCATTATCAAACTATAGTTTGAAAAAGAAAGGGAGGATATTTCCTTCAAGAGGTATGAGAACAATTCCTACTCCCGATCTTGTACACAAACAATTGTCATCAAATTCAACATTCCAAACATCATTTGGATCTACTAAACTGATAGTTTCAAAATCTGTGACTTCTTCATCCGAAGAAGTTTCAACATCTGAAGAAGACTCGCTGTTTGAAGAATATTCTGAATCTGAGGAAAATGATCCATGATTTTCTTTCTCTTTGCTTGAATTTTTACCTGAAGACTCAGATACTTCATCAGTTTGAAAAAGTAAAAGCTCAGCCTAGGAGACTCAAAGAGAATTTGAGCCTTTGGGTCTTCTGATTTTTTTATAGAAAACTTTACTTCCCTTTTCGAAAATAGTTTCTACATCACACCTTTGACAAGTATTCTTGATTCTAACCAGTCCATATTTATCTCACCTCCTACATCCTTGTAGAAGTTTCATCCTAGAAAATACCATATGACGCAAGAACATCTGCCACCAACACTGTCATTTTAATCTTCTTCTCTGCGAATGCGACAAAGGAAAATTGTGCATCCTTGATTTGTCTAACCAAAGGCACTTGTTTATTCTCCATTGAAAAGCAACATCTAAAAGTTTTTGTAAGATTCAATCCCAAAGCAGTAGCTACTTTAGCAAGCATAACATTGTCATAGGCTCCATAATTGTTAGAAACCAAGATCTGAAATGCAAACCAGAAAATCAGCTTCCACAGAAGAGAAAAACAAAAAAGCAGAGATTGCATAAAGATGTGCAAATTGATATATTCGAAGTACAATTAATTACAAGAGATAATTTTCTTTATAAAAGAAAAGATGCATAAACCTAATCTTATCTTGAGCAAAAAGATAGCTCAATAAGATAAAGATAAGAACCTATAACTTAGGAATTAAATATGAGTAAGTAAACTTATGCTAAAGTGTAATTAAATATTAATTACACCAACACCGCCCATAAGTGCAACTTAGGGAGAAGCAGATTATTATGAAAATGATGTGAGATGGGTCCCGGAAACAAAGGCTTGATCAGGTACCCATTTACAAATGCAAAGAGAGAGAAAACCCAGTGGGAAAAACCTCCCCTCAGTGAGATGAACTACTGCGAAGAATCACTAGAAGAACTCTGATGAAGCAACACTGGAACCCCAAATCCGAAAAGAAAGGAAAGATACTTATGTTTACAAAATACCATATCAGAATCACAAATGCAACAGCAGACCCAATTAAAAGGAACACTGAAAACTCACATACTAGATCAACCCTGGAATCTGTAAGCAATAGTAGATGAAAGGATGAATGAAGCCCACAACGATGACAAAATCTAGAAGCTATGTCTCTCAAACCCAATGCCAAACAGAAACTATAACTGTCCATGAGATGAGTACCATCAAGATTCTGGAACATTAACCATAAAAACATGGCCTTCAAATTGAGAAAGATCTAAACCAATTAGGATCAAGAACCATAAACTCCCAATATGAAGTGTGAACCGAAGCAAACCAACGATGTGTCTAGCTAAGAAAGAAAGAAGCTAAAGGAAACAACAGGAAACCAGAAAAAATCATGCGAGTTGTCACCAATACAAAGAATGGATGCAAGAACCCCCCTTAATGGAACTTTATATCAGTTCGTTATTACAATACTGAATGATTGTAGAAGGAGAGAATGCAAAACTACAGAAACCTAAGCGAAAATGCAAATCTAGTGCACGAAACAAAAATGAATGCATGCATAAAATAAGGTACACATCTTCTATAAATGACCTCAAATCTGCATAGAGGCCAAAACCGGCTTTCTAACGCCGAGAAAATCGTGAAAAACGGATAAGCAAGTCAAAAGATATGTCTCCTGGAGTGAAAACAGCAACATCTGAATTCCAAGGCCGAAAAATATATAAAAAAAGAAAAACCAAAAAACCACACCTGTACCATTGCGTAGAGAATTGAAACATCTTTCTGATGATATCTTTTTTGAAAAAAAAAGACGTCGTATGCTCAAGTTACTCCCGTTTCCATGAAAATGCTCCAAAAAGGTCCAATTTCGTTGCCAGAAGCCCTCAGGCGCTAAAAAAATAAAGCCCTTGGTCGCCTAGGCGGACTAGGGAGCTACTGGTAGGCACCTGGGGCCAAGCCCTTGGTCACCCACATTACCGGGGTAGGTGCTACGAATGGCGGGGGATTGGAGTGCGGGCCATTGGTTCCCAATGGAACCGTGTGCTTCAGGTATAAGCTCGCGGGGGCTGGAAGCCCGGGGCTCTCGGTTCCTAATGTGACCTCCGCTGGCCGATTCAAGCCCTCGGGGGCAAATGTGTAGGCTGGCAGAGCTAGAGGTGGAGCCACTAGTGGCGGCGGTGACCCAATGGTGCGGCGGTGGCCGCTTGGAGTTGCAGCGGCGATGCTGCATTTTTGAACTGGCCGCGCAAAAACTACACAAATTTTTTGATTTTTTAATATTTTTTTTTTAAAATGGTGCCTCGAAAACTATCCCTGGGGGCCATACGGCCCTTGGGTAAACAATTTTTTCCTCCCTAGTCAACTGTGTCCAAATCGGACAAATTTTATATCAAAATAGGGGTTTTTGGGCACTACAAATCCAACGGCGAGGTCCGTTTGGGCCCAAAGTGCTCCAAAAATCAGGTGACCCCCAAATCTATCAGAAAAATCACTGAGCTTGAAACCCTCACAAATCTAGAAAATGGTGACCAAAATGAATGAAATAAAAGCCATTTCTGACTTTTTCCAGTCCTCTGAATCCAATGGAAAACCCTGATCTGATACAAGACATTGCATAAAGATGCTTAAGGAATGAAACCCCTGAGGGACCCCGAACGAGCTCTGCAATGTATTCCTCCGAAAAAGCTGAGAAGGGGCTACAAATCGAGGCTCTGATACCATGTTAGAAACTAAGATCTGAAATGCAAACCAAAAAATCACCTTCCACAGAAGAGAAAAACAAAAAAGCATAGATTGCATAAAGATGTGCAAATTGATATATTCAAAGTACAATTAATTACAAGAGATAATTTGCTTTATAAAAGCAAAGATGCATAAACCTAATCTTATTTTGAACAAAAAGATAGCTTAATAAGATAAAGATAAGAACCTATAACTTAGGAATTAAATATGCCTAAGTAAACTTATGCTAAAGTGTAATTAAATATTAATTACACAAACACCCCCATAAGTGCAACTTAGGGAGAAGCAGATTATTATGCAAATGATGTGAGATGGGTCCCGACAACAAAGGCCTGATCAGGTACCCATTTACAAATGCAAAGAGAGAGAAAACCCAGTGGGAAAAACCCCCCCTCAGTGAGATGAATTGTTGCGAAGAATCACTAGAAGAACTCTGATGAAGCAACACTAGAACCCCAAATCTGGCAAGCAAAGAAAGATACTTCTATTTACAAAATACCATATCAGAATCACAAATGCAACAGCAGACCCGATGACAACGAACACTGGAAACTCACATATTGGATCAACCCTGGAATCTGTAAGCAACAGTAGATGAAAGGATGAATGAAGCCCACAATGATAACAAAATCTAGAAGTTGTGTCTCTCAGAGCCAATGCCAAATTGAAACTATAACTGTCCATAAGATGAGTACCATCAAGATTCTGGAACATTAACCATAAAAACATGGCCTTCAAATTGAGAAATATCTTAACCAATTCGGATCAAGAACCATAAACTCTCAATGTGAAGTGTGAACTGAAGCAAACCAACGATGTGTCTAGCTAAGCAAGAAAGAAGCTAAAGGAAACAACAAGAAACAAGACAAACTCATGTGAGTTATCACCAATACAAAGAATGGATGCAAGAACCCCCCTTAATGGAATTTTATATCAGTTCGTTATTACAATACCCAATGATTGCAGAAGGAGATAATGTAAAACTACAGAAACATAAGTGAAAATGAAAATCTAGTGCATGAGACAAAAAAGAACGCATGCATAAAATAAAGTACACATCTTCTATAAAAAAAAACCTCATATCTACATAGAGGCCGAAACCAGCTTTCCAACACCATAAAAATCCTAAAAAATGGATAAGCGAGTCAAAAGATACATCTCACGGAGTGAAAACAGCAACATTTGACTTCCAAGGTCGAAAAATACATCAAAAAAGATAAACCAAAAAATGACACCTATACCATTGCATAGAGCGTCGAAACAACTTTCTGACAATATCTCTTTTGCAAAAAAAAGATGATGTATGCCCAAGTTATGCCCGTTTCTGTGAAAATCCTCCAAAAAGCTCAAATTTGGCTGCTAGAAGCCCTCAGGGGCTAAAAAAATAAAGCCCTTGGTCGCCTGGGCAAACTAGGGGGCTGGCAGAAGGCACCTGGGGCCAAGCCCCTGGTCACCCATGTGACCGAGGTAGGTGCTGCGTATGGCGGGGGGCTGGAGTGCGGGTCATTGGTTCCCAATGGAACCGCGTGCTTCAGGTATAAGCCTGCGGGGGCTGGGAGCCCAGGCATCCCGATTCCTAATGTGACCTCTGTTGGCCAATTGAAGCCCTCGGGGCAGATGTGTAGGCCTACAGAGCTAGAGGCGAAGCCGCCGGTGGCGGCGGTGGCCGCCTGGCAGTGCAACGGCGGCGCTGCATTTTTGAACTGGCCACGCAAAAACTACGCGGAATTTTTGATTTTTTAATATTTTTTTTATTTTTTTTCGAAAATGGACAAATTTTATATCAAAATAGTTGTTTTTGGGTGCTACGAATCCAACAGCAAGGTCGGTTCGGGCCCAAAGTGCTCCAAAAATTAGGTGACCCCCAGATCTTTCACAAAAATCGCCGAGCTTGAAACCCTCGCAGATCTGGCAAACGGTGAACAAAATGAATGAAATAAAAGCCACTTCTGACTTTTTCCAGTGCTCTAAATCCAATGGAAAACCCCAATCTGATCCAAGATGTTGCATAAAGATGCTCAAGGAATGAAACCCCCAAGGGACCCTGAACGAGCTCTATAATGTATTCCTCCGAAAAAGCTGAGAAGGGGTTGCAAATTGAGGTTCTAATACCATGTTAGAAACTAAGATCTAAAATGAAAACCAAAAAATCACCTTCCACAAAAGATAAAAACAAAAAAGCAGAGATTGCATAAAGATGTGCAAATTGATGTATTCGAAGTATAATTAATTACAAGAGATAATTTGTTTTATAAAAGCAAAGATGCATAAACCTAATCTTATCTTGAGCAAAAAGATAGCTCAATAAGATAAAGATAAGAACCTATAACTTAGGAATTAAATATGCCTAAGTAAACTTATGCTAAAGTGTAATTAAATAGTAATTACACCAACACCCCCCATAAGTGCAACTTAGGGAGAAGCAGATTATTATGCAAATAATGTGAGATGGGACCTAGCAACAAAGGCTTGATCAGGTACCCATTTACAAATGCAAAGAGAGAGAAAACCCAATGGAAAAAACCCCCCCTCAGTGAGATGAACTGCTGCGAAGAATCACTGGAAGAACTCTGATGAAGCAACACTAGAACCCCAAATCGGGCAAGCAAAGAAAGATACTTCTGTTTACAAAATACCATATCATAATCACAAATGCAACAGCAGACCCGATGCCAAGGAACACTCGAAACTCACATACTGGATCAACCTTGGAATTTGTAAGCAACAGTAGATGAAAGGATGAATGAAGCCCACAATGATGACAAAATCTAGAAGCTATGTCTCTCGAATCCAATGCCAAACTGAAACTAAAACTGTCCATAAGATGAGTACCATCAAGATTCTAGAACATTAACCATAGAAACATGGCCTTCAAACTAAGAAAGATCTGAACCAATTCGGATCCAGAACCATAAACTCCCAATGGGAAGTGTGAACCGAAGCAAACCAATAATGTGTCTAGCTAAGTAAGAAAGAAGCTAAAGGAAACAACAGGAAACAAGACACAATCATGCGAGTTGTCACCAATACAAAGAATGGATGCAAGAACTCCCCTTAATGGAACTTTATATCGGTTCATTATTACAATACCTAATAATTGTAGAAGGAGAGAATGCAAAACTACAGAAACATAAGCGAAAATGAAAATCTAGTGCATGAAACAAAAATGAATGCATGCATAAAATAAGGTATACATCCTCTATAAATGACCTTAGATCTGCATAGAGGCTGAAACCATCTTTCCAACGCCGTGAAAATCGTGAAAAACAGATAAACGAGTCAAAAGATACGTCTCCCGAAGTGAAAATAGCAACATCTAACTTCCAAGGCCAAAAAATACATCAAAAAAGAAAAACCAAAAAACTACACCTATACCATTGCGTAGAGCGTCGAAATAGCTATCTGATGTTATCTCGTTTGCCAAAAAAAGATGACGTATGCCCGAGTTATGGCCGTTTCCATGAAAATGCTCCAAAAAGGTCCAATTTGGCCGCTAGAAGCCCTCAAGGGCTAAAAAAATAAAGCCCCTGGTTGCTTGGGCGGACTAGGGGGCTGGCGGCATGCACCTGGGGCCAAGCCCCTGGTCACCCATGTGATTGGGGCAGGTGCTGCGGATGGCGGGGGGCTGCAGTGCAGGCCATTGGTTCCCAATGGAACCGTGTGCT
>VDFB02379711.1:116411216-116433854 GCA_007258455.2 Sequoia sempervirens
GAGAGGGGGAGGAAGAGAGATAGAGGGAGAGGGAGATAGGTGGGAGAGAGGGGAGAGGGAGAGGGAGTTGGAGATAGGGGGAGAGTGAGAGGGAGGAGTAGGAGTGGGAGTGGGATAGAGGGGGAGGGAGAGGGGTAGAGGGAGAGAGATAGAGGGAGAGGCAGAGAGGTGGGAGAGAGGGGGAGAGGAGAGAGAGAGAGGGGGGAGGGGGAGTTGGAGTGGGGGAATGGGAGGGGGGCAGGAGATACGGGGATGGGGGAGAGGGAAGGGAGAGAGATAAAGGGAGAGGAGAAGGAGAAGAGGGGCAATGGGAGTGGTAGAGAAAGGAGGGGAGGGGAGGGAGTTGGAGGTGGGAGTGGGAGAGAGGGGAGGAGGAGGGAGAGGAGAGAGAGAGAGAGAGAGAGAGAGAGAGAGAGAGATAGTGGTGGGGGGGAGAGAGGGGAGAGGGAACACTAGTAGAATTTGGAAAATAAATGACTAATTTCATCATTGACTAAAAAAAAATTTAGTCAAAAAATTGACTAAATAGTTATTTATCAAATCCAAAGTCGACAATTTTTTTTTTTTAAAAATCGACCAAATATTGGTGCGATTATTCACATTCATTGCAAATTCATTCGTCTTGCTTGACCTCGCTTCATTTGTTCATTGTAGACCTCACTTCATTTGTTAGCTTGGCATGAGGTGTTTTTATCAGTTATAGCAACTACTTGCATGGGTGATAAGGATTCAAAGAGGGCTTGAAGAGTTATGAAAAAGCGGGCAAGGGCAATCAATTCAGAGTTTGCTCCAACGAATTTTAATTTATCGAGGCCCTCTATAGAAAAATTAGATTTGGGGATTCCCTTTGCAATGAATTTAGAGGTAATTCAAAACCCTCATTACATTAAACACAAATTCGAAACACTCATTAAAATCTACTACTCTTAATAATATTGTACTACTCTTAATAATGTTCTTTTACAATCTTGCTACTACTCTGCTTCACAATGTGCTCAAGCTAAATATAATAAAATTTGGGTGTTAGTGCCAAATTAGAATTTCCTCAAATAATTTTGATACATTTTCACTACAACCACAAACTTTCCTTGTGCAAAGTAAACATGTGCTAGATTTACCCACACATCAGGCATCTTAACAAAGATGTTTCCTACTGCAACTTCTTGTACCTATGTAAAAATTTCCTTTGCAATATCAAATTGACCCCTTTTAGCTAGCACAATCGCTGCCTCATTTGTAGCATAAACATTTCCTAGTCTTTGTGCCAACACTTTACAATGTAGCTCTCAATCCTTCTCAAGATTTTTTTCCTCCACCTTTGGATCCCTCCTCTCATTGTGAAAAGTTGCAAAATAATTCCAATTTCCAAGTGAAATGTCAACATAAGAATTCTTTGCATCTGATTCACTTTGTACAACTTTAATGGTTTCTTTTCTTTAAGCCAGTCATCTATTTTCAATTCCATTTTCCCAGGCATATATAAAGCATTTGATGAGTTTTTATCCACCTTAAGTGCATCCCCAATAAATTCTAGGCTTAGTTGGATCTCATTCTGAGCCTGAGCCATGGCTATAAGATGCAGATATGCATCCACATAATCGATAAACTTGAATAATATTAGCCTGTATAAAATATTTGATTTTTCAGTATCATGTAATTGTTCAAACAACCTAGCAAGATTAAATAGTTCATGAATTTATCCCATGGTAACTCAAGTGAAACAACACCTTCTAGTCGATGGAAGAATTTCATATCCTTAAAGAGCATAGGAAAAACTGCAGAATTAGCACTGGGGCTTTTATTTATGAATTCAACCCAAATTCCATTTCCTATTGCCTCCATAAAAGTTTTTTGAGCCAACTCTAGTTCATCACGCTCAAAATGAATAACCCCAATGTTGTTTCAAAATTGAATGGGTGCTTCTTCTTTTCTCTTCTTCAAATGAGACTTTGGTGTCTTAAGAGAATCTAAGGATGAACTTGGTTCTAATGATATTAATAACTCACCCATCTTGGTAAATGCATGGGCATCAGGTGGATCTATGTGAGTTTCCTTTCTTTTAAAATTTCCAATGCCTTCTCTGTCATTCCTTGTTGAGCATATATATGGCCTATAGCTTTTAAGCTCTCACAATTCTTAGGGTGGACCTCCAAAACCTTTTCAAAATTTGAGAGAGAACTCTTAAGATCTCCCGGCTTCAATTGAACCTATCCACAAAATATTGTGACCTCTGGATTTCCTTGACAAGTGGTGTCATAATCACCTTTACTATGATAAGATCGTGCAAGATTATAATATGAATGAGATTTCATGAGAGGGTGGTCAGTTGAAACAAGAGTTGTCTCAGTCAACTGTTCCACAAGAAAATGTTGCCCTGTAGTGAAGAAAAAATGGTTTGCTAAATGATTCAATGCCATTGCAGAGTACAGGTATAATTCAAAGGCTCTACACATCTTTTCCATTCCTTCATGAACACTACCTTTTTCACTAACTGTGGGAATCCTACAAGTAAAAAATGCACAAAACTAACCACAAAGATTTATGTAGAGGCAGAACATCATTTCCTAATGCCTCCATAAAATTTTGTTGAGTCAAATCTAGTTCATCACGCTCAAAATGAAGAACCCCAATGTTGTTTAAAAATTGAATGGGTACTTCTTCTCTTCTCTTCTTCAGAAGAGACTTTGGCGTCTTAAGAGAATCTAAGGTTGCACTGGGGTTTGACAATATTAATAACTCACCCATCTTGATAAATGCATGGGCATCAGGTGGATCTATGCGAGTTGCCTTTATTAAAATTTACAAAGCCTTCTTTGCCTTCCCTTGCTAAGCGTATATATGGCCTACAACCTTCAAGCTCTCACAGTTCTCGGGGTGGACCTCCAAAACCTTTTCAAAATTTGAGAGAGAACTCTTAAGATCTCCCAGCTTCAATTGAACCTATCCACAAAATCTTGTGGCCTCTGGATTTCCTTGACAAGTGGTTTCATAATCACCTTTACTATGAGAAGATCATGCAATATTATAATATGAATGATATTTCATGAGAGGGTGGTCAGTTGAAACAAGAGCTATCTTAGTCAACTATTCCATAAGAAAATGCTTCCCTGTGAAGAAAAATGGTTTGCTAAATGATTCAATGCCATTGCACAGTACGGGTATAATTGAAAGGATCTATGCATCTTTTCCATTCCTTCATGAACACTACCTTTTTCACTAACTATGAGAATCCTACAATTAAAAAGTGCACAAAATGACCACAAATATTTTCCCCTGTTTCATATAGCAAAATTGCCAAAAAAAAGTGTTTAAAACCTGCAAAAAATTGCAAATAAAATCATGCTGATTTTCATGCCAAAAAAAACCATGAGACCATAGCTTGTTTCTTACTATTATGCTTTGATAGATTTTTTCCAAGCATCCAAAGATTTTTTGAAATCACCTGCTTTAGGCTTTTAGCCATAGCAGCAAGGCAGTGAACTATTTGATAAAATGCTTTGGTAGACATGTATGGAAAATGTGGTAGCATAGAAAAGGAAATCAAATTTGGAAAAAATGCCTCAAAGAAATGTGGTCTCATGGTGATGGAATGCCATGAAAAATTCCATGAAAAGCGAATTTTTATGGATTGTCATGGCATTCCATCACCATGAGACCACATTTCTTTAAGGCATTTTTTCAACCAGTTCACTGCCTTGTCTATGCTATTGCTTACTATTATGCTTTGATATATTTTTTCCAAGCATCCTTAGCTTGTTCGAAAGCACTTGTTTTAGAATTTTAGCCATAGAAAAAAGGTAGTGAATTGTTTGATAAAATTCTTTGGTAGACATGTATGAAAAATGTGGTAGCATAGCAAGGTAGTGAACTTTTTTAAAAAATGCCTCAAGGAAATGTGGTCTCATGGAATGCCATGACAAGCAAATGCAATTGGCAGCTGCTCCTAGTTATTAGTTATGCAATGTGAAGTAGTTGCATAACTGCTTAGGTTGACTTTGTAAATACTATATTGTAATTGAAAATTTTGTCATCTATCAACATCTAGTTATTAGTTATGCAATGTGAAGTAATGCTTTGAGTTTGAAAGATGTGCAATGTAAATGTAATCAACAATTTGAATATAAACTAAAAAAATCTTTTTTTTACAATTCATTAGTTAAACTCTCTATTTTATTTGCTCTCTATAACTCTATTGCTATGGAAATGCCTTTCAATTAAAAAACATTTTTTGTCTCTAAGTCTACAATTTTTTGTTGCTATGTGTAGAAAATAACAGATGGATCAACATCAAAGGTTGAAATGCCATGCATTTGATGAGAGAATAGCCGATGAGAGTGACATGGACAAATATCCATGTCCATGTAATGACTATCTTGGTGGAAAGGTGAAAAAAAGAAGTCATATTTATTAACATATGATAAGATATGGGCATAGTGGTATAAGCCCTTGAAATGTCAATTATTACGAAGATATGATAGAATGGCAGTGTGAGAGATGAAGAGGCAACAAACATAGATGAAGTGGCACCAAACACATATAATGTGGCACCAAACATAGATTAAAAGGAAACAGTGTTAGACGAAGGGTTTGAAGTTGATAAAATGTTGAATGAGGGTCTAAACGATGATTGGGCCAAGTTGATGGAGGATGCTTCAAAGCCTTTGTATGCTAATTGTAGGTTAAGTCGTTTGACAACAATCCTTCAAATTCTTAACTTGCAAGTGGTGTTTGGTTGGAAAAATGAGAGTGTAGATCAGTTATTGGCATTATTAAGTTCATTGTTACCACTTGACTCCACATTGCCAACAAAAAAAAGTCAATGTAGAAAGGAAATCACTAAGCGAGGCTTAGGGTATGAAAACATCCACACATGTGCGAATGGTTGTGTATTATTTCGCAAGAATCTTGCAAGTGAGAGTGAATGTTTGAAATGTCATGAAGTGAGGTATAGAGAAGGGTTGGAATTAGTTGTGGTTCCTAGAAAGGTTCTTCACCACTTTCCAATAATCCCATGATTACTCCAAATGTATAGGTGCAAAAACATTGTTGAACTTATGCAATGGAATGCCCAAAATAAGAGCACTGATGGAAAACAACATGTGCCTGATTCTAATACGTGGATGGAATTTGATAACAAATGGCTTTATTTTTCTTAAGATCCTCAAAATATAAGGTTGGTTTTGGCTCTAGATGGGATGAACCCATTCTTAGATCAAAGTACTAAATGGTCAACTTGACCAATGTTTTTAATAAATTATAACTTGCCTCCATGGTTAGCAACTAAACCATTTTTCTTAATGGTATAATTGATTATACCAGGAAAGAAAAGTGTGACTTTAGATACAATTGATGCTTATCAAGAGCCATTATATGATGAGCTAATGGAATTGTGGAAAGGAATTGAAGCAATTCAATCTTTAAGGGATGATCATTCAATCAAATTCACTTCAAGAGCTTCCTTATTGTTTATGATTCATGATCTTCCTACATATGGCACATTGTCTGGTCTCAGTGTTCATGGATACCATGGATGTCCTACTTACAACTTTAAGGATTTTGTGAGGCACTCAAGAAGTTTGCATAAGTGTATTTATTGTGGACATCGTGTTTACCTTAAAATGGATCATCCATATCATAAAAAAAAACATGGTTCAATGGTCAAGAAGAGAATCGTGAAGCACCATTGCTAATAACATGTGATTACATTGTTGAGAATGGACAAAAAAGAATGTCATTTATTGAAAATGATGGGTTTGCTAGTAGTAGATATGACCTTGTATAGGAGTAAATTTGCATCCTATGTGCAAATCCCCTTTTCTCATTTATCCACCTTAGAAAACCAAGATCAGAGGCTTAATTCCACCTAATCCCATTGCTTGCATCCCACTTGGTGCCTATTTTGAGCATCAGTGGAGGCGTTTCTATCGGGGACGCCCGCGCAATGTACAAACGTCTGTGTGGTGCGCTTATGTCCCTGGTAGATTCATGTGGCTGAACCTGTAGAGGTGTTACACTTGTCATTGGGAGTCAAGTTGTAATGCCCCCTTCGGCCGATTGACCTGAATATGGCCGTTTTTCTCCATCCCTTCTTCAAATTCACCCTTTCAACAAGCATTGAGCTCACTCTTCACAACTTCAAGCATTCAATCCAACACTTCTAGTAGCATTCCAAGCATTCCATTGCAGCCAAAGTAACACTCCATCACTTTAGTAGAGCAAGTTTGGGACCACACCATTGCAGCAGAGGCTTGAGTACTCTCATTTTCTCCCCCAAGCAGCCTTGAGTGCTCTTGGTGGAGGTGGTAAGCTTCCCTCTCCTCTCCTCTATCACTTGGTTGAGTTAACACTTTATTTTTTTGTAGTGCTTTTTTGCTCTTCATTATAGTATTCACTTTATCTCATTCTCTTGGTTGTTCATGGAGGTGGAAACACCTAAACAGGGGTTTGAATGAGGCAGGACCCTATACAGGCACCCAACATTTTCCTCTCTTTCTATGTGTAGGGGTACATGATTTTGAGGAGCTAACTAGTGAATAGACTCTTCTACGAAATCATCTTCGTCAGCCTAGCTCTGGTATATTTACTTTATCACCTTTGCTTGTACTTTTCATATTTCATAGTGTTGTTTTGCTCTTTTAGAAGTCGCTAGCTAGGCTGATAGCTTGTTTTATGATAGTTCACACTATACTTTCGGTCCTCTGGCTGTACGGATGTTAGCACACCTGTGAGACGCTAGCGCATCGCGCTGTCATCTTGGAATTGTGCTTTCATCCTCAAAGAGAGAGCTTTTTGAGATACCGTGTTGAGCTCAAAAACCAGCTCGCCTAGCCGCTTTTTGCATTTTGGGTTTGTAGAGTGACTGAGAGGTCTCATGGTCCTCATTACTCTTGCCTTGCATTTCCTAACACTACACTTAGCTGAGGTAAGTTACGAAAGCCTCTCGCATCTTGACCCTCCATGACCTAGGGTCTTCTACACAATGGTCCCCCTCTCTTACATTTTTCGTGAACCTGACATGAACCATTTTGGTTCCATTCTTGCGATCCTAATAGTTCCTTTCCTCGTACTCTAGGAGTGTTGTAAGTGTGAGTGTTGTAAGGATGTAACCTTACAACCCAACCTACAACCCCTAGTTTGCGTAGTTGGAAGGTTTTAAAGGTATCGCACAACGAAGCCTTAATTGGGTCACTATCTTATCCTACAACCCTTAGGGACTCTGTGGAAGCATTGTCTAGTGTGCATGATGGCCTCCTTCCTACATCAACCTATCCTCTCTACACAGCCTGTGGACAGTGGTATTGGTATAACTTTCACTTCATAGGACTTGCCGATGGGTTTTAACAAGGAACCATCTCCTCTTTACATCCTTACGTGGATCAATGGGAACATCATAGCGGGTGTTCTCGTTGATTCGAAATCACAAGTAAACATAATAACAAAGGAGATTATGCTGATCAACGTCCTACACTTAGATGGGTATGATGCTCCGGTGAGTACCATCCACACACATGACAGGCTTTCCATGCCTCCTTTGGGTACTATTGTCCTGTTAGTCTTGGTTGGACCTAAGTCCATGAAACTCATGTTTGGCATCATCCCTAGGTCTGAACTCTTTAAGGTGAAGTTGGGTATCCCTTGGTTGGTGGCTATGAATGTGCTCCCCTTGGTTGTGCATAAATGTTTGAAATTTATCCACGGGGGTTTCGTACATGTAATTCACGAAACCGATTATAGACCACCGGTTGCTCATGATAGCTACTCCTTGAACAACTCTTGGTCTACGCCCGTTGGTCCCCTTCCACCTAGGATGAACCTTCTGCACCAAACATATCATAATTATAGGCCGAAAGGGTTCCTGAGGCCGAAAGTGAGATACCCTCCCTCGCCTTATGTTGTTTCACATAGGGCTTGATTAAAAGCTAACAATGACACCACTAAGGCACAAAAGAAGGAAGAAGGGAAGTGGTCCTGAGATCCTCCTTCCTCTTCCACTAGTCAGTCTAGTGCTTCTTCTCGCTCTATTGCGGTACCATCAGATTCTACTCCTTGCTTGTAGGAGAATCCTATGGTGCCACCTTGGCAAAAGTCTAAGCGTCCTATTTTTGAACTTCCTGTTCTGCTAATGGAACTTAGACCCATTCGGTATAACAGGAAGAAGGTCTCCCATGGAGAGTCCTCTTTGTCTCGACCTTCATGGCCTCCTACTACTCCTGCTCCTAAGGCAGTGAATGGAAAGATTCCTGCTACTGAGGCTCTTGAGTTGACTCCTCCTATCGTTCCTTAGCCCGTTCCTCCTACTTCCATGCAGGAACCGGTCCCTCCATTAGAAAAATCCATGGTGGACATTCCCATGGTTGAGTAGGAGCCTTTTTTTCCTTCCCAAACTCTGGCCTCCAACTCGAAGAGTCACAGAAACCACCTTGTGCACAACCTTAATCATTGGCGAAAGGCTCTTCTACCTAAGCAGGCCACCTCACAAAGGAAGGAGGAAGAAATGACTGCCCTTGCTTCAAGACCTCCTGTAGCGTCTTCTTCTCCCCTTCCTTCTGGTCCTCTTCAGTCTAGTCTCGTATTGCTCCTGACTTCCGTGGAAAGTACAAATGCACCTAACCCTAAACAGGTATAGGTGTTCATCACTCCCTCGGTGGAGCCACCTTTGCTGATGTTTGTTCTGGATATCTAGCCTTTCCTAAAGCCTGTGGATATGGTTAATACCTTAGTTGTATCCACTGAGGTTCTTTCCTCCTCTTCTTTCGTTCCTCTAGCCTCATCCATGGGGAGTTCATCTCCTCTAACGAAACATGAGGCAGAGTGTGTTCCTTCCTGCAATGAAGGACGTAAGAGGAGTTTTCCTTCTCCGCAAGGTGGCCCGACATTGACTTATTCTATCTTGGTGATAGAACCAATCCCAACTTCCCCTGAGTTTTTCACCACTCCCAAATTATTCAGCGAGCCTAACAGTGAACCTCAGGCATAACCTGTCCCATCCATTGAAGTTATACATGACACTCCTGTGGGGTGCATGTTTAACTTCGTGGATGAAGTCCTGGCCTTGTCAGCGATCTTCATGAAATCGATGACCTTAGCTCCACAAGAGCTTGGTGACGAAGACCTTGTTGCGGGAGGGCCAAATTCTCCTCCTCTTAACATCCCACCATTGCAAGATCATCCTCCTTCCCCTTATGAGGATTTAGATTGGGAAGCGGACGACCTCTTGGCCGATCAATGTTAGGAGGAGGCCCCTTTCTTGATCTTGTGTGTGTGTGTGTGTTTTGTGATGTGTTCCACCGTGCTCATGCTATGTGTGCTTGGATGACCCTCATCACCCCTAATGGTGCTTGGATATAGGCATGATTTTTGTGTCATAAACCTTCTTCTATTTGTATCATCATTCTTCCATGTTTGTGCTTGATTTTTGATAAATTAGGGACAATGCAAAGCGTTGGGAGCATTTAAGATTCCCTTCCATGTTGACCCAATTTTTTTTATTTTTACTTTGTCTTCATGTGCATTCTTCCTGATCTAGTTGGGGATTGATGATATTTTCCCTTGCACTGCGATTACCTATTATTTATATGAGCTTGGACAGATCTGACCCCGCTAAACCAGATCCCCCTATGCCCTTTATTTGTGTTTTCTCTCTTTTGCTTTATCTTTTTTTCTTCTTTGCTTGAGTTTTCCATCTCATGTGTGACAAAGCCTTTCTTTAACATTTCAATTTTCAAAAAATGCATTCGTTGCCAATGAATCTTTTCTCAAAAATCCACACAAACTTTTCTTCGGAATTGCATTCTTAACTTGGAACCCTAACAGAACATGTTTCCTTCATCATGGGTTCATAAAGAAAGGACTTGAAAACCTTCCTCTGAAGTGGGAAAAATTTTAACCTTCCCCTCATGTGGGGGAATATCCTTCCTTTCAAATTCCTTGATGAAGTGAACATCTTTCGAAAGGATTCCTTGATGATGGATCGCTTTGAGAAGAAACATCTACTTTCAAACTGTGTGTCCCTTGATTGGACCCCTTTTTCTTCACGGCGGGTTCCCAGGGGACCCCCTTTGAAAGTCTTTATCTCAAATGGATTCTTTTGCGTCTAGCTTAGGGGTAGCCCGACTAGACCTATTCCATTATCTTTCACGTCTAGCTTGGGGGCAACCCGACTAGACTTGTTTCATTTGTTGTCATGTCTAGCTTAGGGGCAGCTTGACTAGACCTCACCTTTCAAACAAAGCATCCCTTGAGTGGATTGCCTCTCCTTTTGAAGGGTTCCCGAGGGAGCCCTTTGAAAGACTTTTGAATCATCAACGGTTTGCACGAATATCCACTCACTTGCCTATGTGGCGGCTTCTTGACTCTGCGAAGTTTGCTTCCTTGGGGTTTCCTCCATGCTAGAGTTTTTGGGGGATACCTTCCTTGTAGGTCTGTGGGCCTGTAAGGAACCTACTTCATGGGACTTCCTTCATGTAAGAGATCTTCGGGGTTGCCTCCTTGTAGGTCCGCAAGCCTGTAAGACACTTTGTTTTTCCAACTTCATAGTTTCGAGTAGCTATGGAGTCCTTTGCTTTCCCTGCACCTTTAGGTTCACCAGATCGTGGTCTGCTTCCTCGACAGTTGAGGTATACATTTCTAAACTTTACCTCTTTCTTGATCTACTTTACTGAGCACTCATCATTACTTGTGCTCGCTAAAGTGGGGGAAAAATGTATAGGAGTAAATTTGCATCTTATGTGTAAATCCCCTCTTTTACTTTATCCACCTTAGAAAACCATGTTTGAAGGCTTAATTCCACCTAAGCCCACTGCTTGCATCCCACTTGGCACCTGTTTTGAGCGTCGATGGACGCGTTTATGTTGGGGATGCCTATGTGGCATGCAAACATCTGCACATCGTGATTACTTCCCTAGAAGATTCTTGTGGTTGAACCTACAGAGGTGTTACACTTCTCATTGGGAGTCAAGTTGTAACGCCCCCTTTGACCGACCGACCCGTATATGGTCATTTTTCTCCATCCATTCTTCAAATTCACCCCTTCAACAAGCATTTCATCTTCTTCCGAGGATTGAGCTCACTCTTCACAACTTCAAGCATTCCATTGCAGCCAAAGCAACACTCCATCACTTCGGTAGAGAAAGTTTGGGACCACACCATTGCAACAAAGGCTCGAGTACTCTCATTTTCTCCCCCAAGCAGCCTTGAGTGCTCTTGGTGGAGGTGGTAAACTTCCCTCTCCTCTCCTCTATCACTTGGTTGAGTTATCACTTTACTATTTTGTAGTGCTTTTGTGCTCTTCATTATAGTGTTCTCTTTATCTCATTCTCTTGGCTGTCTGTGGAGGTGGAAACACCTAAATGGGGGTTTGATTGAGGCAAGCTCCTATATAGCCACCCAACATTTTCCTCTCTTTTTGTGTGTAGGAGTATGTGCTTTCGAGGAGCTAACTGGAAAATAGACTCTTCTACGAAATCATCTTTGTCACCCCTAGCTATGGTATATTTACTTATCACCTTCGCTTGTACTTTTCGTATTTCATAGTGTTGTTTTGCTCTTTTAGAAGTCGCTAGCTAGGCTGCTAGCTTCTTTTCTGATAGTTCACACTATACTTTCAGTCCCCTGGCCGTATGGACGCCAACACACATGTGAGACACCACTGTGCTGTGTTGTCATCCTAGAATTGTGCTTTCATCCTCAAATAGAGAGGTTTTTGAGACACTGTGTTGAGCTCGAAAACCAGCTCGCTTAGCCCCTTTCTACGTTTCAGGTCTATAGAGTGACTAGGAGGCCTCATGGTCCTCGTTGCTCTCGCTTTACATTTCCTAACACTACACTTAGTTGAGGTAAGGGAAACCTATCACATCTTGACCCTCTGTGACCTAGGGTCTTGCATGCAGTTGTCCCCCTCTCTTACAGATACATGTAATGAAAGCAGTGTAAAAAGGTTGTGTATATTCTATAAGTTGCCATACTTTAAGGATATAGGCATTAGGCATACTGTTGACTTTATGCATACTGATAAAAATATAGCCTATGTTATTATAGAAACTCTTTTTGGTGCTTTTGATACTATTTCATCACGTGAAGACTTTCGACAACTAAAGATTCGTCGAAATCTTTGGGTTGAAAAATATGATGATGAAAAATATAGAAAACCTAGTGCTCCTTATGTTTGGACAAAGGAACAACGTGCACAATTCTTACAGTTGATGTCTTAGACTCACTTTCCCACTAGATATGTAAGAAGTAGTATTATAATCCAAACTGACATTAATGGCTTAAGAGGCCTCAAGACCCATGACTATCATGTCATAATGGAGAATATTTTGTAACCTATTGTGGTAAATATATTAAGTTTTCCAAAGGGGCCAAGATTGGTAGTTACAAGGTTGGGCCTAATATTAAAGAGAATGAGTTTACATGTATTAGATCCTTCGAACTTTGATAGTTTGAGGGAGGAGGTTGTTAAAGTCCTTTGTCTATTGGAACCAAAATTTCTACCAACAATCTTTAAAATATCTATGCATCTTTTGATACATTTATAATATGAACTAAAGCATTGTGTCCCAATAAGAATAAGATGGATATATCCTATAGAACGATATATGAAGGTTTTAAAAAAAAATGTTTGCACTAGGGAAAAACTGGAAAGCAACATGTCTAAGGGATATTCAATGCAAGAGGCCATGGGATTTTGCACAGAATATATGAAGGATTTAAAAAATGTCAATCGACGTGTATGGGACAATGATGAAGAAGACACAGCTGCAAGTGAAGTATTGGAAGGCAATGGATATCCCTTGAAGCTATCACATCAAGAAAGAAGTGTGATACATGCCTATATTCTTCAAAACACATCTTCATTTGATAAGTGGCATAGGTAAAAAAAATTAACACAATTATTTATTTACTTAATTGCATTTACACATTTATATTATCAATCTTACTATTTGTACATTAATATTCTATGTAGAAAATATGAAGAAGACAATCAAACTTGGATGCAACATCGACCTTAAAGGCGCATACGTCATGCTGATTTGATTGGAGGTGATTCTTTTCCAAAATTTGAAGAATGGATTGCTAATGCAGTCATGGATGCAAAAGAAGAAGGTCGAGATATAACAACGGAGGAAAGTGCGCTTTCACAATCTCCACATTTATGGGCTACACGTTTCAGTGGAATGTGGGCCTATGGTAGTCATTTAAGAGTGGAAGAAAAGACAAAGGAAAGATAAATTGTGATTGTGTTGTTAGTACTGAATTTCTTCACAAGACTGAGAAGAAATTTTATGTTGGATTCATCGAACAAATTATTCTAGTGGACTATGGTGAAAATAGTCCTATATTATTAAAATGTAAGTGGATCCGACTATCCACAATACAATTTGATGAGTATGGATTTGTACGTGCAAATAGTTCAAGACAATTTTTATCAGAGACAGATGAGCCGTATGTTTCCCCTCTTCAAATTAACCAATCATTTCTAATTGATGATGTAAGAAGCCCAACATGGTCGTATTTCATTCAAATAGAGTCTCGTTTAAAATGAAAAATCATGGAAGTTGTTGATATAATGTCTGATGGGAAATATGTTAATTTACAAGAAACATTCGAAGAAGTGGATGAAGATGATGATGGAGTGTTTGAAGAAGACATTTTGATTACCAATGAAGAGATTGGGAGATAGAATGCATTGCATGTCATAGATGAGGATAAGGAAGAAAATCAAGAAGATGCAAACACGAATGATCAGGATTCTGATCTTGCTGGAAATGTAGATGATTATGATGATGATTTGTCACCTTAAGAGGTCAGCTTGTCACCTAAACTTTGGTTATATGTATGGTGTAATTTATTATTGAATGTAATAAAGATCTGAGTATAGGTATGCTTATTCACTATTGTCTTACTAATACATTTTTGAATGTAGTCATCATTATTCTACTAGTACATTGTATACAGAACCTGAGATGTTCACTATTGATTTGAAGTGCATTTAAAGTTAGGTTCAATTATTCTTCTTAGTTTTCTTACTTTGTTGAAAATTTGAAATTAATTTTGTTTAGTTAGAATATAATTTCTTGTATTTCCTATATGTTTTCTAGATTCAAACATATAATGAACATCTGTGATTTAATAATACATATAGATATCTTAACATTAGGTGAACTAAGCCTCCCCATTACAAACAAAGAAATGATCTCTTACGTCTGACTGACACTGAAAACTAAAACTGAGAGATTGCAAAATTAGAAAATTGTTCAATCTTTTCAATAAAATGATATCTAAAATAATGCATTCATAATAAAATCCAATACTGCACTACCACAACAGTCAATAGAGGTATGCGTGGGATGGTAGGACATATAGGTCAATGTACAAATGCTTACCACAATACCATGGCAACCAAACATGAATACCGTGGGGTGGCAGTGAGAACATGTTAACAACTAAAGTAAACTGTAGCCCCACAAGGGGTAAACAATGACACTATGGAATGGTGGTGAACAATCACTCAACTGCTAGAATTAACCCGTTATCTCGTGGGAGTCCAAAGGGGTGTGTGTGGGGTGGCGGTACTACTACCACTACCCCACATTGGTCTTGATATGAAAGAGCAGTATGGCGATGAATAGTCACTCAACCACTAGAATAACGAACCATCCTATGGGAGTCCAAAGGGGTTTGCGTGGGGTGGTGGTACTACTAGCGCTAACCTATAGCGGTCTTGAAATGACAAAGCAGTATTGTGGTACAAGCTATCAAAGCATTAAATGATTACACTGTTTGATTTCCCAAGATCAACGACATGTATTCAAGCTCAAAATATGGGAAGATTCTAAAATATTTTGCATGAATTCACATTAATAGTGAGGTGACCGAGCTCAGAAACAAATATTAATTGGGACTCAATGACATTTTGAAAATCATTCA
This sequence comes from Sequoia sempervirens, assembly GCA_007258455.2. Taxonomy (NCBI): domain Eukaryota; kingdom Viridiplantae; phylum Streptophyta; class Pinopsida; order Cupressales; family Cupressaceae; genus Sequoia; species Sequoia sempervirens. The sequence continues at coordinate 116,426,145 of VDFB02379711.1, forward strand.
CAAAGCTTAGTGTACCGAAGGCAAGGGAGTTCCAGTAGGAAAAATCTGTAGCTATTATTTCATTGGGTAAGTTCACACAAACCCTCTGTAGCAAGTGCATAAGAATTGAATTTGCTTCTACAAGTAGACACTTAAAAAATCAAATAGGAGTAAATTCTTCATCATGCCACCCAAAAGAAGTCAACTTGCAAGTAAAAAGGAAGAGTCCACAGTTTCTAAATCAAAGAAGAGGTCCCTACAACAATCCATTTTAGATGTGTTACCTATTTCTATAGACAAAGGATCCAAAAAGGTGTTTAAAGATACAACCCATGGATGTAGAGACCCAATTATCCCTATCTCAGGGTGGGATATGTTTTGGTACTTCTATGAAAAAAGGTTGAGAAGATTCTAGTTTCAAATTCTTGGACCTTAGGTTTGGCCAAATTGATAGTCTCAAATGTCTTTGTAGATGTTGAGTTTATTAAAGTATTGGCACAATATTATCACCTAGCTACCAGGACTATAAGAATGCCAGATGGTTCATCATTAGTGGTGCTGACTAAAGAAGCAATTATAGAGTGTTTTATGTTAAATAAGCAAGCTATCACTAAGATTGACTTGGACATCTAATTGATGAGGATTATAGGAAATTGAGAAAAACCTATAGGAGTGATGAACTTCATTTACACATGAAAAAGGGTGTAAACAATAGGAGGATACCTATCTCCCCCTCCCAAAATGAGTCATTTTCCATAGAAGAATTCCAAGTATATTTAAAAAGAACTTATTTTTCTTTGTGTCAAGTGCTTGAAATAGATGTTGAAGAGAGTATGCCAACCTATCTCATGATGGTGGCAATGAGGATACAAAATCCCGAAGTCAACGCTAAGTATGAATTTGTTGCTAAAATTGAGAAAGGGCTACATGAGGGACTTTTGCAAGTAAGAGAGAACTTAGTTCCCATCACTTTTAGGAAATACTCTCTTCTGTGTCATTTAATATTGTAGCAAAACAAAAATAGATGGACTAAAAGAATGCGTTTGGGAATGACTGATGATGAAGGGAATAGGTTGCCTATACAAAACTGATGTTACATCTGGGATAGTAGATGTAAAAATGGCGATTATATAATATTTCATGATGATTTCATAGTAAACGTCATGGCCGATCTTGTTCATATTTCACCAAGATTGCCTAATAAAATCATGCAAGTATTAAGACCTTTAGCATTGAAGCCAAAGTAGGGAAACACTCACAATTTCAGTGATTGGTTCTTCTTAGTAGATCAAATAGTAATAAGCGTCTATGGGTGTCCTCAAGCCCGACATTTTTTTCCTAAATTTGTTCTATTCGAATTGCAATTTTAGAATTTATGTGGCAAATGCTATGGATGGAGCAGGATGTTATGAGAAGACAAAAAAAGGGGACATTCCTCCCTGACCTAACTAAATGTGAGGAGCTATCCATAGGGTTTGAAACTCTTGAAGAAATGCAGAACTATTTAAAGATGCGGTATTCATTGAAGTCATGAGGAGAAAGGTCTTTGATCCTGAAGGGCATATTAATTTTATAAAGAAGACACTTATCACTAAATCTGGGATTACCCATGCAATGGATTATGAAGAAGATGTAATGAGAATTGCTTTGCACCTGATGAATTTTTTTAGAGGAAGAGGAAGTTGTAAATCATAAAGAGGCTTGAGGAGGAGAAGAAGAAAAGGGACACTGGATTCCAAGGATTCTATGTTGAAGAAAAGGATCCTATCAAAAGGATGAACGTAATAATTGACAACTTTGAAAGATTATATGTTGAACCAGAAAAGAAACCTGAGGGTCAGACTTTGAAACCCTCCAAGCTTCCCATCAAACCAAGTGGTATTGTAATCACAGATCCCCTACTAGACACTGCCACAATACAATCAGAAACATCTCCTGAGCAACCAAGTCCTAAAAGGCAGAAGACACATGGAGTGGCCCCCTTAGTGGCATGTGAAATAAGTGAAGGAGTAGGGGATACTAAACAGGTGGTTGATGTACTTTTGAATTTTAAAGATGATGAAGTTGACCAGCCACCACCTAAGATTGCAACTGATGCTCACAAAATAGAAGAAAGAGTGGATGTACATTGGCATAATGATCAAGAAGTGCATGATGATGAAAGGGTGATTGCTGCCCTTAGATTTATTGAAGATGGTGAATTTATTCAAACTCCTGAATTTAAGGATTTTTGGTGTAAGATTCAAATGAAAGAATTTAAGGAGAGACTCCAAATTAATAAGATGGGAACTGAGGAGTCACAACATGACTAGATTGTTGCCTAAAATCTTGAAGAACTCAGGATTAATGAAATTACTATTAGCCCCCAAGAAGCAAGAAAATTGGTCTTAGAAAGCAATATACTAATTATTCCTAGGATGGAGATAAAAAATATATTGTTATTTGATCAAGTAAGAAGCCAAGAAGATCCCATGTTGGTTTCTGAATTCAATTCAGATGAGGGAATGAGTGGCATAGGTTACAATCCAAGACTTGAAACCCTAGCCTTTTGGACAAAGAAAAAAAGAACAGGAAAACCAAGATTGCTTGATGTTGTAAGAGAAATGAGAGGGACTTCCATGGTAAAGACACTTCAAGACACATCAGAAATGGAGGCAACTGCTATGACAATTCACTCAACAATGTTTACTAGGGATGCAATTAAAGCTATGGAACTTAGATTGGCAGAATATGAGAAAGCACATACTAATCTGAATGATGAAGTGAATAGGTTATTCATAGAAAATGTGAAATTGAAACAACAATTGAAGGGAGAAGGTCCTTCCCAAAGCACAAAATTAACAGTATACCAACCCCCTACCATCTAGACTAATACAAGTGCAATTACCGTTGAACAAGTTAATGTGCTAAAACAAGAAATTGAGAAGTTGAAAAAGAGTAATGAAGAAACAAAGGAAAGAGAAAAGAGAGAAACCCTCAGGGTATTGGAACAAATATTGAAGCATAGGGTTAAACTAATTGTGGACAAATTAGAAAATGTGTATGAATGTTATGTCTCCTTGTCACAAGTAGTTGATCAAATAAAGGCCCATGTACCTATATTGGACCCCTTATTCAAGAAATGGCAACAAGTACATCACACCTTAATGAATTTTTGCAAAATTTTACAAAGGAGTGTTGAGGCCCCCACAACTTTAAAGCCTACTAAGAAAATGGTCCAAATGGTCATAGATGAATTTCAATACATGTCTACAGAAGAGAAAAATATCAAGGAAATAATGGATTTGTTCCGCACACTAAAGTAGTGGTTCGTGCCTAAGATAATAAGGGATGATGATCAACTAAAAGGCTCCAAGGATTGGACAAATGAGTTTAGTAAAATTGTTCCCAACTTCCTCACTAATATACAGAAGGATGGTGACATAAATATTCACTGCCTCAATTTAACCTTGGATGGAATAATTGCACTGGATGTTGGGTACTCAAAATTCATTACGGATACCAAAGGCTTATTAGACAACAGATGGAAGAGTCACTTGGCCAACACACAAAAAATCCAGGAGTACAAATGGCCTCATGATTACATGGTGTACCAATGAGAGTAGACATATCTAGCTCCCCCAAAAGAATAGGCCTTGCAGTGAAGTGCCAAGCCTTGCAAATACTATCATGGAGAGAGGACCTTTCCAGATCTGAATGATCATGGGTACCTTGCGATGAGTAACAGACTTCCGTATCTTGTGAGTGTTGTGGACTTCAACATCTGATAAATTCTCTTCACTTCTCATCTTTCATTGCTTTTAAAGTTTTATGTAATCCTATGTAAACAACGATAATTAATACTTTTTGATTTATGTTAAAAGTGGGTAACTGACAAGACACTTTTTGACATGCCAGTTAGGATAAAATTTTGAAACGCATTGTAAAATATTTTTGAAGATCAATAGAATGAAGCTATAATTGGTGGCCGAATTTTGGTTTCAATTGTTTGTTGAAGTGAATTAATGGATGTTATCTTGTTGTCTCCAGTTTGATCTTTCCTTGTTATTTAAATCAAAATATCAAGGGTATATCTGGTTTATCAAAAACACATTTTTTGTCAAACAATTCATTTTGTACTATATTTTGGTGTCAAATCTTTGGTAATTATGGTTAGTTTCATCACATTCAAATTTTGAATTTTGGGAAATTATATACAGTAAATAGATTGATGGTTGTTTGGATAGTGAAATTGGCTCTCTTAGAAATTAACTGAAATATCTAGAAGGATTATTTTACTTAAAGAGTATTTTGTGGTTATTTTTCTAACAATGATTTTATAATGCAACTAGCTTGCTATTTTCATTCAAGATACAAGTTCTGATCAAAGTCAAGCACATACCAAGAAGATGGTACTCTACTTCAAACCCTCAACCTCACTTAGTTTAGTCTACTTACATGGGGATATTAAGGAAGTTGTTGAACAATTAATATATATCATTTGTTTTTTGTGAAAGAGAATCTTGTGAGATCCAATATGGTAGTGGATCAATATCCAATTTTTTTTTGCTAATACTGAACGAGTTTAGGATGTTGCAACAACCAAGATGTTATACTTTAGAACATCATAGTTTATAGTTATGGTGGTTGATACAAATCCTCCTGTCATTCTTGATCCTTTAATTTCATTGGCCAAAGATAAGGTAATGATTTTTTATTTCCATGTACCATTTTGAATTTCAACATTATTGCAACCTTTTAATATGTCAGATGGGAATTGCAACATTTTTAGGTTAATTCCATGTGCCATGCAATACTTGAATCATTCCTTAATTTGTGAGAGGGTTTCCTTCAATCGCCTTTGATATGTTTCAACCGTTCACTGGAATTATTTACATCATGTAGATGTTGCAAAGGTGGATTGAAGGGATTGAGACCAATAAAATGAACATAGTTTGATTCTTATTGTACAGGGCAATAATCACATGGGTAAAATGGTGGGATTGAAACTAATGAAATGATGTTTAACATAGTACAAAACCCTTTTAACTGTGAAGTTTTCCCACGATCAAATCCCCTGACTTGCTACCCTTTTTTCTAATTTTGATGAATTGTAAGAGAATAAACCTAAATAACTTGCACAAGAACATGAAATTTTTGGACTTATACTGATGATGAGTTTTGAACCATTTGGTGATGCTTCTGTGTATTTGTTCAAGTAGTTGTTTTCTTACAAGTTTAATGGATGCCTTAAGTTTTGTTATTAATTATTAGTTTGAAAATTACCGTTGCAGAAAGTACCTTATGTGTTTGTGCCTTCAAAAGTTGAATTGGGTGGTGCTTGTAAAGTGAATGGGGAAGATGATGTCATAGCTAGGAAACTTCTTGTGAAAAATTAGGTTAGTAATTTTTGGATGTTAAGGCTTCCCAGTTGGATATCAAAGATCTTTTCTCATCAACTTAATTTGGAATTTATGTATAAATTGATTCTTTAATGGTGCGGGTCTTTACTGAGACAACACATGAACTAGGGTTGACATTTTTGTTGTCTAAGTCTAATGGCATTCTTGGGCTTGGTTCTAAGAAATTTTTGTTGATAATGTTGTTCCAGTTTGGTTAGTGTTGATAGCCTTAATTCTATAATATGTCAACTTCATTCTATAATATGAGCGTATCATCTTTCTTAAATTTTGAACAAGGTTCTAAAATCAAGGGTTCAATATGCATATTTCAGGCCTATGTTGAACACTCTATTTAAGGCATTTGTTGACAAGGCTACAATTTTTTAATTGATTTATCTTTTTGTTGTGTTTGGACTTTCTTTTATAAACTTGCAATATACAATGCACTTTAATTCTTTCTGAATTGAGACTAATATTAAATATTGTTGATTGTATTGAGGCACAACTTCATTCATGGCAGAAAAGGAAGCACCCAGTTGCTCATTTCAGATGGCATGTTGCATATAAAGGAGGAAATATTATAGTTGGGTTATTGTTTACTGCGTTGAAGGAGAGAGCTTCATATATGGTACACGATCAACACTCTCCTTGGATTCTACACATTACATCTTGCTCCAGGAAGATTTCCCACGTTGTAGAATTTTTAAGAGATGAAAGGGGTATGTGCTCACATTGAAGGGCTTCAAGCATGCGTTTCCATCATTGCAAAAGTCTTTTGGAGAAGTTTCTTTCTTGTTGTCATTTCGCTACAATATTTTAACTCAAAATTTCAGTCTTGTGACTGAAAATAAAAATTGTAATACTCTATTTGTAAGCTATAACTAGAACACCTTTATTTTATTAATAAATTTCATAAATTTTTCCTTCTCAATGATTGTCTTATTGTGTGCAATTGATGATTGATGTGTATTTATGTGTTTTATGCTTAAATCCTCAAATATCAATCAATTAAAATGACTAAATATATTACCAATTGACATTAATTAATAATTAAATTGACTAAATATACTACCAATTGATAGAAATCAGTGAATAATTAATAAATATGTTTAGATATATGACCAGTGAAATCAATGAATAAAAATGACTAAATATACTACCAAAATGATCAAATAGATGATTAAAATTAATGACTAAATATACTACCAATGCACAAAAATCAGTGAATAAAAATGACTAAATAAGTGACAGGAATACAACAATCGATGACTAAATTAACAACTAAATAAGTGACCAATTAAATATATCAGTGAATAAAAAATGACTAAATAAGTGACTAGATTACAACAATCAGTGACTAAATCAACGACTAAATATATCAGTGGAAAAAAAGTGACTAAATAAGTGACCAGATCACAACAATGAATGACTAAATCAATGACTAAATATACTACCAAATCGATCAATCAAAACAACCAATAAATGACTAAAAATGGTTTAGTCATCAATCTGGTCACGTTATATATGATTGGAAATAAACTACTAATGGTCACGTGACCAACTATAGTCATTTATAAGCATTTTTTAGTAGTTTATTGTTTTTATGTACCAGTGGAAGGAGTGGGAGTGTGAGTGGGTGGTAAAGGGAGAGTGGGAGTGAGGAGGGGGAGTGCGAGTGGGAGTGGGAGTAGTAGAGGGGGGGAGAGGGAGAAGGGGAGTGGGAGTGGGAGTGGGAGAGGGGGGAAGAGGGAGTGGGAGAGGGAGAGGGAGGGAGAGGGAGTGGGACAAGAGGGAGTGAGGAGGGTACAAAGGGGGGAGGGGGTGGGGTGGGGGTGAGGGGGAGAGGAGAGTGGGAACAGGGTGGGAGGGGGGAGAGGGAGAGGGAGGGAGGGAGTCAAAGAGAGGGAGGAGAATTAGAAGAGGGGAGAGGGAGAGAGGGAGAGGAAGTGGGAGTGGGAGTGGAGTGATAGAGGGACAAATGCGTGGGAGAGGGGGAGGGAGTTAGGTGGGAGGAGAGAGAAGAGGGGGGAGGAGGGTGGGGTGGGGTTAGGGAGGGTGAGAGAGAGAGATAGAGTGGGAGTGGGTGTGTGTGTGTGAGAGAGAGAGAGAGAGATGGGTAGAGGGAGGGGTAGTGGGAGAGGGGGTACTAGGGCGAAGGAGAGTGGTAGTAGTAGTGGGAGTGGGAGGGGGAGGAGGAGGGGGAGAAGGGGAAGGGAAGGGGGAGGGAGAGGGAGAGGGAGAGAGGAGGGAGAGAGGGGGAGAGAGTGGGAGTGGGGTTGGGAGTAGGGGTGGGAGTATGGGGGAGAGGGGGTGGGTGTGCAAGGTAGAGAGAGAGAGAGAGAGAGAGAGA
>VDFB02379711.1:116433954-116457665 GCA_007258455.2 Sequoia sempervirens
TCTCATACATTTTAGTTTCATCCATTTTATCTTTTACATTTGTTAACTGGACATATTAGATTTTACATCTGTTAACTGAACATATTGCTCATACAATTCATAGTAAATTAGAGTTTCATTTATCCACTTTCAATTTCCATCGTGGACAAATTGCTTAGGAAAGAAGTACACATTTCAAATCTGCTTCATTCATATAGGTTTACCCACCTAGGTCTGGCAAAACCTAAAGAGTAGAAGGTTCAAATTCATTATTTGGCCTTGTACGTTAGCCAAAAATGTTGTGAGAGCTTGGCAACCTGTCATGGTTCAAACCTGCATTTTTGAGAGACCCACATATCTGATGGTTCAATTTCAATAGACAATATGAAATTTATGATGGATATCCTCCTGATTCTTTCAATCAAGTAGTGATCAACCTCTTGGTCGAGCCCTTGTTGATTGCGAGGAATACCCTTTCTTCCAATTTGTACATGCCGATGGTTTGTTCAAAAGCAATGTGATCATGAGATACCATGCAATGAGGTATGCATCTTTTGGGACTCCGTGGTTCCTTTTGCTTAGGTTTAGATTTTTATTTTTTTTGAATTTCCTCCCAATTCTTAAACCTCTTCTTCTCCATGTTTTTCCCACTTTTTCCCGCTATGTTTCCAACTCCATCCTCCTCTCCTCCATAACTCCCCTTTTCATGCAAATTAAAGACCCATGCAGAGAGGTCACCCACCGTTTCTTGTGATAGCTTCCTTACTACCAATTTGAAAAATATGATGCAAGAATCTAATTTTTTTTAGTAGTTTATGACCACGTTCTAAATAAGGGGTTTTATTCAATATTGTCTTAAATATCTATATATATTATAACAATAAAGTTTTTATTTATTTATATTTACAAAATAACTTCTCTTGTATATAAGAATTGAAATAATCTTTAACTCAAACATAATATCTACATATGCATATATATATATATATATATATATATATATATATATATATAAAACAAGATTTTATCAAAGTAATAAGTTAGAACACAATAATATATTGATAAACATTTATATTTGTATATCCCTATATAATCGAGTATCAATTAAACAACACATACATTGAATGGTATTTAATCTATTATCAAGCAAATTAACTATTCCTTGAAATGAAATGAAACACAATGAATCGCATTTCAACAAGCCAAATACCAAATCTTACCTGATCAACGAACACGGTCGAATGCAATCATGGAAGGGCACTACACCGATGCCTTTAACTAGGTTTCTTGACACAATATTATCCAATATGTAATAAACACATACAAAGGAGAAACAAATTGATATATCTTATGAATAGAATAGAAAATCCCAAAAGAACTAGACTAATGACCATTAATGGTTATATAATTAGAAATATCAACAAAAATAATTCAAATAGAGTGCACAAATTGAGGACCAAATCCTAAGGCTTAGAGAATAATAGGGATAAAAGGCCACTCAATATAATTATAGGATTTGGAAAATTCTATCTTGATGAAAATGACATACTATTGAGAATGTTTGGACCATTCCATTCTTTCCCACACAACAATATTGTCAAAAATGTACATGTATTTGATGGAGCTAGTTAACTCAAGGTGAAAAATAAAAGGAATAAGATGACATAACTTAATATCAACATCTTTAGTAATTATTTTATAGGATATCTTGAGTAGAGTAATTTCTCTCCAATTGTAGATATCTTTCAAATATCCAAACTTAAAGATGAATTTGATATTACCTTTATGTATAATATAACTTAAAGAATTGGAATGAAAGCTTCAATATATAATTTGTGAATATCTTTACCAATAATCACATAAGGCTTTATAGAATTCAATTAGAAAGCAATCATAATTTGGAGTCTTTTCATTAGGCATAGAGAACATAGTGTCATAAAGGAAACCTTTAGTTAGAATTTTCTCATTGAGAGCTCTCCAAGAGTGTAACCTAACAAAGGGCCACATTCACACATTCTTGTAGGGTTCCTCATTTAGGCATATCATCCCAATCTTTGAATACATGGTCATAATGGTGCATAAAATCTTGAGTGATAACATGAAGCTTTTATTAAAATATGTTATCCCTCCTTGATTCTTTTGATAGAATTAGAAGTGTGAAAATCACAAAATTAATGAAATAATTATTTATAAACTCTCCCCAATTTTAATCCAATGAAGATTGGATTTTATTTGATTTCCTCTTGTAAAATAATTACATCATAAATTTGCTTCTATTCTTAAAATTTAGCAACACAAAGTTTTAGAGCAAGAGAAAAATATTGTGATTCAAGATTAATGGTGGCATGGAAGACTTCCAATGTAGTCGCCTCATAGGAGTGGTAGAAAATTCACTAGTTGGTTCCCATTAATGTGAATTAGGAGGTGCATTTGATTGCATTATTTTACTATTTGATCCATCTAGTATGATGACAAGGATGTGACTCCATATTCCAAACACATTAGATATGGGAAAGTTTGTATAATCACCAACAAGAATATGTTTAGGAAAATTTGAGTAATTTTTTTTTCAATTTGTAAAATTTCCATCAAATGTAAAATTATATAGGAAAGTGTTCTAAAATGATAACATATATTAGGTAGATGCTCCATTAGTGTTGAGAAATAACTAGAAAAGGACAAGAATGTTAAGTGGAGAACATGGCCATGCCAATCCATTTTTAAACTCTATTAGATCCAAACATAATTATTCCTTGTGTACAAAGTCATCTGGTTATGATGGTGACCAAGGTTGAGAATGAAAAGCCCCAATTTATTGTGCATGTAGGACCAAGCTTCTCTTTCTCTAGCTATCCATTGCACAAGAAATGTGTCGTATTTTTCAAACACCACTTACACTATATTAAGATATTTTCACATGGACCAAGTGGTTATAGGAACAAAATCAATAATCCATATATAAAGATAACATCTCTTAATAGCATAATTGGGAGCATAAATAGCAATAACTCTAAAGGAATGATTATCAATATTCAAAAGAGCCCATAAATCCTAGCTAGTAGGCTCACATCCTTGGTCAACTAAATGTGACTACCATTTATAAGAGATAAAGTAACAAAAAAATCATCACCTAATCCATGGTTACTACACAAAAAGTGACTTATTTCCCATATAACATGACAAACACCAACAAGAAAACTATAAATTTTGAAGTATTGTAAATAGATAATGTATAGACAATTTTTTTTATCAAGTATAATCTATTGCACACAATAATTTATTAAAAGGTCTATTAGACTTCAAATATTTCATGAGATAAAATTCATTATTGAAAATAAAGAGTCATATCCTCACCATCAATCTTGTTAAGAGCTACATAGTTATTCTCTAATTTTTTTTCCTTTAGAAAGGTCTCGAAGCTACTAAATTTTATTATTGATTGAAAACTATTTTTATTTAAAATATGCCCTCCTTCAAAATTTTGATCTAGATTGCAAGAATACCATGGAACCACTAGAGGAGAAGAGGATGGTGAACACACAAAAGCTTTTATTTGAGAAGAAAATATACAATGGGTAAAAGTGGGGACCTAGAAAACCTAGGTTTATTTGCCTCTTTGGATGATTCTCCATTGTATGGAAAAACCTCTTTCCCTTCTCTTTAGGTTTTAAAAAAATTCCACCCTAGTTTGTAGGTGGAATTACATGATTACTAGTGGGCTTTTTAGGTGACACACCCCCATTACCTACATTTTATTTATTCTTGTGATTCCAAATGGTTTTCCATGCTTCATTTTTCTTTGGAGATAGAGCATCATTTATAGGCCTAGGAGTAGGCTTACTTTAAGGAGTAATGATGAGACAATATCTAATATGAGGATCATAGGTAACCATAATAAGTGTTAGATAGGTTCAGATAAAGGACATGTTGGGTGTGCCTCATCTAATCAATTTGGATATCAAATAACTTTTTATATCTTTAGAAAGTTCAATTTCAATATAAACACATTTTGGTGGAAATAATTAAAATATTTTGGGTTCAACACAAGTAACATTACTTTAAGAGGTGAGTATTTTATCTAAAAATTTCCAATGTTGAAAAGGTAACCCAAGGAGTTCCACCTAAGCAAGGATATAGAGAACACTCTCTTTAAAATCTACAAGGTCTTAGGTTTGGGGTGTGAAAATAAGAGGTACTCATAGAAAATCCAAGGGTCATATTTGAGGATGTTTTTTCATGGATGGTGTATGCAATAATCTATAATTGAAATAGGAAACACAATGCAAAATAAAAATTCCTATTCTAAAATATACAAATCTCAAATAGATCTCAACAAAGGAATTCAAACAAATCAATAACAAGAATTCAAAATAAATGTTACCATAAACTCCATTGTTGAATGTGATATGCTCTAAGTTATTGGTATGTGGATGATGTTTTCTTCAAGATTACCGATTTTGGCAACACATAATTAGATAAAAATGTGACGATGAAATGGGTGAGAGTGCACCTCAATTTATAGATTTTTAGGAGAGGAAATGGATGGTTGAGATGTGATGGAGAGATCAATGGTGGAGGATGAATGTGAGGATTTTCCTAGGATTGAGGAGAAAATGGAGGGCTGAGATGGAAGTTGTTGACATGTGAAGGGAAAAGATGCATTTACCGAATTTAGTACTTGTAAGGGACAAGTGTGCCTAGGACCCCTTTATTCTTGGAATTTGGTGGAGATAATATTGGAACCATGAGGACAAGTGTTCTTAGGTGTCCTTTATTCTTGGAATTTGGTGGAGATAATATTGGAACCTTGAGTACAAGTGTTCTTAGGTGTCATTTATTCTTGGATTTGGTGGAGAGAATATATATATATATATATATGATTGTATTATTTTAGCTATGTGTGAAGTGGACAATATGTGTAAATAATAATAAAATTATTTATTTATATGAGCTAAGAAGAAAAAGGGACTAATTAAAAAATAATATTATTTAATTATGTGGGGAGCATTAGGTGAAGGGGATTTGGCTAGGTGATTTATTTGGTCAATTAAGATAAGAGTATACAAGGGAAATATTTAGGTTCATACAATTGGCTTCAAAAAAAATGAAAGATGAAGAACCATTTTGTGATATTTTGATTTAAAGCATAAAGGTATACTTATGTGGAACCCAGGAATTTTTCACCCATTATTTAAACATTCTTTTAGGAGGAATCCTCTTTAAAAAATACCTTAGTAAGTAAAATTTTCAAGCCATCTAACCCAGGAATGTTTCACCCATTATTTAAACATTCTTTTATGAGGATTCCCCTTTAAAAAATACCTTAGTAAGTAAAATTTTCAAGCCATATACAAGTTGTAATATTAAATTTAAGCTAGTTTAAAATTTAATATTACATAAATATGAGTTGGGAAGGAAAATGCTAATAAATACTAGAATTTGAAATGCAAAACTAGAAAACAAGATTCAAAATATGAATAGAAAAATAAGGACCTTGATACCAAAAGATGAAGCTCACTACTTAGGAAACTATAATGATGCATGGGTTTCTAAATGATGCATTGTAGTCCCTTTCATGCTTTATCATCCCTATCTCACACTATTATCCAATTTTCTATGATATATTGAACTCACAAGTGCACAATAGGACACACAGACAACAAAAGTAGCAAACTAGGGGATACCAAATGATAAAAAAATAATAAATATAAAACAATCTATGCATTTAATGAAATTCAAATGAAAATAAAAATAAAGAGATTTAAGGATGTAGACCATTGTACAAGTTATCCTTGAGAAACATGTAGCTAAAAAGAGGAAAAAAATAGAGCTACTAAGGAGCTTGCCATGAATGGTTTAGCCCCCACTTAGTTCTTTCAACCTCCATGGGTAGCTATCTACATAGAATATGATTAAATATTGTTTGTGAAATCCTATCCTACTATCCTAATTGAATATTGTGTGTGTTTATACATAATGAGGGTGATACAGGAATTTGCTTGGAAGTGACAGTACAGGCCAGAGTGGCAAAGAAATAGTATCAGTCAAACTATAAATGACAAAATAAATGTTAAAAGTTAATATCTCTCTAAATATCCAAAATGTTATCAAATCTTGCAAAACTGCCAAATTGTGTGCAAAGTATTAAGAATGAAATTAAAATGGTCAAAGTGCCAACAAATCTGTGGTGTTGTCGTTGTCAAAATACCATGGGAGGCAAGACCTTGGCATCATTGGAGGAAAAAGGCTACAACAAGGGGGAAAATGCACCTAAAAGCACTAGGAGATATGGCACCAAAGTGATTCAAAAACACAATACCAAATTGCAAGGGTATGAAATTTCCATCATTACACAAGCATTTTAAATTTTTAAGATGGGTAAGATCACATTTAGAGGTGTTTTAGAAGATATGTCTTCTGACAAACTTTGTGAATGAAATTTTTTGGTCACTTTTGTAGTGGAGCCATCCTCACATGTTGCTAAACCATCAATAATAGCAACACTTACTAGATTGATGAAGTTTGAGGCCATTTAAACAAAAAATAACTTTCAAGAATGTAAAAATGAAAAACCCCATAATAAATATATATAAAAAATGGAAAATCCTATTTAAAAAAATAGTATGACAAAGGGAGAAATAACAAATGATAGGAACAAATCCAAGACTTAAACCCTAATTCATTTAGACTACAAAATTATTTTTATTTACCTTTAGTATAAAAAAATATTTTTAATAAAATAATTACATATTTAATAAACAAAATGATAAATAAAACTCTTAAAATAACTATATTATTAAATATAATAAATCATTTATTTTAAATATAATTTTTTATTTCAAAATTTAGAAAGTAAAATAGATATTATTCATTTAATAAACAACTATTAAATAAAATTTAAGTAAAATTATAGTGAATATGTAAAAAATAGTACGAAAATTTTAGTGAATAAAATTATAAAAAAAATAAAATATATATTTAACAATTTTTTGTTGGGCTGTTATTACCTATTTATAACTTTCTTTTTTGTTGGGTCCCATCAAAACTTGCTTTTCTCATAATCAAAACCATTTCTTAAATTTTTAAAAACAAAAAGAATTATAAAAATATAGAATTTAGTTAAAAGAGTAAGTCAAATTAATAAAATAGTTAATAAATAAAATTATAAATATATATTTTATTAAATAAAGAAAAAATAATTGTGATAAAATTTTATTAAAATATTTTATAGAATTTAGATAAAAGAGTAACTAAAATTAATAAAATAGCTAGTAAATAAATTTATAAATATATATTTTATTAAATAATGAAATAATAAACAATATATGTAATTAAAATTTATAAAAATATTAAATAATTTTAAATATTAAATAAATTAACAAGTTAAACTTTAAAATTTTAGTAAATGAAATTAAGTAAAATATTAAAAGATAACAATTAAAACTTTTTAAATAATATGTATAATTTTAATTTAATGATAAATTAAATGTAAGTAGTAAATAAAATAGTAAGCAAATTTTTAAATATATTAAATATATTTTAATACATAGTATAAATAAGTAGATTTCATGGAAGATATGGTGGTAGGTGAGTGAATTCTATTTTGTGAGTTAATTCAAGTGAGTGAGCTTGTGTGGAAGTGAAAGGCTCCAAACATAGGAAGGGATATTTGAAGATAATAGAGCATCAAGTGTGTTTTGTTGCCAAATACAGAGTGCAGGCAAGGAAATAGGTCAAAAAGCTTACTATTCAAGTATTTGGTGATTGAATCATTGCATTTGATCCATTTAATAACTTAGAGTTTCCCATCTTTTGTGATCATTAATCAAGAGAAGGTCATCCTAACTTCTAAGGGTAATCTAAACAAGGGATTCTTGCTACCTCCTCAGACCCAACAATGAGCAAGGTGAACTTGATCTATTAGGAGTCAATTCCAATCTTAACCCTAAATTCTATAATGATTACAAAAATTCACCTAATCCTTTCCATGTTTATAATTAATTTTATAGAAATAAAATTCTATGGGGATGCCCTAATGCTACTTTAGTGCTAAAAGACAAGATCAAGGATGTTTAGAGTGTTCCAAATTATCTACTAATATAGGTGAATAATTACATTAGTCTGGAGTCTCCTATCCATTCCCCTCAACCTACAACATTCATTTCTCTCAACTTAGAGGATTTAGAGCTAACAATGGCAGTAGATCCTCTTGATTTTCAAATTACATAAAATTGCAACAGTGCAATGTCAAATATTATTGGGTCTATAACCCTTGATTTTAGAAATATGGGGAATTTCCCCCAAGGGGAAGATTTCTCATCTTAGGTTAGATAAAATTTGAGAAGCTTGGAGACACCATCTATAGGAAATTTGGACCATGGATTCTTGTTAGTCATTTTTCATTCTTCTAAAGATTGCAAGTTTGCATAAGATCATGACTCAATATTTTGAAAATATGAATTGTTATAGCCCTATAGGCACCTTTATTTGATCCTAAAAAAATGATTACCAAATTTTTTTGGTTTGGTTGTGCTTATATAATCCCCCTTTAGTTATGAGGGATTTTGGACTCATTAAAACATTGATAAGACAAGTAAGAGAATTTGTAAATTTGGATACATAATCTATAGAAAAGACAATAAGGTGTGTAAGGGTTTGTTCTATGGTTGAAATATCTAAGATAGTCACATAAATGAATATAATTCATTTCTCTCATGGTTCTTTGATTCAATATTTAAATTATGAAGGTTTCCCTAAGCATTACTACAAATGGAACTAGGTAGGCCATACAATTGCAAGTTGTTCTACCAGATCAATTCCTAGCTTTGACCCATTTATCTTTAAAAAATGGATTAAAAAAGTAGGTATTCCAAATAAAGACTTTATTTAGTGTAATCATGGGATTTTTATGAAAAAACATATGCATCTCATAATTCAAGATGTGTTTTTTTGGGTCTAGCCTTTCTTGACCAATTTTTTTTCTTAGTCAATAACTTTTGTGAAACATTGTATTGAGATTCCTAGTTCTTCTTCTCCATTAGTAATTTTTCTTAACAAAGAACAAAAAATCAAGCCCACAGATAATTTTTGTAATAAATTAAGCAAATTTTAGAGGATAAGTACCACTTCCAACAAGCCTTATCACATGAGTAAAAAATAGAAATTTTAGATCTCATGGAGGATAAAGATAATTTGGCTTCCATTTTAATTACAACTATTACTTAGACAACAAGTAAGAAATCAAAACTAGACTATGGACCATCGAGAAAGTGAAATGGAAGGAGATTAGAAGCTAAAAAATTAAGGTTTAAAGCCCAAGACTCAATGGATGATGGTACATAATGGACTAGGGATGATCTCCTTACCAAGAGTAAATGAAAGAAAAATAAATGATGTTATCAAGGTAGGCATTGTCTGTAGAAGTTATAAGATTTTTATAAATGCACAAATATTATAGTTTTGGAGACTCTTCTATATGCTATGTAGCTTCTTCCTCACATCTTTTGGTAGTTCTTATTGATTTTTACTATTGAATCCTTCTTGTCTACTCCCTATAATGCAAGCATGAAGATTTCTCATTTTTAATTATAATTTTTTCAAAAGGGTATGTTCCCTCATCCCACAATTTAATTCATTTATAAAAAAACATTAAGTAGAATTTATGTAATTTATAAATAAAATAGTAAAATTATACACAAATATATAATATTTAACACATTTTTAAAAATAAAATAAAGACAAAAGATTTATTCATGAAAAACTATAGAACATAATAATAATAAGTAAAACTATTGAAATGCTTATATATTTTAACAATTAAAATATAAATCGTTATGTAGTTTTGTAAAAAAAAATAGTAAGTAATATGTTTTATAAATAAGATAATATATAATATTGTTTAAATAACTATATAGTTAAATATAAAATAATTTTTTTTATTAAATAAAATAGTTAGTAAAATTATTATAAAATAATTATGTGTTTTAAAAATAAAATAATAAGTAGTATTATTGAAATAGTTATATAGATAAAATATTATATAAATAAATGATATATGATAGTATATAAATAAAGGGCTCTAGGAAAATTCACCGCAATAATTCATCGATGGAAAATTCACTCTTAACAATTCATTGCGGAAAAATTAGCAATTCATCGCCATGGAAAATTAACGGCCAAAAATTCATGTAATTAATTTTTAGCGTTGTGAATTGTCATGGCGGTGAATTTTCTGTGAATTGTTGGCGTTGAATTTGTGATATGCCTAAATAAAGACATAATTTCAAAATTAAGTGCGTATAATATACAAGAAATAAATTATAATGGTAAAAGTAAGACCAATATACTATTATAATATTTATCATTTGCTTTTTCTTTTTACAAAGTCCAAGCACGGCTAGTTTTGAGTTGCACCAACCGTACAATAATCTTGTCAACTTTCTTTACATGGAGAAAAAATTGTTTTCACTACATATTTTTCCAACTGTTCAATCCTTTTACTAAGAGACAGGGAGGCACATTATTTATGAAATAAATAGCAGGGTTATGTTATTAGAAGTATTGAATAATATGGATATTTTTCTTGTGTTTCCAGTAAAGTAAAAGAAGGCACATAATAATTTATATAACGAGTTCATGGTAACATGAAGCAATAAGGAAACGTTGGACTGCAGAAAAGTGGAGGCTTATTTGCATCATTTCAAGGGTAGTAGCTCAAGGCATGAATTGCTCTCAATCATTTCTCTATATATAGTTGTTGCTGGATTTCTCCAATGGATTGAGGCAATTTCATTCTGAAATTAACCCAGTCAATTGATAACAATTTAAATCAGCTCTGCAAATGGGGATCTATGGATGTCAACAAATATGATTTGATTAAGCTGGGAAAAGTCTTTATGTTTGGTTCTTAGTGGTTGAAGTTGTCTATGGTGGTGGGATGGGATATAATTTATTGTTAGAGTTTTTCAATTTGAGTCAGGGGAGAGGATCAAGTAGTTGAGCATTTTGATTTTGGAATTCTCAAAATTCTACTTGAAAATCTCAAATCACTCTCAATTTTTTGCAGCAACTTATTTGCCAAGTCCCCTACTTATAACTAAGGTTTCAAAGTCACATCATCAAATGTGATGTCACATCAGCATGCATTTTGTTGAGGTGTCTAGAAAGACCAAAAAAAAAAAGACTGATAGTTGTGCACAAAATCATGTTTTATTAGTGTGTTGTTGTGGCATCACATGATTTGTTTCTTTTTAGATTTAAGGAATACATTTCATTCAGTTATGGGTACTCATCATGAACATTAACAACTTTAAAGTCACAACTATTGGTGCAATATTGTTAAAAATATTGAGCATTAAATCAACAAATGCTATAACAAGTATTAGAACATGCTTAACTACTAGATCATTTCCCCTAATACCTTTGTTTTTGTGCATCCATAGATTATGATGTGGAGGTTGGTGACTTTGGAAGTTGGTGGGATTTTTTCTTAAGAATTACTACTGAAATCTGAGGCTGCTTCATGTATTTTGTATAGCACAAGGCATGGTCCACTTCAGGATTCATTGGATAATTTCATCTTGGCTTTGAATAAACAAGATTGAGAGACCTGTAGATGGATCATTAGGAAGGTGAATGTGTAGATTTTCAAAGCCCAGGAAAACACAATAAAAATGACAGAAACAAAAATATAGTAACACAAGAACAAAGGAAACACAAAAAAATATTTTACACAAACACACATCAGTATTTTCTCCTCGAATAGTTGAATTCATTACATATGACCTCTCTTTATAGAGGTTTTTCATTTCCAATACTAAATATAGTTCATGCATGCATTAAACTAAAAATAGATTGTCTAAACATAAGACTGCACATGACTGTTATAGTCAACATGTAGTTACATGTAGTTACACACAATTATTAAAATTAACTGTTTTCTAATAAATTTGCATAGAATCTTCAGTGAGTTGCATGGCAGTGAGGCTTATGCATCATTTTCCAACATACTCCCCTTTGATGCCGAGACTCACAATACAGTGTTGAAGTTTTGTAAACTAAACCTGAGCAACTCAGTGTGCAAGATTACTATCACTCTAGTCTTATAGACTCTCTTGGATCACAAGGTTTTCCCTTTCTTTCTCTAACATAGAGAAGACCCACTATCTCTCAAATCATATGACACCTTTCAATGTGCTAATCATAACAAGCAACCATCAATGACTTGACTCAAAATTTCAAACTTTGTTTGACAACTATTGCTTTTAACATGCCAACATTTAGACTTATACAACCTTTTAAACATACCTGTAACTTTTCTCCAACCGGATCCATTGATCCATCCATAATCAATTTTCATACAATCTTTCTCATATTGTCCATTCCACTCTCTATTCCAACATGATTTTTCTGAATGATTCTTCAACCCACAAATTGTACAAGGATGAAGATCCCAACATTTCTCTTTTTTTATGTCCTCCCTTGTGACAATGAGAACATTCCATATACACTCCATACTTTTAGCTAATTTGCATGTACCTGTAACACTTGTTACATCATTTTTGTCTCTTTCACCATATCTAAGGCCTTCATTCTTTGACCTCATAACTGGCTGAATGGGCTCTCTCATTCCTTGTCCATGTTTTCCTAAACCTTTTCCTTCATATCTTGTTTTCTTCATAATTTTCAAACCAACACTCTTTTCAAACCAACCTTTGTTATTAACATCACAAGCTGGAAAATCTTTAGTTTCAAACACATCTTCATCTTCAACTTCACGTTCTTTACCTAAAGAAACTTTAGCTACATCACCCATATCAAATGAAGAACACAAATCATTCATATCACATGCAACATCACACAATAATGGCTTTGACCTCAAACACTCAATTTCTTTCTCCAACAACTTTAGCTTTCCTTCTAGATCTTCATTCTTTTTCTTGACCTCATCAAGCAACTTCAATATACCTTCTAGCTCTTCATTTTTCTTTTTCACTTTTTCTAATTCTTTTTCTAGATTTTCATTCTCACACAAATAATCACATCTTTCTTTTCCAAAATCTAGCATCTTTTCTATTAACTCTGAGTTACACTTTTTCAGCTTCACCAATTCTTCTATCAAACTATCTTTCTCACATATTAAATTTGAGGTTTCTTTCTTTTCTTTTTTACCAATCTTTCCCATTGAAACAAAAAATTTAAACTCACCTTGTACACTTTCACCTAATTGAATTTGCTACATCGATTTCTTCGTTCAGTAGCTTCTTTAATCTTCTCTTACCCTCTGAATCTTGTCTTTTACAAATCTCTTTTAAAAAAGATGAACAATTAATACAACACAATTTTATTTTACCTTCTTCGAATGCTGGAAGTTAGTCTTCTAGCCTTCACTGCAGACTTCTCTCCTTGGCAATTCTTCTTTTAAAAAAAAAACTATGATCAAAATTTCAGTGCCCCTTCTTTTAAACCAGCGGCTTCTGGATAGGTTCAAACTCTCCCTTGTCTTTAGTGGCTACACCTTTGATTTTCCTTTGCAATATCTCCTTCAACTTTCAAATCTTTTTTCTTATAGTTGCAGCTTCATTATCCTTTTCTTGTCTATGATAACAACAACAACCTACGCCCATGGGACTAGAGCAACTTCTTTCAGCTTAAAAAAATGATTCATACATTAAAACAATAGACATTAAAACCCTTCTCTGCAAAAACAACGATTTCTTTTCTCCTTGCAGCATCAAAAAATTAAAATGATCTACTTGCTGCAATTGTTTCCAATTTCTTTTATCACCTACATTGCCAAGTCTACTTTTAAAACTAAAGAAACACATATTTACTTCACAATTTTCTCTGTTTTTAGTTTGTAAACACATGCAAGAGAAACAAGAAAAACAAAGTACATCAAGTTGCTATAGCAATGTAGATTTTATTCAACTTCTTTTCTTGATGACCCACGATCTCACAAACACTGCTCTAATACTAATTGTAGATTTTCAAAGCCTAGGAAAACACAATAAAAATGACAGAAACAAAAATACAGTAACAAAAGAAAAGAGGAAACACAAAAAAATATTTTACACAAACACACAACACTCTTTTCTCCTCTGATAATTGAATTCATTACATATGACCTCTCTTTATAGAGGTTTTTCATTTTCAATACTAAATATAGTCCATGCATGCATTGAACTAAAAATAGATTGTCTAAACATAAGACTGCACATGATTGTTACAGTCAACATGTAGTTACACATAGTTATTAAAATTAATTGTTTACTAATAAATTTGCATAGAATCTTCAGTGAGTTGTATGGTAGTGAGGCTCATGCATCATTTTCCAACAGAATGACAAGGTGCAGGAGATTTTCTTCCTTTACAGAATGGCTTTCTATGGTGCGGGTTCTGGTATTTGTCATGGTCTCTAACTTCCTGATGCTGAAGACACCAAAAGTGATAGAAAGTAACTGTTTGGAATATTTATCCATACTTGTTTGCTTTGCTATAAGGTTTGCATCTATTCAATACTTATGCTATGTGTAGGATTACAGTTGTCTATTTGATGGTTTCATTAGGTTTAATATCAACTTTTGATTGAATGCAATGTTATGGGGATGCTTAGCTTTGGCTTAGTTTTTGGTGTTTTTTGGATTGATGATTCCAAAGATGTACTCGTTCCTCCTTGTAGGTATTTCTCTCAGATTATTTAATCCAAACCATCATTGTACTCATTTTGTCATATTTGCACTACAGTGCAAGTAAACCCTACGTATGGTGCTACCTTAACATTTAAAATCTCTGATTCATTCCCCTATTTTCGTTCTCTTTTTCCTTTGCTTACCAGGGATCACAATCCTTCAGTGTGGACTGGCTTCTCAATCGATTTTATTTAAATTTATCTTTTTGTCCTTTGTTCTGCATGATCCTATACAACTTTAATATATGGGACTACCTTTGTATAGAATTTATATAGCGGTGATCCCACAATACTGGTTTACAATTTCTGGGAGATCTTGATTTTTGCTGAAATCACATAATTTTAGAAAATATAATGATTTAAGCCTTGAAAATTTCCATTTAAAAGATTCCAATTGAAGGGGGTTTGATTGAACCACCTTATATCAAACCCCCTTGGAAAGAACCCTGCTAGTTTTAAACCATACCTATAATAGAGTCTCCTTTACACCTATCAAAATACTGATAAAAAACCACTTTTGATTTACCTTTTGGGGGATCAAATGAATTCATTTAAAATTTATTTTTTGTAAGTATGTATCCCTTATTATAAGCTTCCCAAAAAGTATAATTTTAAATAAATTTAATTTTATTATTATATTTATTTCTTTATTTCTTGTGAATGTAGGTTTTTCACTGAAAATCAAGCTCTTTGTTCTGCACATGTGGAAAAGCAGTAGATTATCAAAATAAAATTGAAAAATATCAGTGCACTAGATATTGAAGTCCTTGATCCAACAAAAAAAATAAAAATTGATACGTACAAAAAAAGTTATGTTGTATGTACAGTCCGCCTATGTCTGAATTGTAATTGGTTTGACTTTGAAACTTGATTAAGGAAAAAATATTCAATAAAACACTATAAAACCAAATGAAAGTGCTAGATATCATAGTTACAAATCTAAATTCAAAACAATTATAATTTTATCCTTCATGGAAAAAAAGTTATGTTGTATACAGTGAGCATCACTCCTTAAAAATGGTGTTTACTGAAAAAAATAGTTTTCGAAGGAGATGGAAAAAGAAGTGCAATCTGATTCCAAAATTTTTGAAAAAAATATATTTAGAATCTACAGACAAAATGTCACAAATCACTAGTTTGCATCATCTTCAAATTCTTAACAATTTAGCTGCAATAGGTGCCTGAAAGTGAAGATTTAGTTAGAAAAAATCAGTTCAGTGTCCAGTTTGGCCAAAAAATGTAAACCAGTATTGTCAAATCACTCATAGCTATTTAGTAAGTTTTGGTGTGGGTAATTTCCATAAAAAAAAAGAAAGAGGACTTTGTTCTTTAAAAAGAATAGAGTTGAAGCTCTTATGCAAGTGGCTTTAGAAAAGGGAAGACCACTTTGTTTTTTTTCTATGTATTTAGAGTAAAGAGCTGAAATTCTATAATAAGTTTGTTTTAAATATCAATATATATGTACAACAATATTTTTGTTTTTTATTTTTCTATTCTATTTTTCCACTATTTATTTGTCTATCCCTTCATCCAGTATCATAGCTAAGGTTTTGCCAAATTCAAGTTCATTAAAGGTTATTAAAGTATAGGTCATTAGAGCAAGATCATCATAGCCAACTATGATAGTTTCAACCACAAGCTTTCCAAATCTTCAAATTCTCTAGTTCAATAGCAAAAATCATGATTATTGGTCAATCACAATGAATGCTTTATTCTAAACTCAACACATATGAGAGATTGTAAATAATTTTATTTTCTTAAACCGACTGATGTAGTAGCATGCATTGCTCTATCTCAAGTAGAGAAGGATTTATTCAGAGATAATAGAAAGGAGGACTCCAAAGATCTCCTCTACATCGAGATCATTTTTCTAAGGGTTGCAATAACTACAAAGTCAAAGCAAGCATGAGATATCCTTCAAACAACATATCAAGGAATGGTCAAGGTAAAAATTTCTAAGTTGCAAATGTTAAGAAGAGATTTTTAAACCATGTATATAAAAGACTCTAAATCAATTTCAAGGAAAAAATTATGACAAATCTCAAGATCAATGTCATTATTACAAAAAGTATGTCAATTATTCAAATGAATGTAGGAAAAACAGTTTGATTTCAACATGTTGGGTGAATATTCTGTAATCCCTTTACGGATTACAAAATGTGAATTTCAGGCATAGTTGTTATGAGATAAATCTCTCGTCTTAGAAAGGGGAGGCTCCCTTCTTACTGCTTACTGGAAAGAAAAAAATATATTCTATACTTTACAATATATACACTATTTTAAACATGTAGGGTGTGTGTTACATTCCTCATTTTCTCTTATTTCAAATTTTTTTTTTACAATGTTCCACGATGTTATTTCGTAATGCCTTACAATTCTAAGTATAAACCTAAGCAATAATTCCTGATATTCTTAATTTGACAAAGCATAATCTAAGAAAACCAGCATAACCAAAAGATATGTAACTAGAAAACACATGAAAGCACAAAGTCTTTTTGTTGTTCCCAATGAGAATTATTCAATAACCAGTGATGTAAATGGAGCACAAAGTCTTCCAATTCATGCCGCAAAAATCAACGAACCGAATGAATATTTCCAAGCTCAAAGTCTTGACAATTCTTCACCAAAAGATATTAATAGCACACATACAACTCCAAGTAAATCATATAGCACAAATTCTACAAAACTTAACTTGAATGCCTTCCAATCACAAATAATGAAATACCACCTATCCAATCATATAATAAGATAAATTAGTGAGAAAGACATAAGAACATTCCCACTCATTTGAATCTGATCCAAAACAAAGGTTGGTATGCAAATTCGCCTTCTTTATTGATTGAAATTGATATGCAGTTTGAACTCAAAGTTTCAAAGTGGGAATACAATTTTGGCATCACTTCATTTCAAAATATTAAAGGTCCCTAATACAAAAGAGCTCTCTCATATTTATAGATGAGAGCTAAGAGCTATTCTAGGAAAAAAGTCTAACTAATTTGACTTATTCAACAACACATTCCTTTTTGACTTAGGACTAGTGCTATTTTTACATGTAGTTGCATCAATACAAAATGACATGTAAAAATTTCAACGCCTATTTTCATAAAAGAATGAAAATACTAAAATTTAAACAAGGCACATTTAGCTTTCTCCACCATCTTTCTCCAAGAATTCTTCATATTTCTTCAAGATCGCTTGAACTTCTTTATCATTGGGACCTATGGTATGTCTGGAAATGGAAAGAACTCATTTGATTGAGCCCTTTATGGTGTTGCATTCTTCTTGATTCCTTTCAAGAAAAACTTTCAAATTATTTAGAGTAAGAAGAATATCCATTTTTTTTCCATTGAAGCTACTAAGAAAGCTTCGTCTTCAAATTTGTTTTGGAACATGGATGTATATTCCTAGACAACTGAATTGGTGGGAAGAACTTTCTGGTTTTATTTCATGACTTTCTTGTTTGATGATGGATCAGACATTTGTGGAACAACAAGAAATCAATCAAAATCAATTAGGAATCTAGACACAAAAGATCATAATGGCATGGAAGAGTAGCTGCAAAAATTTCATATTTTCCAGTGTTAAAGAAAAAGCAACGTTTTATGCACTAGTGGAAAAATTCTGAGCGACTGCATATGCTTTAGCAATTCAGATGCAGAGGTGGAGAAAACAAAGTTCTTGCATGGGGTATTACACTTCAAATGTAATGGCTCAAAAATTATGAGATATTACATGTTGGATGTAAAGGTGGAGAAATTTTGAGCTAATACATGGGATATTTAACTTTAGATGCAAGGGCACTAAATTTTTGAGCTACTGCATGAAAATATGCAAGGGCATTGAATTTTTGAGCTACTGCATGTGACTTAGGAACTTGGATGCAAAGGTGGAGAATAACCTCATCATTGCATGAAAATATGCAAAGGTGGAGAAAAACCCTGACACTACATGTGCAAGTGTGCTAAAATTTAGCATGACACTGCATGTGCACAAGCTCAGAAAAACCCTGAAATTGCATGTGCACAAGCTTAGAAACACCCCGACACTGCATGTACACAAGCTCAAAAAAACCTCGACACTACAATTGACAGAAAATATCTAGGCACAAGACAACATGCAAGGGCGTTGAATTTTTGAGCTCCTGCAATTTTTTTTATTTTTTGCATTTTGACATGTAGGGGTGCTAAAATTTAGTGCTCCTGCAAGTGCTAAAAAATTTCTAACTCTGAAAATTGAATTTTCAGAACTTCGTTTAAAATGCGAATTTCGACGAACCAACAAAGGTTAATTCTCATAATGACTTTCTGGGGATGGGGGACCACACACAAGGACCAATGCAATTCATCTTGTTTTGTGTGCTTAGAGTTTGTGAGCTATGAAACAAACAAGTTTTGTAGGGGTTATCCCATGAATTGAGCATAGTTGAATTTGAGGATAACAACGGGCTCTAGGTGGGGAACTTCCTTCGATCACTCTTTGAAACAATCAAAGGGGGAATAATTCTAGTCTCTAAGTTCCTCCATCTATCCATTGGGTGTAGAGTTGGATGACAAAACAAAAATACACAAAGAGTCTCAAAAAGAAAAAAAGAAATTGTTTTCACCAAAAAGTTGGTGAATCTTGAATAGTCCTCTCCTTCCGTCCCATAATGCATCATACAATGCTTATGCCAAGATCCCATACATGATTGTGATAATGTTGCATCCTTTCATTTTTTGTTTGATACCAATTCCTCTTTTGAAAACTCACTAACTTAGCATCACCTTGAGTATAATTTTTTTTATTTCTTCTTTACATGCAACTTCAATCCCTAACAACAATGCTTGATATTCAATGATGTTATTAGCATTATCAAACTGTAGTTTGAAAAAGAAAGGGAGGATATTTCCTTCAAGAGGTATGAGAACAATTCCTGCTCCCAATCTTGTACACAAACAACTATCATCAAATTCAACATTCCAAACATCATTTGGATCTACTAAACTAATAGTTTCAAAATCTATGACTTCTTCATCTGAAAAATTTTCAACATCTGAAGAAGACTCCCTGTCTGAAGAAGATTCTGAATCTAAGGAAAATGATCCATGATTTTCTTTCTCTTTGCTTGAATTTTTACCTGAAGACTCAGATACTTCATCAATTTGTAAAAGTAAAAGCTCAGCCTAGGAGACTCAAAGAGAATTTGAGCCTTCGAGTCTTCTGATTTTTTTATAGAAAACTTTACTTCCCTTTTCGAAAATAGTTTCTACATCACACCTTTGACAAGTATTCTTGATTCTGACCAGTCCATATTTATCTCACCTCCTACATCCTTGTAGAAGTTGCATCCTAGAAAATACCATATGACACAAGAACATATGCCACCAAGACTATCATTTTAATCTTCTTCTCTGGGAATGCGGCAAAGGAAAATTGTGCATCCTTGCTTTGTCTAACCAAAGGCACTTGTTTATTCTCCATCGAAAAGAAACATCCAAAAGTTTTTTTAAGATTCAATTCCAAAGCAGTAGCTACTTTAGCAAGCATAACATTGTCATAGGCTCCATAATCAATTACACAGTTACTCAGCTTATAACCGTTTACTAATAATGAGATGTAAAATGGGTCTATCCTCCTGGGGATGGATGATGGAGTGGATACCAAGTTGCTTTGAGGAGGTCTAGGCTTGGAAGAAATTGGGATGCCATGAGAGGATTCTCAACTTTGATGGGTTCCCTTATCCTTAACAAACTTGACAAGTCTATCAAACTAATCAGGATTGGCTTTTAGATATTCAACTTCTAACATTTGAATCTTGGTTTTCTTAGCATGGTCAATTATATCAAAATCCTAAAAAGAACTCATCAAAGAGGATGGGGTAATATCATTGATAAGTTTAGCAATTGGAATAATGGTCTTTGGAACTAGAGTATTGGCCTTGGGTGTTGAAGAAGATACAAGAGGATGAATAACACTTACTTGTTTTGTTGTTGTTATATCCTTTAACTGTACCAGCAAAGGAGTTCCCCTTTTGGAAATAGTCATTGGAGGTCATGGACTATCCTTTGCTTTCATCACATCAATTTGAGGTTGATCAAGTTGATTTTGTTGTGAACAAGTAAAAACATCATAAGCATCAATCATCAATTCTTCTTCATCTGATTCTTCTTTGTATTGCAAAAATCCAATTTTAGAGTCGCCAACCACTTGGAATAGATCAAAATTTTCTTTAGTAGGATATTTTGATTGCGAATAATCCTCTTGCTCAGCTTCATAGTATCCCATTGTTGTATTTATGGGTGGTGGAGCTTCAAGAGCAAGTCTTCCTTGCGGTGCAAGAAAACAGTTCTGATTTTTGTTACTAGAATAATTGGAAGAATTCAAGAAATTTTTCCTAGGAATGTCCTTATAGGAAGCATTAGATGATCCTTAAGAAACTTGCTTCTTCAATGTGAACAACTCATTTTATAGCCTTTGTACTATGGGATCCGTAGTGTTGGAATTGTTATTAGAATATGAATAATTAGATGTTTTCCCTCTATTTCTATTTGTATTATTCCTTATTTTGCTGAAAAGTATTAAATCATCTTCGAACTTAGTAGCTAGTTGTTGAGAAACTTCAAGATTAGGTAGGAATTCCATACGCAACAAGAAGCTTACCTCTGGAAGTTATGTGTTGATGAAAAAACACTTAAGATTATGGGTTGTTAGTTTAGCCTCAATAGGAATCCTTGTTACCAACTTGTTGAATTTGGCCACAAACTCACACATGGGTTCATGTGCCTATTTCTTCATAGTTGTGAGCTAACATAACAAGGCATGTGCATATTCAGTAGGCTTGAACCTCTCTTCAAAATTAGTACAAAGAGTTTTCCAATTGGTGACAGCACAAGGAGCAAGAGTATAAAACCATTCCATACCTACTCCTTGTAAGGTCTCAATAAAAAAAATTATAGAAACATCCTTGTGGTCAACGCCAAGAACACCACATACAATATAGAAAGCAACAATATGTTCATCAAGATGTTGCTTACCATCACCATAGAACGTGGGGATATTCTTACAAGAAACATGAGGAAGTTCATGCAAAGGAGCTGCCAAATTTAAAGGGCCAAAAGCATTACCCCAAGGTCCAAGAGGTGGAGGTTGAGCCATAGTGCTTTGAACAATAGGTACTACTGGTCCAATAGGTAGAACTCTGTGAAAAACAAAAGATTCACTTGAAAGTGGTGATCTTATTCTTTGAGGAGGATACTCGCAGTGCATTGCAACAATGACCTTGCTCGCGGAGGAGAAGGAAGAATATTATGGCGCTACAACAACTCAAAAAATGGATCAACCACACCTTGCACCCTTTGACCTCATGTATAACTTCTGTATTCCAGAATGAAGACTTGAAATGAAAGAAAAATTAGCAACAAAAATGTACACATTCTTACAATAAGACACTGGAGTACTTGACTACTTCAATTGAAAGTATGAGGCTTTGATTGTCTGCTTGTATCCGCAAAAAAATTGCCAAAAAACTATTGGGTGAATATTCTGTAATCCCTTTACAGATTACAAAACATTAATTTCAGCCACAATTGTTATGAGATAGATCTCTCCTCTTAGAAAGGGGAGCCTCCCTTCTTATTGTTTACTGGAAGAAAAAGTAAACTATTCTAGACTTTACAATATATACACTATTTTAACCATGTAGGGGTGTGTTACACTCATCATTTTCTCTTATATCAAAAAATGTATTTACAATGTTCCACAGTGCTACTTCGCAATGCCTTACAATTCTAAGTATAAACCTAAGCAGTAATTCCCGATATTCTTAATTGACAAAGCATAATCTAAGAATATCAGCATAACCAAAAGATATGTAACCAAAAAACACACGAAAGCACAAAGTCTCTTCATGTTGAGAATTCTTCAATAACCAGTGATGTAAATGGACCACAAAGTCTTCCAATTCACGCCACAAAAATATCCATGAACCGAATGAATAATTCCAAGCTCAAATTTTTGACAATTCTTCACCAAAAGATATTAATAGCACACATACAACTCCAAGTAAATTATATAGCAAAAAGTCTACAAAACTTAACTTGAATTCCGTCCGATCACAAATAATGAAATACCACCTATCCAATCATATAATAAGATAAATTGGTGAGAAAGACATAAGAACATTCCCACTCATTCGAATCGAATCTGATCCAAAACAAAGGTTGCTATGCAAATTCGCCTTCTTTATTGATTGAAATTGATATGCAATTTGAACTCAAAGTTTCAAAGTTGGAATACAATTTTGGTAGCAATTCATTTCAAAAGATTAAAGTTCCCTAATACAAAAGATCTCTTTCATATTTATAGATGAGAGCTAAGAGCTATTCTAGGAAAAATTTTAACTAATTTGACTTATTCAACAACACATTCCTTTTTGACTTAGGACTAGTGTTTCTTTTACATGTAGCTGCATCAATACAAAATGACATGTAAAAATGTCAACGCCTATTTACATAAAAGCATAAAAATACTAAAATTTAAACAAGGCACATTCAACTTTCTCTGCCATCTTTCTCCAAGAAGTCTTCATATTTTTTCAAGATCACTTGAACTTCTTTATCATTGGGACTTGTGGTATGTCTAGAGATGGAAAAAACTCATTTGATTGATTCCTTGATGGTGTTGGATGCTTCTCGATACCTTTCAAGAACAACTTTCAAATTATTCAGAGTAAGCAAAATATCCATCATTTTTTCCATTGAAACTACTAAGAAAGCTTTGTCTTCAAATTCCTTTTGGAACATGGATGTATATTCCTGGACAACTGAATTGGTGGGAAGAAATTTTTTGTTGTATTTCATGACTTTCTTGCTCAATGATGGATCACATTTTTGGAACAAAAAGAAATCAATCAAAATCAACCAGGAATCTAGACACAAAAGATCAGAATGGCATGGAAGAGTAGCTGCAAAAATTTCATGTTTTCCAGTGTTAGATAAAAAACAAGGTTTTATGCACTAGTGGGAAAGTTCTGAGCGAATGCATATGCTTTGGCAATTCAAATGCA
>VDFB02379711.1:116457765-116582130 GCA_007258455.2 Sequoia sempervirens
ACTCAATTGCATTTACACATTTATATTATCAATCTTACTATTTGTACATTAATATTCTATGTATAAAATATGAAGAAGACAATCAAACTTGGATGCAACATCAACCTCAAAGGCACATACGTCATGCTGATTTGATTGGAGGTGATTCTTTTCCAAAATTTGAAGAATGGATTGCTAATGCAGTCAGGGATGCAAAAGAAGAAGGTCAATATATAACAACAGAGGAAAGTGAACTTTCACAATCTCCACATTTATGGGCTATGCGTTTCAGTGGAATGTGGGCCTATGGTAGTCATTTAAGAGTGGAAGAAAAGACAAAGGAAAGATAAATTTTGATTTTGTTGTTAATGCTGAATTTATTCACAAGACTAAGAAGAAATTTTATGTTGGATTCATCCAACAAATTATTCTAGTGGACTATGGTGAAAATAGTCCTATATCATTAAAATGTAAGTGGATCCGACTTTCTACAATACAATTTAATGAGTATGGATTTGTACGTACAAATAGAAGAAAATTTTTATCAGAGACAAATGAGCCGTATGTTTCCCCTCTTCAAATTAACCAATCATTTCTAATTGATGATGTAAGAAGCCCAACATGGTCGTATGTCATTCAAATAGAGTCTCGTTTAAAACAAAAAATCATGGAATTTGTTGATATAATGTCTGATGGGAAATATGTTAATTTACAAGAAACATTCGAAGAAGTGGATGAAGATGATGATGGAGTGTTTGAAGAAGACATTTTGATTACCAATGAAGAGATTGGGAGATAAAATGCATTGCATGTCACAGATGAGGATAAGGAAGAAAATCAAGCAGATGCAAACATGAATGATCAGGATTCTGATCTTGCTAGAAATATAGATGATTATGATGATGCTTTGTCACCTTAAGAGGTTAGCTTGTCACCTAAACTTTGGTTATATGTATGGTGTAATTTATTATTGAATGTAATAAAGATTTGAGTATAGGTATGCTTATACACTATTGTTTTACTAATACATTTTTTAATGTAGTCATCATTATTCTACTAGTACATTGTATACAAAACCTGAAATGTTCACTGTTGATTTGAAGTGCATTTAAAGTTAGGTTCAATCATTCTTCTTAGTTTTCTTACTTTTTTGAAAATTTGAAATTAATTTTTTTTAGTTAGAATATAATTTCTTGTATTTCCTATATGTTTTCTAGATTCAAACATATAATGAACATTTGTGATTTAATAATACATATAGATATCTTAACATTAGGTGAACTAAGCCTCCCCATTACAAACAAAGAAATGATCTCTTATGCCTGACTGACAGTGAAAACTAAAACTGAGAGACTGCAAAATTAGAAAATTGTTCAATCTTTTCAATAAAATGATATCTAAAATAATGCATTCATAATAAAATCCAATACCGCACTACCGCAATAGTCAATAGAGGTATGCATGAGATGGAAGGACATATAGGTCAATGCACAAATGCTTACCACAATACCATGGCAACCAAACATGAATACCGTGGGGTGGCGATGAGAACATGTTAACAACTAAAGTAAATTGTAGCCCCACAAGGGGTAAACAGTGACACTATGGTATGGTGGTGAACAATCACTCAACTGCTAGAATTAACCCATTGTCTCGTGGGAGTCGAAAGTGGTGTGTGTGGGGTGGCGGTACTACTACCACTACCCCACAACGGTCTTGATATGAAAGAGTGGTATGGGGATGAATAGTCACTCAACCACTAGAATAACGAACCATCTTGTGGGAGTCCAAAGGGGTGTGCGCAGGGTGGCGGTACTACTAGTGCTAACCTATAGCGGTCTTGAAATGAGAGAGCAATACTGTGGTACAAGCTATCAATGCATTAAATTATTACACCGTTTGATTTCCCAAGATCAATGAAATGTATTCAAACTCAAAATATGCGAAGATTCTAAAATATTTTGCATGAATTCACATTACTAGTGAGGTGACCAAGCTCAACAACAAATATTACTTGGGACTCGATGACATTTTGAAAATAATTCACAAAGCTCAGCGTACCAGAGGCAAGGGAGTTCCAGTAGGAAAAATCTGTAGCTATTATTTCATTGGGTAAGTTCACACAAACCCTCTATAGCAAGTGCATAAGAACTGAATTTGCTTCTACAAGTAGACACTTAAAAAATCAAGCAGGAGTAAATTCTTCATCTTGCCACCCAAAAGAAGTCAACTTGCAAGTAAAAAGGAAGAGTCCACAATTTCTAAATCAAAGAAGAGGTCCCTACAACAATCCATTTTAGATGTGTTACCTAATTATATAGACAAAGGATCCAAAAAGGTATTTAAAGATACAACCCATGGATGTAGAGACCCAATTATCCCTATCTCAGGGTGGGATCTGTTTTGGTACTTCTATGAAAAAAGGTTGAGAAGATTCTAGTTTCAAATCCTTGGACCTTAGGTTTGGCCAAATTGATAGTCTCAAATGTCTTTTTAGATGTTGAGTTTATTAAAGTATTGGCACAATATTATCACCTGGCTACCAGGACTATAAGAATGACAAATGGTTCATCATTAGTGGTGCTAACTAAAGAAGCAATTATAGAGTGTTTTATGTTAAACAAGCAAGCTATCACTACGATTGACTTGGACATCTAATTGATGAGGATTATAGGAAATTGAGGAAAACCTATAGGAGTGATGAACTTCATGTAATGCCCCGCCACGCAACCCTAGAGGAAGTTGCAATTCATTACTTAAACGTACCAATTTTTTTTTTGTTTAAGAACAAATAATCATGTAAAATGAATACATATTGCCAACAACCTCTAAGGCCATGAGACAAAGATTACTTAAAACCCAAACAACAATTAACATCAAAAGAAACCAAAACATTAATCGCTTACAGAATTAAGATTACATACATCCCATACAAGATAAATTACAACAAGGATGATAAATACCTCAAGATTCCAATTAACAACATTTAAACAATAAGATTACAACACTCATTCCCCGAATGAGGTAAATTCAATAATCATGATTACAATTTAGAAACTCCACCTCAATAACAAATGAGGGGGTAATAAAATACAATAAGAACCTGAGAGAACAAGACATGAGAAGAAACTGATTCCCACGAGCTCTCCCACTGGAAATCCCGACCACGCGATCAAGAAGAAGAACCAATGGAAAAGAATGCACGCCACCCGACCACGTGGAACCCAAAGGCCCCACTCCCTCCGTGCTAGGAGATAGTAACAAGGATTTCCTAGACAAGACCATCTACCTCTAGACACAAGCTAGCACACTGAACTGAAACAAGAACAAAACCCACATTACTTAACACAATGGTTACAATGCTTCCAGAGTACAAAATCGAGTACCATCACTGTACAAAATAAACCAACGGTACAACACCATACCGACTGCTGTCATAGGAGGAGTGTCATCGCAAAGGTTGCATGGGATCTCCTGGAAAGTCTTCCTAGGTCCCGGCCCCCCTCTAGGGATATCCTGGAAACCTCAACCGACTCCCGGCCCCACATGCACACTAGAGCGGGATCGATTATCTCTCGTAAAGACGAGATAACGATCTTGCCATTCCAGGCCTTCCCGACTCATCTCAAGTCTCGTACAAGCCCTTGAGCCAATGAGAGAGGCTAAATTATCTTATTAATGTTCAAAGCTATTCTCTCCCTAGTAAGTTAATTTAATTTTCACTTAATTAACTAACTCTCACACGAGTTATCCTGGAGCCACTTTGGGCCCGGCGCTCGTTTGAAAGCCACTCCCCTATCGACAACACAAAACTCAACCACATGCCAAGGGTAGACAATGCACTAACACTTATCACAAATAATCAAACACCTCAACAGGTAACACATCACTACGGATGTCCAAAACTGAAACCAAAGCGTGCACTACCCAAGGCTAACACCAAGTTGACTAACATAATGAAACCCACATAACAGCTGGTAACTCGACTCAACCACGAATCACAAGGTCACACAACCCGTTCAAAGAACCAGGTAACCACTTAAGCTTAACTCACACAATATCCAAGATAGCCAAAGCAAAACATAAGAGACATAGCATCATCTCAAGAAAACACTGCTGGAAGACTTACATGATCAACAAGAAACGACTTAAAGTCAACACTCATATAATCACACGTATAACCACCCATACCAATAAATGAACCCATACCAGGAAGATTCACAAAACATTCACCCTCCTTCCACAACATCGAAGGCGAACAAATAAACACTGAAAATATTTCAGACAAATAGGAAAGCTAATGTTCGGATTTCCTAACTCCATTCAAACACAGATTTCATAACTTGCATTTATCCAGTCAATTGATCCCATTTCTATGCACGACATTGGAATATATAAAGAACAGATCATTTACTCTAAATTTCATAACCATATCCATAATCAAACACTTTAATGATGCAGCTTTCTGGTTAAAATTAAATCAACTGTTCTCCCTAAGTTTCACTAACATATTCAAACTCAAGGTATTTTAATAAATAACCTTTAAATTAAATCACTTAATCCATTTTGCAACAAAGGACATTCAATCAACTAAAATCGATATTTCAAATAAGACGTTAGATTTTCCAAACTCCACTCTTGCCTCTAAAAGCATAACGATAATCATCTTAATATATTTGAATTATGACACCCCTTAACGCGTCTATTAAATAAAATACCATTGCGAAATCCATACAATTAAATATAAAAGCATGTTGACATGATTATTTACAAACAAATATTCAAAGTATGAATATACCTTCATGTACAAAGATACTCAATTTAGCCAACTATTATTTTAACAAATATAAAAAGAAGAATTCCATTAATTACAAAATATATCAAATAACTTATATAAATTTTAATTACTCATCTTTCTAAAACCATATGATTAACATATAAAATAAAATACATTTTAATTTATACAAAAATTTCATTTAATTTAATATATATTAAATATATTATATTTTATATAATATATAATATTAAACATTATAAATATTATATAAAATATAATATAAAATAATATTTATAAAATTTAAATTGAAATAAAAAGTAATTTTCGAATTTAGAAAAAGCATAGGTAAAAGGGCCGAAGCCCAGGGCACGCAGCCCCTGCCTCCCGCCGGGCGGCGGTGGCTGTGTGCAAAGCACACACCGCCGCCTCCCTGCGGGCGGCGGTGGCTGTGTGTTCACACACAGCCCGCCCCCCCCGGGCGGCGACGGCTGTGTGTTCACACACAGCCCACCCCCTGCGGGCGGCGACTACTGTGTGCTCACACAACGGACGCCTCCTGCCGGGCGGCGGCCGCGGCGGCTGTGGGGTGGGGTTTGACCTCCCCACCTCACCAAAAAGAATTTTTTTTATAATTTATTTCTGCATTTTCCAGAAACGAAAATCAATAAAATTTTATGGGGTTCTACCCACAATTTAAAATTTCTACAATAACAAATATACTTGTATATATATTTGTGGGTATCTCCATATATTGATATATATGGTTGTATTCACGAATATATATACTCAAATCTTGATTTCATATCCAAATTGTAAAAATAATCCAACCCAATTCAAAAATATAGAACTTATTTCAAAACAAGAAAATGGGTTTTCAAAATCTAGTTTTAACATTGAGTTTTCTTGGATTTTCTTTCCATAACTTGGTATAAATTTCTTGTTTGGTTTCCATTCCAAATCTATCTACCATTTACCAATTTTAGGAGCTTTTCCATGAATTTCCACAGAATCTAACACTATATTTTCAATCATACAAAGTGAGCAAGAAGATGAAAGGAGAAATGATGGAACCTTGTGTTTCCTCCAAAATTGCAAGCTTTCACCATGGAGATTTTTCAAGCACTCTTTCAACTCCACCATCTTAGCCTCCTCCAAGCCTCTCCACCCAAAAAAATTCAAAACCAAGAATCCATAGAGAAGTTGAAAGAAAACCCTAAATAAAAATATATCCTTTTTCCAAACTTTCCAAATTCAAATTCAAATTCAACCTCTAATTCCAATTCTAATTCTAATTAAATTCAAATACAAATGCAAACTCACTTTCAAATTCAAACTAAATTCAATTTTCAATTCAACTTTTCACAAATATCTTTCCCCCAAAAATAGCCAACTATTTTAGAAAATATCTTTTCTACCCCAAGTCATTGCATAAGAAAACATTTGAATTTTTTAATAACTTAAAACAATTTTCCAATTCCAATTTGAATTCAATATATTTTAGCACTTTATATTCAACAAAAGAATTAAATCTTTTACACTTTTAATTCAAAAAGGAATAATTTAATTAATTCACACAATTAATTTAAATTATCAATAAAATAAATCTAATCCACTATTAGATTATTTTATTAATTTATTTAAATTAATTAATATAGTAAATAATTTCCTAGCATTACAACCAAGAGCATTTAATCAGCAGTTAAGCAACATAAGCCATTTTAACTTGAATTTAATTAAAGATCAAGGTGATCAGGGCAACATGAAACAACCAAACCCGACTACAACCCGACGACACTCGGTGACTAGGGTAACGACTTGACACAGAAAACCTAGCTACTATCTCCCAATTAGTTTCTGTTGGTCAATGGACACGCTCAAACTTGGAAACCAGGTGGAGTCGATGTCATATACCTGCCAACCTGCAACAAAGAGCATGTCGAACGTGCATATATACATAATATGATCAGACACACTGTGAAGAGGAAATCTCATAATCGTAGGGCACTCGCAAGCGAGTGATACAATCTCGTCCCCTTCACCAATACAATCTCACTAACTGACACATCTAACATCATTAACATGATCAACAACATAGAACATCGTTAAATCAGATATCTTCTAAGTTAATCCAAAACATGCCATAGGGGTAACATTAGGATAACATCACATCGAAATATATCATTCACATCGTTTAACAGATAGCGGTCAAAAGCAACCAAGTTCCAAAGTCAAAGCATAATCAAACACAACTATTACAAAGAAAACACTGCCGATCAAAGAGCCAAAACGGAGGGGTGTTACACTTCATTTACACATGAAAAAGGGTGTAAACAATAGGAGGATACCTATCTCCCCCTCCCAAAATGGGTCATTTTCCATAGAAGACTTCCAAGTATATTTCAAAAGAACTTATTTTGCTTTGTGCCAAGTGCTTGGAATAGATGTTGAAGAGAATGCCAACCTATCTCATGATGGTGGCAATGAGGATACAAAATCCTGAAGTCAACATTGAGTATGAATTTATTGCTGAAATTGAGAAAGGGCTACATGAGGGACTTTTGCAAGTAAGAGAGAACTTAGTTCACGTCACTTTTAGGAAATAATCTCTTTTGTGTCATTTAATATTGTACCAAAACAAAAATAGATGGACTAAAATAATGTGTTTTGGAATGACTGATGATGAAGGGAATAGGTTTCCTGTACAAAATTGGTGTTACATTTGGGATAGTAGATGTAAAAATGGTGATTATGTAATATTTCATGATGATTTCATAGTAAAGGTCATGGCCAATCTTGGTTATATTTCACCAAGATTTCCTAATAAAATCATGCAAGTATTAAGACCTTTAGCATTGAAGCCAAAGCAGGGAAACACTCACAATTTTGGTGATTGGTTCTTCTTAGCAGACCAAATAGTAATAAGGGTCTATGGGTGTCCTCAAGCCCCAATTTTTTTTCCTAAATTTGTTCTATTCGAATTGCATTTTTAGAATTTATGTGGAAAATGCTATGGATGGAGTAGGATGTTATGAAAAGACATAAAAAGGGGACATTCCTCCCTAACCTAATTGAATGTGAGGAGCTATCCATAGGGTCTAACACTCTTGAAGAAATGCAAAACTATTTAAAGATGCGGTATTCATTGAAGTCATGAGGAGAAAGGTCTTTGATCCTGAAGGGCATATTAATTTTATAAAGCAGACACTTCTCACTAAAGCTTGGATTACCCATGTAATGGATTATGAAGAAGATGTAATGAGAAATTGCTTTACACCTGATGAATTTTTTCAGAGGAAGAGGAAGTGGTAAATCATAAAGAGGCTTGAGGAGGAGAAGAAGAAAAGGGACACTGGATTCCAAGGATTATATGTTGAAGAAAAGGATCCTATCAAAAGGATGAACATAATAATTGACAACTTTGAAAGATTATATGTTGAACCAAAAAAGAAACCTGAGGGTCAATCTTCGAAACCCTCCAAGCTTCCCATCAAACCAAGTGGTATTGTAATCACAGATCCCCTAATAGACACTGCCATAATACAATCAGAAACATCCCCTGAGCAACCAAGTCCTAAAAGGAAAAAGACACAGTGGCCCCTTAGTGGCATATGAAATAAGTGAAGGAGTAGGGGATACTAAAGAGGTGGTCGATGTACTTTTGAATTTTAAAGATGATGAAGTTGACCAGCCACCACCTAAGATTGCAACTGATGCTCACAAAATAGAAGAAAGAGTGGATGTACATTTGCATAATGATCAAGAAGTGCATGACGATGAAAGGGTGATTGTTGCCCTTAGATTTATTGAAGATGGTGAATTTATTCAAACTCTTGAGTTTAAGGATTTTTGGTTTAAGATGAAAATGAAAGAATTTGAGGAGAGACTCCAAATTAATAAGATGGGCATTGAGGAGTCACAACATGACTAGATTGTTGCCCAAACTCTTGAAGAACTCAGGATTAATGAAATTAATATTAGCCCCCAAGAAGCAAGAAAATTGGTCTTAGAAAGAAATATACTAATTATTCCTAGGATGGAGTTAAAAAATATATTGTTAATTGATCAAGTAAGAAGCCAAGAAGATCCCATGTTTGTTTATGAATTCAATTCAGATGAGGGAATGAGTGGCACAGGTTACAATCGAAGACTTGAAACCCTAGCCTTTTGGACAAACAAAAAAAGAACAAGAAAACTGAGATTGCTTGATGTTGTAAAATAAATGAGAGGGACTTCCATGGTAAAGACACTTCAAGACACATCAGCATTGGAGGAAGCTGCTATGACAATTCACTCAACAATGTTTACTAGGGATGCAATTAAAGCTATGGAACTTAGATTGGTAGAATATGAGAAAGCACAAACTAATCTGAATGATGAAGTGAATAGGTTATTCATAGAAAATGTGAAATTGAAACAACAATTGAAGGGAGAAGGTCCTTCCCAAAGTATAAAATTAATAGTATACCAACCCCCTACCATCCAAACTAATACAAGTGCAATCACCATTGAACAAGTTAATGTGCTAAAACAAGAAATTGAGAAGTTGAAAAAGAATAATGAAGAAACAAAGGAAAGAGCAAAGAGAGAAACCCTCAAGGTATTGGAACATATCTTGAAGCATAGGGTTAAACTAATTGTGGAAAAATTAGAAAATGTGTATGAATGTTATGTCTGCTTGTCACAAGCAGTTGATCAGATAAAGGCCCATGTACCTATATTGGACCCCTTATTCAAGAAATGGCAACAAGTACATCACACCTTAACAAATTTTTGCAAAATTTTACAAAGGAGTGTTGAGGCCCCCACAACTTTAAAGCCTACTAAGAAAATGGTCCAAATGGTCATAGATGAATTTCAATACATGTCTGCAGAAGAGCAAAAGATCATGGTAAGAATGGATTCGTTTCACACACTAAAGTAGTGGTTGTGCCTAAGATAATAAGGGATCATGATCAATTGAAAGGATCCAAGGATTGGACAAATGAGTTTAGTAAAATTGTTCCCAACTTCCTCACTAATATATAGAAGGATGGTGACATAATATTCACTG
This sequence comes from Sequoia sempervirens, assembly GCA_007258455.2. Classification (NCBI taxonomy): domain Eukaryota; kingdom Viridiplantae; phylum Streptophyta; class Pinopsida; order Cupressales; family Cupressaceae; genus Sequoia; species Sequoia sempervirens. The sequence continues at coordinate 116,467,572 of VDFB02379711.1, forward strand.
CCTCAATTTAACCTTGGATGGAATAATTGCATTAGATGTTGGGTACTCAAAATTCATCACGGATACCAAAGGCTTATTAGATAGCAGATGGAAGAGTCACTTGGCCAACACACAAAAAATCCAGGAGTACAAATGGCCTCATGATTACACGGTGTACCAATGAGAGCAGACATATCTAGCTCCCCCAGAAGAATAGGCCTTGCAGTGAAGTGCCAAGCCTTGCAAATACTATCATGGAGAGAGGACGTTTCTAGATTTGAATGATCATGGGTACCTTACGATGAGTAACGGACTTCCATATCTTGCGAGTGTTGTGGACTTCAACATCTGATAAATTCTCTTCACTTCTCATCCTTCATTGCTTTTAAAGTTTTATGTAATCCTATGTAAACAACAATAATTAATACTTTTTGATTTATGTTAAAAGTGGGTAACTGAGAAGACACTTTTTGACATGTCAGTTAGGATAAAATTTTGAAACGTATTGTAAAATGTTTTTGAAGATCAATAGAATGAAGTTATAATTGGTGGCTGAATTTTGGTTTCAATTGTTTGTTGAAGTGAATTAATGAATTTTATCTTGTTGTCTCTAGTTTGATCTTTCCTTGTTATTTAAATCAATATATCAAGGGTATATCTAGTTTATCAAAACTAATTTTTTGTCAAACAATTCATTTTGTACTATATTTTGGTGTCAAATCTTTGGTAATTATGGTTAGTTTCATCACATGCAAATTTTGAATTTTGGGAAATTATATACAGTAAATAGATTGATGGTTGTTTGGATAGTGAAATTGGCTCTCTTAGAAATTAATTGAAATATCTAGAAGGATTATTTTACTTAAAGAGGATTTTGTGGTTATTTTTCTAACAATGATTTTATAATGCAACTAGCTTGCTATTTTCATTCAAGATACAAGTCCTGATCAAAGTCAAGCACATACCAAGAAGATGGTACTCTACTTCAAACCCTCAACCTCACTTAGTTTAGTCTACTTACATGGGGATATTAAGGAAGTTGTTGAACAATTAATATATATCATTTGTTTTTTGTGAAACAAAATCTTGTGAGATCCAATATGGCAGTGGATCAATATCCAATTTTTTTTTTGCTAATACTGAACGAGTTTAGGATGTTGCAACAACCAAGATGTTATACTTTAGAACATCATAGTTTATAGTTATGGTGGCTGATACAGATCCTCCTGCCATTCTTGATCCTTTGATTTCATTGGCCAAAGATAAGGTATTGATTTTTTATTTCCATGTACCATTTTGAATTTCGAAATTATTGCAACCTTTTAAGATGTCAGATGGGAATTGCAACATTTTTAGGTTAATTCCATGTGCCATGCAATACCTGAATCATTCCTTAATTTGTGAGAGGGTTTCCTTCAATCGCCTTTGATATGTTTCAACCATTCACTAGAAATATTTACATCATGTAGATGTTGCAAAGGTGGATTGAAGGGATCGAAACCAATAAAATGAACACAGTTTGATTCTTATTGTATAGGGCAGTAATCACATGGGTAAAATGGTGGGATTGAAACTAATGAAATGATGTTTAACATAGTACAAAAACCTTTTAACTGTGAAGTTTTCCCACGATCAAATCCCTTGACTTGCTACCCTTTTTTCTAATTTTGATGAATTGTAAGAGAATAAACCTAAATAACTTGCACAAGAACATGAAATTTTTGGACTTATACTGACGATGAGTTTTGAACCATTTGGTGATGCTTCTGTGTATTTGTTCAAGTAGTTGTTTTCTTACAAGTTTAATGGATGCCTTAAGTTTTGTTATTAATTATTAGTTTGAAAATTACCGTTGCAGAAAGTACCTTATGTGTTTGTGCCTTCAAAAGTTGAATTGGGTGGTGCTTGTAAAGTTAATGGGGAAGATGATGTCACAACTGGGAAATTTTTTGTGAAAAATTAGGTTAGTAATTTTTGGATGTTAAGGCTTCCCAGTTGGATATCAAAGATCTTTTCTCATCAACTTAATTTGGAATTTATGTATAAATTGATTCTTTAATGGTGCAGGTCTTTACTAAGACAACACATGAAATAGGGTTGAAATTTTTGTTGTCCAAGTCTAATGGCATTCTTGGGCTTGGTTCTAAGAAATTTTTGTTGATAATGTGGTTAGTGAACTTGATAGCCTTAATTCTATAATATTTCAACTTCATTCTATAATATGAGTGTATCACCTTTCTTAAATTTTAAACAAGGTTTTGAAATCAAGGGTTCAATATGCATATTTCAGGTCTATGTTGAACACTCTGTTTAAGGCATTTGTTGACAAGGCTACAATTTTTTAATTGATTTATCTTTCTGTTGTGTTTGGACTTTCTTTTATAAACTTGCAATAAACAATACACTTTAATTCTTTCTGAATTGAGACTAATATTAATTTTGTTGATTGTATTGAGGCACAACTTCATTCATGGCGGAAAAGGAAGCACCCAGTTGCTCATTTCAGATGTCACGTTGCATATAACGGAGGAAATATTCTAGTTGGGTTATTGTTTACTTTGTTGAAGGAAAGAGCTTCATATATGGTACAAAATCAACACTATCCTTGGATTCTACACATTACATCTTGCTCCAGGAAGATTTCCCACATTGTAGAAGTTTCAAGAGATGAAAGGGGTATGTGCTCACATTGAAGGGCTTCAAGCATGTGTTTCCATCATTGCAAAAGTTTTTTGGAGAAGTTTCTTTCTTGTTGTCATTTCTCTACAATATTGTAACTCAAATTTTCAGTCTTGTGACTAAAAATAACAATTGTAATACTCTATTTGTAAGCTATAACTAGAACACCTTTATTTTATAAATAAATTTCATAAATTTTTCCTTCTCAATGATTGTCTTATTGTGTGCAATTGATGATTGATGTGTATTTTTTTGTTTTATGCTTAAATCCTCAAATACCAATCAATTAAAATGATTAAATATACTACCAATTGACATTAATTAATAATTAAATTCACTAAATATACTACCAATTGATAGAAATCGGTGAACAATTAATAAATATGTTTAGATATATGACCAGTGAAATCAATAAATAAAAATGACTAAATATACTACCAAATTGATCAAAATGATGATTAAAATTAATGACTAAATATACTACCAATGCACAAAAACCAGTGAATAAAAATGACTAAATATACCAGTGAATAAAAAAATGACTAAATAAGTGACCAGAATACAACAATCAATGACTAAATTAACAACTAAATAAGTGACCAATTAAATATATCAGTGAATAAAAAATGGCTAAATAAGTGACTAGATTACAATGTTCAATCAATGACTAAATCAACGACTAAATATATCAGTGGAAAAAAAGTGACTAAATAAGTGACCAGATCACAACAATGAATGACTAAATCAATGACTAAATATACTACCAAATCGATCAATCAAAACAACCAATAAATGACTAAAAATGGTTTAGTCATCAATCTGGTCACGTTATATATGATTGGAAATAAACTTCTAATGGTCACGTGACCAACTATAGTCATTTATAAGCATTTTTTAGTAATTTATTATTTTTTATGTACCAGTGGAAGGAGTGGGAGTGAGGAGGGGGAGTGTGATTGGGTGGGAAAGGGAGAGTGGGAGTGGGAGTGGGAGTAGTAGAGGGGGGGAGAGGGAGTGGGAGAGGGAGAGGGGGAAGAGAGGTGGGAGAGGAGAGGGAGAGGGGAGGAGAGGAGGGAGGGAGCCTGGGACAAGGAGAGGGAGTTAGAGTGGGGTGGGAGTGGGAGTGAGGAGGGTATAGAGGGGAGAGAGAGAGAGGAGGTGGAATTGGAAGTGAGGGAGAGGGGGTGGGAGGGAGAGGAGAGAGGGAGGGGAGGGAGGGAGGAGGAGAGGAATTAGAAGGGGAGGGAGAGGGGGTGGGGTGGGAGAGAAGGGGGAGGTGGATGGGGATGGGGAGGGTGAGGAGAGAGAGAGAGAGAGAGAGAGAGAGAGAGAGAGAGAGAGAGAGAGAGAGAGGGGATGGTGAGGAGGAAGAGGGAGATAGAGGTGAGGGAGAGCACTTAGGGAGGAGGGGTTCTAGAGAGGGAGAGTGAGAGGAAGGTGGGAGTGGGAGAGGGGAGAGGAGGAATTGTAGGGAGAGGGAGAGGGAGAGGGGAGGGAGAGATGAGGGAGGGAGGGGAGTTGGGTGGGGGAGGAGGGGAGAGAGGGAGAGGGACAAGGGGGATGAGAGGGGAGAGAGGAGGCGGGGAGAGATAAAGGGGAGGAGTTGGGTGGGGAGGAGGGGAGAGAGGCGAGAGGGACAAGGGGATAGGAGGGGGAGAGAGAGAGAGAGAGAGAGAGAGAGAGAGAGAGAGAGAGAGAGAGAGAGAGAAGTAGAATTGGTAGAAGGAGAGGGGGATTGGGATTTGGAGTTAGAGTCAGAGTGAGAGAGAGGGGGAGAGGGAGGGAGAGGGAGAGAGAGTTAGAGGGAGAGGGGGAGAGAGAGAGAAGGGGAGGATGAGAGAGTGGAGAGGGTAGGAGTGGGAGTGGGAGAGGGAGAGGGAGTTGGAGTTGGAATGGGAGTGGGAGTGAGGAGGGGAGAGAGGGGGGAGAGAGAGGGGATGGGGATGGGGAGTGGGAGTGGGAGTGGGAGTGGGAGTAGTAGAGGGGGGAGAGGGAGGGGGAGAGAGAGGGAGAGGGACAAAGAGGGGGAGTTGGAGTGGGGGAGGGGGAGGGGGTCAGAGAGGGACAGAGAGGGGGGGGAGAGAGGGGGTTTGAGGGAGAGGGAGAGGGGGGAGAGAAGGGATATGGGAGTGGTAGAAGGAGAGGGGGAGGGGAAGAGGAATTGGAGTTGGAGTGGGAGTGAGAGAGAGGGGGAGAGGTCGAGGGAGAGGAGAGGGAGTGGGGAGAGAGGGGAGAGAGAGAGGGGAGGGGTGGGAGAGAGAGAGAGAGAGAGAGAGAGAGAGGGAGGCGGTGGTAGAAGGGAGAGGTTGGGTTGGGTTAGTCGGAGTAGGAGGGGGAGAGGGAGGGAGAGGGAGAGAGAGTTAGAGGGAGGGGAGAGAGAGAGAGGGAGGATGAGGAGAATTGGAGGGTAGGGTGGGAGTGGGAGAGGAGAGGGAGTTGGAGTTGGAATGGGAGGTGGGGTGAGAGGGAGAGAGGGGAGAGAGGATGGGGATGGGGGTGGGAGTGGGAGTGGGAGTGGGAGTAGTGGGGGAGAGGAGGGAGAGAGAGGAGAGAGGGACAAGAGGGGAGTTGGGTGGGGAGGGAGGGTCGAGAGAGGGCAGAGGGGGAGAGGGGTTTGAGGAGAGGGAGGGAGAGAGGGATATGGGGTGGTAGAAGGAGGGGAGGGAGAGGAATTGGGTTGGAGTGGGAGTGAGAGAGAGGGGAGAGGGTCAAGGGAGAGGGAGGGGAGTGGGGAGAGAGGGGAGAGAGAGAGGGAGGGAGAGAGAGAGAGAGAGAGAGAGAGAGAGAGAGAGAGAGAGAGAGAGAGAGAGTATGGTTTCTTCCCCTACATTCTTCTTTTGGAATTATATTCTTAATACTCTTAGTTGGATATTTATTCATTATGTAGACTACACATGCTACAATCTTGACCCACTACTCATTTAACAAATATTTTTCTACATTCTTCTTTTGGAATTATATTTTTAATACTCTTAGTTGGATATTTATTCATTATGTAGACTACACATGCTACAACCTTGACCCACTACTCATTTAACAAATATTTTTCTTTGATCATAATCCTAGCCATGTCTACGATTATTCTATTCTTCCAGCGGGAGAGAAGTGGGGAGATGGGGATGAGGAAAGGGGGGGCGAGAGAGAGAGGGAGTGGGTGAGAGAGAGAGAGAGAGAGTATGGTTTCTTCCCCTACATTCTTCTTTTGGAATTATATTCTTAATACTCTTAGTTGGATATTTATTCATTATGTAGACTGCACATGTTATAACCTTGACCCACTACTCATTTAACAAATATTTTTCTTTCATCATAATCCTAGCCATGTCTACGATTTTTCTATTCTTCCATGATCCCTACATAACCTTAGAAATTCATGTGAGATGAATTCACTACATCTATACATTCTCAATACTTTGTTCTAATGTCCACTTTGCTTCTCAACAAGAGCTTTGAATTGACAGAAAAAAAATAAAACACTTCATTCTTATGTTTTAGAAAATAAACCATATATTTTTAGTATAATCATTAATAAATACCAAGAAATAGAGTTGTCTACCAATTAAAGGTGTTTGGATTGGTCCACAAAAATCTAAATGGACAATCATTAATGGTGCCTTTGCTCGGATTGGTCTACTTATTGTGAATGGTCCTCTATGTTTCTTTCCCATAATGCATAATTTATATACTCTATTTTGTCTTTATATTAGTGATAAACCTTTTACCATATTTAAGTGACTTCTATATATCTTTTTGATCCACTTGTGGATTCACTGAGGGGCGTTCTTGAAAAAATTCCACCATGAAATTTGGTTTCAACTTCAAGGAAAATATTTTGTTATTTGTTATTTGAACTTTTTCTATTAATTGATTTCTTGGAAATCTATCCAAAATTATGCACTCCTTTCTTTTGAAAGACACTCGACACCCCTTTTGAACAAACATATATTAAATTATGTTTTAGACCAAGATTAAAGTAGACATCTAAGGTCAACTTTTTTTCTTCTTTCTTAGTTAGAATATTAATGTTTCAATTTCCTATGATTGATACTTTGTTGTCACTACCCAATATAACATCTAATTTGATTGTTTTAAATTGTAAAATATTTCTAGACTTCCTATCATGTGGTTAGTACATACTAAATCTAAAACCATACATCTTTTTTATTCTCTTGTGCAACATTGCATGCTAAAAACATACTACTCTAGTTTGTTTTCTCTAGTAAATTTTACAATTTGTTTGGTGTTATCCTCAAATTTAGCTACGCTCAATTCATGGGACAACCCTTACGAAACTTGTCTGTTTCGTAGCTCATGAACTCAAAGCACAAAAAATGAGGTGAATTACATTGGACCTCGTGTGTGGTCCCCATTCTCATAAAGTAATTCTGAGCATTAACCTTTGTTGGTTCATCAAAATTGGCGCCCCTGCAAGTCAAAATGCAAAAAATTAAAAAAGTTGTAGGAGCTCAAAAATTCAGCACCCTTGCATATTGTCTTGTGCCTTAGCCATTTTCTAGCAATTGTAGTGTCGTGGTTTTTCTAAGATTGTGCACATGCAGTGTCGGGGGTTTTTGGAGCTTGTGCACATGCAATTTCAGGGTTTTTTCGAGCTTCTGCACATGTAGTGTCGCTGAATTTTAGCACACTTGCACATGTAGTGTCAGGGTTTTTCTCCACCTCTGCATATTTTCATGCAATGATGGGGTTTTTCTCCACCTTTGCATCCAAGTTCCTAAGTCACATGCAGTAACTCAAAAATTCAGCGCCCTTGCATATTTTCATGTAGTAGCTCAAAAATTCAGCGCCCTTGCATCTAAAGTTAAATATCCCATGTAATAGCTCAAAATTTCTCCACCTTTACATAAAACATGTAGTATCTCAGAATTTTTGAGCCATTACATCTGAAGTGTAATACCCCATGCAAGAGATCAGTTTTTCTCCACCTTTGCATCTAAATTTCCAAAGCATATGCATTCGCTCAGAACTTTCCCACTAGTGCATAAAACCTTGTTTTTTCTCTAACATTGGAAAATATGAATTTTTTGTAGCTACTCTTCCATGCCATTCTGATCTTTTGTGTCCAGATTCCTGATTGATTTTGATTGATTTCTTTTTGTTCCAAAAATGTGATCCATCATTGAGCAAGAAAGTCATGAAATACAAAAAAAAAATTCTTCCCACCAATTCAATTGTCCAGGAATATACATCCATGTTCCAAAAGGAATTTGAAGACAAAGCTTTCTTAGTAGTTTCAATGGAAAAAATGATGGATATTTTGCTTACTCTAAATAATTTGAAAGTTGTTCTTGAAAGGTATCGGGAAGCATCCAACACCATCAAGGAATCAATCAAACGAGTTATTGCCATCTCTAGACATACCACAAGTCCCAATGATAAAGAAGTTCAAGTGATCTTGAAAAAATATGAAGACATCTTGGAGAAAGATGGCGGAGAAAGTTGAATGTGCCTTGTTTAAATTTTAGTATTTTTATGCTTTTATGTAAATAGGCATTGACATTTTTACATGTCATTTTGTATTGATGCAACTGTACATGTAAAAGAAACACTAGTCCTAGGTCAAAAAGGAATGTGTTGTTGAATAAGTCAAATTAGTTAGACTCTTTTCCTAGAATAGCTCTTAGCTCTCATCTATAAATATGAGAGAGCTCTTTTGTATTAGGGACCTTTAATATTTTGAAATGAAGTGATGCCAAAATTGTATTCCCACTTTGAAACTTTGAGTTCAAACTGCATATCAATTTCAATCAATAAAGAAGGCAAATTTGCATACCAACCTTTGTTTTGGATCAGATTCAAATGAGTGGGAATGTTCTTATGTCTTTCTCACTAATTTATCTTATTATATGATTAGATAGGTGGCATTTCATTATTTGTGATTGGAAGGCATTAAAGTTAAGTTTTGTAGAATTTTTGCTATATGATTTACTTGGAGTTGTATGTGTGCTATTAATATCTTTTGGTGAAGAATTGTCAAGACTTTGAGCTTGGAAATATTCATTTGGTTCGTTGATTTTTGTGGCATGAATTGGAAGACTTTGTGCTCCATTTACATCTCTGGTTATTGAAGAATTCTCATTGGGAACAACAAAAATACTTAGTGCTTTTGTGTGTTTTCTAATTACATATCTTTTGGTTATGCTAGTATTCTTAGATTATGCTTTGTCAAATTAAGAATATCAAGAATTATTACTTAAGTTTATACTTAGAATTGTAAGGCATTACGAAATAACTCCGTGGAACATTGTAAACACATTTTTTGAAATAAGAGAAAATGATGAATGTAACACACACCCTACATGGTTAAAATAGTGTATATATTGTAAAATCTAGAATAGATTTTTTTCTTTCCAGTAAGCAGTAAGAAGGGAGCCTCCCCTTTCTAAGAGGAGAGATTTATCTCATAACAACTGTGGCTGAAATTCACGTTTTGGAATCCGTAAAGGGATTACAGAATATTCACCCAACATGTTGAAATCAAACCGTTTTTCCTACATTCATTTGAATAATTGAAATACTTTTTGTAATAATGACATTGATCTTGAGATTTGTCATAATTTTTTCCTTGAAATTGATTTAGAGTCTTTTATATATATGGTTTAAAAAATTCTTCTTAACATTTGCAACTTAGAAATTTTTACCTTGACCATTCCTTGATATGTTGTTTGAAGGATATCCCATGCTTGCTTTGAATTTGTTGTTATTGCAACCCTTAGAAAAATGATCTCGATGTAGAGGAGATCTTTGGAGTCCTCCTTTCTATTATCTCTAAATAAATCCTTCTCTACTTGAGATAGAGCAATGCATGCTACTACATCAGTTGGTTTAGGAAAATAAAATTCTTTATAATCTCTCATATGTCTTGAGTTTAGAATAAAGCATTCATTGTGATTGACCAATAATCATAATTTTTGCTATTGAACTGGAGAATTTGAAGATTTGGAAAGCTTGTGCTTGAAACTGTCATAGTTGGCTATGATGATCTTGCTCTAATGACCTATGCTTTAATAACCTTTAATGAACTTGACTTTGGTAAAACCTTGGCTATGATACTGGATGAAGGGATAGACAGATAAATAGTGGAAAAATAGAATAGAAAAATAAAAAACAAAAAGATTGTTGTACATATATATTGATATTTAAAACAAACTTATTATAGAATTTCAGCTCTTTACTCTAAATACATAGAAAAAAAACAAAGGGATCTTCCCTTTTCTAAAGCCACTTGCATAAGAACTTCAACTCTATTCTTTTTAGAGAACAAAGTCCTCTTTCTTTTTTTTCTATGGAAATTACCCACACCAAAAACTACTAAATAGCTAAAGTGATCTAGCAATACTGGTTTACATTTTTTGGCCAAACTAGACACTGAACTGATTTTTTCTAACTAAATCTTCACTTTTAGGCACCTATAGTGGCTAAACTGTTGAGATGATGGATTGCACAACCCCTGAAGCTCCAGAATCTTCAATGAAGGACTTTAGCCATGAAAGATAATCAACCACAAAGAGAAGTGTTGCAACAATGGAATGTTGATTAAAGATTCTATTGATAATATGATTGATATGATATCTGATTGATTACAAATGTACAAGATGCCTTGAATATATAGGCATGAGCTAAACCCTAATATAAATGAGATGTTGCCATGTGTCTTGATCTAACAACATGTGACAACATGTGAACCCTATCTAGATGATCATTAAATGAGGAGATAAGTTCTAGAAGGACAACTCATCTTCTAGAAGGAATCTTATCCCTACAAAAAAGGAAGGGAATATTATCCCATTTATTAAATGATTTATCTAATAATGCAACCTAGGACTTAATTAATTAAATGCAAGACCTAAGTTAACTTATGCTAGTGTAATAATTAATTAATTACACCAACACCCCCCCATAAGTGTAACTTAGGGAGGAAAATGCAATGATTATGCAAGATGATGATGGGTCTCAGCTATGAGGCCATGTTAGGTACCAATGTACATGAAGATGCAGAAAATCTCCCACAACCGGAGAAAAGGGGAAAACCTAGTAGGAACAAAACCCCTCTCCAAAAAGGAGATAAAAAGAAAGAATGTGAGAATGAGAAGGAAGGAGGACTCCCAAATCCCCCCCAAGTACACCATCCTTCACATGGATACAATAGAGAGACTATATAGCCCCCCCAGAAGATAAGATCACCTACAAGAAAGGTAAGTGGCTGAAGACAAAATAGAATCCAATGTCGGCAAACAACTTGTCTCCCCTTCGGGAGAAACAAAACCAACTGCAAGTGCAGAGATGCTTCCCATTTTGGATAGGAATTAAAGGAAGAAAGAATGTATGCTGATGGTGTCTCTGAACACTGCTCAAATGTCTCCTTTCCTGATGAAGATGCCACAATCAATGAAGAGGGTGACAAACCAAGACGATGCAGAAACTGATGTCAAACAATATCCAAAGACGAAGATAGGATGGATATGATGGATGTGATGGAGACTTGATAGCCCCCCTCGAATGAAGTGTCCTCAAAACCACTGAAAGAAGTCTAAAGCAATGAAGGTGTCCAAACCACAAATCTCCTGCTAGGAAGAAGCAAATCCAATGGTGGATGCTGAAGAAACCTCAAGTCCTAAATGGAATGATAGGGAAGAAGTCTCGGATATGAAATATTTGAAGAGAAACCAAGCACCTCCAAGATAGTCTCTGGATTCCCAATGAAGGTTGAGACAAAGGAATGTGGATACTCAAGAAAACTCTCCAAGGTGTGATCTGAATAGAGGAGTGATATCCCCTCAAGAATGTTCTCCAAACCTGTAGAAGTAGCCAAGGTAGTGATACCTGAAACAAAGCCATCATGTGATGTCAAGTCTGAAAAAATGAATGTGTCCTGATCAATGATGATAGTGGAAGCCTCAATCAATGATTCTGGACAAGGAATCAATGAATGTGAAGGGATACCAACTGTCTTTGATGAAGAAGAAGCACTGAAAGGTACCTTGTCAACCTCTTCAGAAAGATCAAGGTAATAAACTTCCTACACAACAATACCATCATGGGGTACTTGATCTGAAGAATGACATTCTGAAGCATGATCATCAGGGAATGGTGGAGTTACTGAATCTCCATAGATCTCCCAAAGCTTAGTCCAAAGAATGTGAGGACAATCACAATGATCAATAGATCTCAAAACATCGCAATCAACTTGCATAGCAATGATTTCCAAAATGGTGTACCTACTACAACTCCAAGCAAATTCATGAATACCTTCACTCGGATGATGAACTATACCAAATAGATATGGCAAAAAATCAAGTGAATGAAGATGGTGGCAGATCCCATCTCGCCATTGTGCATAGTTACCCTTATGCAACATAACCAAAGGAGAATAATATGCAAGCCCCATAACGAAAAGTTCTCCACAAAATCAAAGACACTGACCTTCAACAGAAAATAGAAGACTTCCAAATTCATATGCAACTGAGAATATGCCTCCGAGATCAAGAAATTCTTCTTCAATCTTCAGGATGTCACAGGAATAAAAAAACCAAAAAAAAAGATACCTGGAGCTGAAACCAAAGAAGATGACTAGATTGATGAAAAAATGCACTGAAATATCTCTTGAATGCCGCTGGAATCTCTGAAATCCGACAATCTGATGCGAAGATATGCACTTTTGAGTCAAAGAATGGAGGGTTGACTTCAGTTGACTTGAATATTTGATGACAGTAGAATATTGAAAAATAGAGTGCACCACTGAAAAGTAGACTTCAATAGCTTTCCAACGGTATATCGTGTGTGAATTTTTGATATCGTATGTGGAAGATACGGCCTCCGGAAGAATTCTGCAATTTAAATTGTCACTGGCTAAATAGGCACAAAAATAGAGCTCCTGGGGGTAAAAAAATAAGGCCCTTGGTCAGTGATAGGACCGCAGGCTGAGCGCTCACAAATAAAAAAAACACACCACCGCTCGGGCGGCATTGAAGTGGCGGGCCGGAGGCGAAGATGGTGGCGCGGCCGGGAGGAGAAGCCACCGCTCAGCGAAAGGAGTTAGCCCTGGTCACCGATAGAACCAGGGGCGGTCGGCGGAGGCTTCGATGGCAAACGAAGAACTGAGCCAGCGGGAGTAGAAACGGTCACCAGGAGTCGTCGATGGTAGCGGGTGGCTGGTGAGTAGGGCGAAGCTGACGGCAAGTGACGCAGAAATGAAGCAGGCCGATCGGTGTCCACAGACCGATGATGGGGTTTTAAATTTTTGAATATTGCAATTAAATTGCAATTCAAAAATAAAACAAAATGCCGATAGAAAAAATATGTGAATGCCGACCGACAAAGAAACTTTAGCCTGCGAAAAAAAAATTCTACCGACCGGATATTTTAATTGCAGGTCGAACCTTGCAGATTCAATTTATGCCAAAACTATAGAAAAATTTGCCCCAAAAATAGCCAATAATTTTTTTGATTTTTCTAAAAAAAATTTGCCTTGATGGAGGACAGAGAGGGATGATTTTTTTCTGCAAACATGTACGGATTTGTACAAAAATGTAAACCCTAGATAATACCTCAAGGCTTCCGGGTGAATCTACTCTTATTTTGGCAAATGAACAGGCGATCTATAGGTTTTGATGCCTTCTAGACGCAATGGAGAGGTCGAAGAAAGCCTGATCTACACCAGAAATTAGCTTGGCTCCCGGGTAGAGCCAACTAGCCTGCAAAATAAAACTCCAAGCCTGCAAGAATCTTGCACTCCAACTTCTTGGATCTAGGGTTGATGTTTCAATGAACCTGGCTCTGATACCATGTTGAGATGATGGATTGCACAGCCCCTGAAGCTCCAGAATCTTCAATGAAGGAATTTAGCCATGAAAGATAATCAACCACAAAGAGAAGTGTTGCAACAATGGAATGCTGATTAAAGATTCTATTGATAATATGATTGATATGATATCTGATTGATTACAAATGTACAAGATGCCTTGAATATATAAGCATGAGAGAAACCCTAATATAAATGAGATGTTGCCATGTGTCTTGATCTAACAACATGTGACAACATGTGAACCCTATCTAGATGATCATTAAATGAGGAGATAAGTTCTAGAAGGACAACTCATCTTCTAGAAGGAATCTTATCCCTACAAACAAGGAAGGGAAATTATCCCATTTATTAAATGATTTATCTAATAATGCAACCTAGGACTTAATTAATTAAATGCAAGACCTAAGTTAACTTATGCTAGTGTAATAATTAATTAATTACACCAACATAAACTATTAGGAATTTGAAGATGATGCAAACTAGTGATTTTTGAAATTTTGTCTTTAGATTCTATATATATTTTTCTCAAAAAATTTGGAATCAGATTGCACTTATTTTTCCATCTCCTTCGAAAACTATTTTTTTCAGTAAACACCATTTTTAAGGAGTGATGCTCACCGTATACAACATATCTTTTTTTCCATGAAGGATAAAATTCTAATTGTTTCAAATTTAGATTTGTAACTACGATATCTAGCACTTTCATTTGGTTTCATAGTGTTTTATTGAATATTTTTTCCTTAATCAAGTTTAAAAGTCAAACCAATCACAATTCAGACATAGGCGGATTGTACATACAACATAATTTTTTTTGTATGTATCAAAATTCTTTTTTTTTTGTTGGATCAAGGACTTCAATATCTAGTGCACTGATATTTTTCAAAATTTTTTTGAGAATCTACTACTTTTCCACATGTGTAGAACAAAGAGCTTGATTTTCAGTGAAAAACCTACATTCACAAGAAATAAAAAATAAATATAATAATAAAATTAAATTTATTTAAAATTATACTTTTTGGGAAGCTTATAATAAGGGATACATACTTACAAAAAATCATTTTTAAATGAATTCATTTGATCCCCCAAAAGGTAAATCAAAAGTGGTTTTTTATCAGCATTTTGATAGGTGTAAAGGAGACTCTATTATAGGTATGGTTTAAAACTAGCAGGGTTCTATCCAAGGGGTTTTGATATAAGGTGGTTCGATCAAACCCCCTTCAATTGGAATCCTTTAAATGGAATTTTTCAAGGCTTAAATCATTATATTTTCTAAAATTATGTGATTTCAACAAAAATCAAGATCTCCCAAAAATTGTAAACCAGTATTGTGGGATCACCACTATAGAAATTCTATACAAAGGTAGTCCCATATATTAAAGTTGTATAGGATCGTGCAGAACAAAGGAAAAAAAGATCAATTTAAATATAATCGATTGAGAAGTTAGTCCACACTAAAGGACTGTGATCCCTGGTAAGCAAAGGAAAAAGAGAACAAAAATAGGGGAATGAATCAGAGATTTTAAATGTTAAGGTAGCACCATACGTACGGTTTACTTGCACTGCAGTGCAAATATGAAAAAATGAGTACAATGGTGGTTTGGATTAAATAATTTGAGAGATTTATACCCACAAGGAGGAACAAGTACATCTTTGGAATCATCAATCCAAAAGACACCAAAAACTAAGCCGAAGCTAAGCATCCCCATAACATTGCATTCAATCAAAAGTTGATATTAAACCTAATGAAACCATCAAATAGACAACTGTAATCCTACACATAGCATAAGTATTGAATAGATGCAAACCTTATAGCAAAGAAAACAAGTATGGATAAATGCTCCAAACAGTTACTTGCTATCACTTTTGGTGTCTTCAACATCAAGAAGTTAGAGACCATGACAAATACCAGAACCAGCACCATAGAAAGCCATTCTGTAAAGGAAGAAAATCTCCTGCACCTTGTCATTTTGTTGGAAAATGATGCATGAGCCTCACTGCCATGCAACTCACTGAAGATTCTATGCAAAGTTATTAGTAAACAATTTATTTTAATAACTGTGTGTAACTGCATGTTGACTGTAACAATCATGTGCAGTCTTATGTTTAGACAATCTATTTTTAGTTCAATGCATGCATGAACTATATTTAGTATTGAAAATGAAAAACCTCTATAAAGAGAGGTCATATGTAATGAATTCAATTATCAGAGGAGAAAAGAGTGTTGTGTGTTTGTGTAAAAGATTTTTTTTTGTTTCCTCTATTCTTTTGTTACTGTATTTTTGTTTCTATCATTTTTATTGTGTTTGCCTAGGCTTTGAAAATCTACAATTAGTATCAGAGCAGTGTTTGTGAGATTGTGGGTCAGCAAGAAAAGAAGTTGAATAAAATCTACATTGCTATAGCAACCTGATGTACTTTTTTTTTTCTTGTTTCTCTTGCATGTGTTTACAAACTGAAAATAGAGAAAATTGTGAAGTAAATATGTGTTTCTGTAGTTTTAAAAGCAGCCTTGGCAACATAGGTGATAAAAGAAATTGGAAACAATTGCAGCAAGTAGATCATTGTAATTTGTTGATGCTGCAAGGAGAAAAGAAATCGTTGTTTTTGTAGAGAAGGGTTTTAATGTATGAATCCTTTTTTTAAGCTGAAGGAAGTTGCTCTAGTCCCATGGGCGTAGGTTGTTGTTGTTATCACAGACAAGAAAAGGATAATGAAGCTGGAACTATAAGAAAAAATATTTGAAAGTTGAAGGAGATATTGCAAAGGAAAATCAAAGGTGTAGCTGCTAAAGACAAGGGAGAGTTTGAACCTATCAAGAAGCCGAGCAGGTTTAAAAGAAGGGGCACTAAAATTTGATCATAGTTTTTTTTTTGAAAAGAAGAATTGCCAAGGAGAGAAGTCTGCAGTGAAGGCTAGAAGACTAACTGCCAGCATTTGAAGAAGGTAAAATAAAATTGTGTTGTATTAATTGTTCATCTTTTTTAAAAGAGATTTGTAAAAGACAAGATTCAGAGGGTAAGAGAAGATTGAAGAAGCTACTGAACGAAGAAATTGATGTAGCAGATTCAATTAGGTGAAAGTGTACAAGGTGAGTTTAAATTTTTTGTTTCAATGGGAAAGATTGGTAAAAAAGAAAAGAAAGAAACTTCAAATTTAATGTGAGAAAGATAGTTTGATAGAAGAATTGGTGAAGCTGAAAAAGTGTAACTTAGAGTTAATAGAAAAGATGGTAGATTTTGGAAAAGAAAGATGTGATTATTTGTGTGAGAATGAAAATCTAGAAAAAGAATTAGAAAAAGTGAAAAAGAAAAATGAAGAGCTAGAAGGCAGATTGAAGTTGCTTGATGAGGTCAAGAAAAAGAATGAAGATCTGGAAGGAAAGCTAAAGTTGTTGGAGAAATAAATTGAGTGTTTGAGGTCAAAGCCATTATTGTGTGATGTTGCATGTGATATGAATGATTTGTGTTCTTCATTTGATATGGGTGATGTAGCTAAAGTTTCTTTAGGTAAAGAACATGAAGTTGAAGAAGAAGATGTGTTTGAAACTAAAGATTTTGCAGCTTCTGATGTTAATAACAAAGGTTGGTTTGAAAAGAGTGTTGGTTTGAAAATTATGAAGGAAACAGGATATGAAGGAAAAGGTTTAGGAAAACATGGACAAGGAATGAGAGAGCCCATTCAGCCAGTTATGAGGTCAAAGAATGAAGGCCTCTGATATGGTGAAAGAGACAAAAATGATGTAACAAGTGTTACAGGTACATGCAAATTAGATAAAAGTATGAAGTGTATATGGAATTTTCTCATTGTCACAGCCCGGAGGACATAAAAAAAGAGAAATGTTGGGATCTTCATCCTTGTACAATTTGTGGGTTGAAGAATCATTCAAAAAAATCATGTTGGAATAGAGAGTGGAATGGACAATCTGAGAAAGATTGTATTAAAATTGATTATGGATGGATCGATGGATCCGGTTGGAGAAAAGTTACAAGTATGTTTAAAAGGTTGTATAAGTCTAAATGTTGGCATGTTAAAAGAAATAGTTGTTAAACAAAGTTTGAAAGTTTGAGTCAAGTCGTTGATGGTTGCTTGTTGTGATTAGCACATTGAAAGGTGTCATGATTTGAGAGATAGTGGGTCTTCTATATGTTATAGAAAGAAAGGGAAAACCTTGTGATCCAAGAGAGTCTATAAGACTAGAGTGATAGTAATCTTGCACACTGAGTTTCCCAGGTTTAGTTTACAAAACTTCAACACTGTATTGTGAGTCTCAACATCAAAGGGGAGTATGTTGGAAAATGATGCATAAGCCTCACCGCCATGCAACTCACTGAAGATTCTATGCAAATTTATAAGAAAACAGTTAATTTTAATAGCTGTGTGTAACTGCATGTAACTGCATGTTGACTGTAACAGTCATGTGCAGTCTTATGTTTAGACAATCTATTTTTAGTTTAATGCATGCATGAACTATATTTAGTATTGGAAATGCAAAACCTCTATAAAGAGAGGTCATATGTAATGAATTCAACTATCAGAGGAGAAAAGATTGCTGTGTGTTTGTGTAAAATATTTTTTTGTGTTTCCTCTGTTCTTGTGTTACTGTATTTTTGTTTTTGTCATTTTTATTGTGTTTTCCTGGGCTTTGAAAATCTACACATTCACCTTCCTAATGATCCAACTACAGGTCTCTCGATCTTGTTTATTCAAAGCCAAGATGAAATTATCCAATGAATCCTAAAGCGGACCATGCCTTGTGCTATACAAAATACATGAAGCATCCTCATATTTCAGTAGTAATTCTTAAGAAAAAATCCCACCAACTTCCAAAGTCACCAACCTCCACATCATAATCTATGGATGCACAAAAACAAAGGTATTAGGGGAAATGATCTAGTAGTTGAGCATTTTCTAATACTTGTTATAGCATTTGTTGATTTAATGCTCAATATTTTTAACAATATTGCACCAATAGTTGTGACTTTAAAGTTGTTAATGTTCATGATGAGTACCCATAACTGAATGAAATGTATTCCTTAAATCTAAAGAGAAACAAATCATGTGATGCCACAACAACACACTAATAAAACATGATTTTGTGCACAACTATCAGTCTTTTTTTTTGGTCTTTCTAGAAACCTCAACAAAATGCATGCTGATGTGACATCACATTTGATGATGTGACTCTGAAACCTTAGTTGTAAGTAGGGGACTTGAAAAATAAGCTGCTACAAAAAATTGGGAGTGATTTGAGATTTTCAAGTAGAATTTTGAGAATTCCAAAATTAAAATGCTCAACTACTTGATCCTCTCCCCTTACTCAAATTGAAAAACTCTAACAATAAATTATATCCCATCCCACCACCACAGACACCTTCAACCACTTGAGAACCAAATATAAAGACTTTTCCCAGCTTAATCAAATCATATTTGTTGACATCCATAGATCCCCATTTGCGAGGAGCCAGAGCTGATTTAAATTGTTATCAATTGACTGGGTTAATTTCAGAATGAAATTGCCTCAATCCAACAAAAAATATATATATCTAGAAATGATTGAGAGCAATTCATGCCTTGAGCTACTACCCTTGAAATGATGCAAATAAGCCTCCACTTTTCTGTTACCATTAACTCATTATATAAACTATTATGTGCCTTCTTTTACTTTACTGGAAACACAAGAAAAATATCCATATTATTCAATACTTCTCATAACATAACCCTGCTATTATTTCATAAATAATGTGCCTCCTTGTCTCTTAGTAAAAGGATTGAATATTTGGAAAAATATGTAGTGAATACAAAATTTTCTCCACATAAAGAAAGTTGACAAGATTATTGTACGGTTGGTGCAACTCAAAACTAACCATGCTTGGACTTTGTAAAAAGAAAAAGCAAATGATAAATATTATAATAGTATATTGGTCTTAATTTTACCATTATAATTTATTTCTTGTATATTATACACACTAAAATTTGAAATTATGTCTTTCTTTAGGCATACCACAAATTCACCATCAACAATTCATCGATGGAAAATTCAACGCCAACAATTCACCGCCGAAAAATTCACCGCCTTTGTAACGCCCGATGTACAAACCCCAGAGAAAAAACATTGCAAACAATTTTCTTTTAAAATACAAAGTAAACATGCAAACAAACATTAAAATATATATATTCACATTGCACATTAACATTATCACGTCTAGTTCTCTGGGGCACGCGAGGTCACATTGCATAACAACTATTAACAAAAAGGTAAAAGATGAAATGAAATAACTTATTAAAATTACATTCATCATAATATTACAATATCCATTTACAGAAGTACATCCATGAACCATAAGTGTACAGTATCAATACATCACATATTACAATCATAATGACTCTCTTACAATAATGTGTACAAAGGATTCCTAAATAATACATCATCGCTTAAACATTACATGACATGATCTTGATAAATGAATTACAATAAATCTCCCATACATGTGGGATAATACATAGCACAGTAACATTTGAATTACAAAGTGAACAACTGGTACAAGCTCCAACTGAGAAATGTTGATAGGAAAAGAATGCTGATGGGGAACCCAACGGGTGCAGAGCACATTCCACCCAACCACGTGGGTTATAAATAACCCACCCCCCATGCTCAGAGGTGACAAGGAAGTAATCCCAACCATGAATGCCATAACCAATCCCAATAAAAGACAACAAAGTACAATAATTCTAAAAAAACATCAAGGATTATGAAGAACATAAATTACAACATTCATGAGTCAACATAATAAACTTAAAGCCATAAATCTCATCACAACAAAACAAGACAATAACTATGAACCAAGTAACCAAAGAACAATCTTGAAACATTTCCAAATGAGACTGTAACAACAATCAAAATGCAATTCCAGAGGCAACAAAGAAACAAGGCATAAGGGTGTCTAGTGGAGAGTGTCATCGCATAGCTTATATGGGTTATCCTAGCCCTTCCTTCAACCTGAGGTGCCAGCCCCCATCTATGGTTATCTTGGCCCTTCCTCCTACTTGAGGCGTCGGCCCCATAGGGTAGCTCATGTAGAGCCGTCAACCTCTCGTGAGGACGAGGTTATGACTTTGGTGACCACGGCCTTCTCAGCCTACCATTAGTCTGCGATAGCCCTAATGCATAGATGAGGTATCCAATTATTATCTTTTATGTTTTACTACCCATCCCCCTAAATTATATTATTAGGTTTTCACTTGTTACACTACTCTTATGTGGGTTATCCTGAGCTCTTCCTCCTTTTGAGGCACCGGTCCCCACGAAGAGCCACTCTCCTAGAAGACCCCAAAACATAAACCAAAACAAGACAAGGGTTGTACCATCAGAGTAAAGTATACATCTTAGAACAAAGACATGCGAGGCATTACCCATCTCGCTAAATACATAAACAAGGTCTCAACATAACTCGTACAACCCTTCCAAATAATAATATTAATAAATTTCAACTCCAAGAGTACTCACAAAATGAGGATAACATTCAATGAATAAATCACACCTCTAGAACTAAGGTTCACAATAACTAAAATTGGGTTCACAATTACAACAGGGTTCTCACAACGAAGAAAAGCCAACAATAACAAAATGGCAAAATAACCAATTTCCTAGGGTTTTAGGTTCAAAACAACATAATCAACATTTCATTTTATCTTATAACATAACACTATTTCCATAATGAAATTTTGAAATAATAAATATTCAAGGATAAAAATCATTTCACCTTATTATTTTATTTTATTTTTTTAAAATACTCTAGATAACCATAATTTCCATTTTATTTCTAAAATAAAATAAAATATCATCATTCTTATTTTATACATATATATATATTAAAATATATATATACATATAAATTATTCATGCCAAAAATAAAATTTATTTACTTATTATTTTTATAAAGGATATAACATAAATCAATGTATATATATATACGAGTTTAATATACAATAAAAAGAAACAAAAATAAATAAAAGTAAGGAGGGCACCATTATGGAGGCCGTCACGGGCTGTACAAAAGTCCGCAGTCCATAGTCCGCGGCCCCACAGGGAGAGGGGGTGGGTACGGCCCAACCGTCCCCCCCCTAACCCCATAATATATTAACTTTAAAATTTTTCTTTTATATGAACTATAAAATACCAAAAATAAATACAATGCGTTGGGCGCAGTACGGCCAAGGTTCGGTCGATGAAAAATTTTGATTTATCAAGAAAAATTCATAGGGATAATAATACTACTATATTTTATAATATATATATATATATATATATTGATATACATATATGTTTTGCATATATATATATATATATTAAACAATGTATCACCAAATTATAATTTTCACAGTAATAACAAATAGAAGGAATGATTTTCTTTGTATTAAATCTCTATCCAACCTATGATATCTTTATATATGTATATCTGTATATACATCTCTTCAACAATGTATACACACACACACACAGATATATATATATAGATATATTCAAAATAAATCTATTTATTACAAGGGGAACAATATTATTCATACAAATTTATAAAGAACAATACAGGATATTATCACAAATTACAGTAATTTTCTCATGTTGGTTTGCAATCTAATAACCATTAAATTTCTAACACAGATCTTCTTTTCTTCTAAAGATAAAACATATTTATTCATTCATTTATTTATTTTCTTTTCAATCAGAAAACTAAAGAAGAGCAATTGGAACCTGGATTCCTGCGCTATTGAGAATTTGATGCAGCTTGCTTGATCCCAATGGCCTTTTCGAAGCGCTCTTGTTGATGCCTTCAAAACTTCTTCTCCAGATTTCTTTGCTCAAATTTCTAATCTAAGATTTTGTTTAGAAGAACCTCCCCAGTATGATGAAAGAAAATGAAACAATTCCCAAAAACTTCAGAAGATCCAATATTCCAAAATTAATTATTATTGTGCAACTTCTGTCAACCTTTTCCCGTTAATCAAAAGTCTCTCAAATTTGCAATTAAATAAAAGATATCTCTTCTCTTTTATGAAAACTCTAAAAATCCAAAATAAAAGAATTTTTCTAATTTAATTCTAGCTTTTCCAGCCAACACTTAACTCCCATTCGTCCTTTTATCTTTTCTTTTCTTTTATTGATCTTTTTTTCCATTTCACAATACTGTTATGCTTTAATTTAGATTTTGCAAGCTTTACTTGCAATGCACACAATTCACTTTATTTAATTAATTAATTTTATAATTATCCTCACCATTCTAATTTAATTAATTAAATTAACAAAATACTTAATTTAAATATTTAATTAATACTTAAATAAAATACATGACTTTTAAAATAAAACTTTTATATTTTAAATACAAATTTATTCCAACACTCTTACAACCATTCATTAACATCATTAATTAAATAATTCACCATGTACAAAACTCCAATGTAAAATAAATACGAACAAGACACTCACGCCAACCACAATAATAAATTACAGAAATGACAAACACAAGGACGCACAATACCATTCAATCAAGATGGTTTGGCAACATGGGACGAGGTGACTTCCTTGTCATCTCTGTTTCAACATTATGTCCATTGGGTTATTGGTGCTCGCCCTGTCCTGCCGAAGCAGGTGGAATCGAGACTCTGTACCTGCAATCCCTACATACAACCAAGGTCGTATACATGTACATATATATATAAAATCAAAGCATTACATTGTGAGAAGGAATTGCAGCGAAGCAGGGCACTCGCGAACGAGTGATGCTACACTGTCCTCTCATCACATCTATTCTAACAATTATAATATCAATAATGAAATAACATTTCTAATTAAATAATCACATCATAAAATAAATTACTAAATCACTGCATCATAATATATTGTTGAAATCAACTAACATCATCAAACCATAATGTCATATCAAAGAACCATGTCCACTAATGAAATAACATCATCACCAAATAGTCTATCTATCCAACCACCAACCAAACAATAAATAGTACTATCACAGTATCAAAGTATCAAACCAAAGCATAGAAAAATAATAAGTCTCAACAGTAATAGGAGGGGTATTATAGCCTTGACAATTCACCACGCCAAAAATTAATTGCATGAATTTTTGGCGGTTAATTTTCCTATAGCCCTTTATTTATATACTATCATATATCATTTATTTATATAATATTTTATCTATATAACTATTTCAATAATACTACTTATTATTTTATTTTTAAAACACATAATTATTTTATAATAATTTTACTAACTATTTTATTTAATAAACAAAATTATTTTATATTTAACTATATAGTTATTTAAACAATATTATATATTATTTTATTTATAAAACATATTCCTTACTATTTTTTTTACAAAACTACATAACGATTTATATTTTAATTGTTAAAATATATAAGCATTTCAATAGTTTTACTTATTATTATTATGTTCTATAGTTTTTCATGAATAGATCTTTTGTCTTTATTTTATTTTTAAAAGTGTGTTAAATATTATATATTTGTGTATAATTTTACTATTTTATTTATAAATTACATAAATTCTACTTAATGTTTTTTTATAAATGAATTGTGGGATGAGGGAACATACCCTTTTGAAAAAATTATAATTAAAAATGAGAAATCTTCATTCTTGCATTATAGGGAGTAGACGAGAAGGATTCAATAGTAAAAATCAATAAGAACTACCAAAAGATGTAAGGAAGAGGCTACATAGCATATAGAAGTGCCTCCAAAACTATAATATTTGTGCATTTATAAAAACCTTATAACTTCTACAGACAATGCTTACCTTGATAACATCTTCTTTCATTTGCTCTTGGTAAGGAGATCATCCCTAGTCCATAATGTACCATCATCCATTGAGTCTTGGGCTTTAATCCTTAATTTTTTAGCTTCTAATCTCCTTTCATTTCACTTTCTCGATGGTCCATAGTCTAGTTTTGATTTCTTACTTGTTGTCTAAGAAATAGTTGTAATTAAAGTGGAAGCCAAATTATCTTCATCCTCCATGAGATCTAAAATTTCTAATTTTTACTCATGCAATAAGGCTCGTTGGAAGTGGTACTCATCCTCTAAAATTTTCTTAATTTATTGCAAAAATTATCTATGTGGGCTTGATTTTCTGTTCTTTGTTAAGGAAAATTACTAGTGGAGATGAAGAACTAGGAATCTCAATACAATGTTTCACAAAAATTGTTGACTAAGAAAAAATATTGGTCAAGAAAGGCTAGACCCAAAAAACACATCTTGAATTATGAGATGCATATGTTTTTTCATAAAAATCCCATGATTACACTAAATAAAGTCATTATTTGGAATACCTACTTTTTTAATCCATTTTTTAAAGATAAATGGGTCGAAGCTAGGAATTGATCTAGTAGAACAACTTGCAATTGTATGGCCTACCTAGTTCCATTTGTAGTAATGCTTAGGGAAACCTTCATAATTTAAATATTGAATCAAAGAACCATGAGAGAAATGAATTATACTCATTTATGTGACTATCTTAGATATGTCAACCATAGAACAAACCCTTACACACCTTATTGTCTTTTCTATAGATTATGTATCCAAATTTACAAATTCTCTTACTTGTCTTATCGATGTTTTAAAGAGTCCAAATCCCTCATAACTAAAGGGGGATTATATAAGAACAACCAAACCAAAATGTTTGTGGTAATCATTTTTTAGGATCAAATAAAAGTGCCTATAGGGCTATAACAATTCATATTTTCAAAATATTGAGTCATGATCCTATGCAAACTTGTAATCTTTAGAAGAATGGAAAATGACTAACAAGAATCCATGGTCCAAATTTCCTATAGATGGTGTCTCCAAGCTTCTCAAATTTTATCTAACCTAAGATGAGAAATCTTCCCCATGGGGGAAATTCCCCATATTTCTAAAATTAAGGGTTATAGACCCAATAATATTTGGCATTGCACTGTTGCAATTTTATGTAATGTGAAAATCAAGAGGATCTACTACCATTGTTAGCTCTAAGTTGAGAGAAATGAATGTTGTAGGTTGAGGGGAATGGATAGGAGGCTCAAGACTAATGTAATTATTCACCCATATTAGTAGATAATTTGGAACGCTCTAAAAATCCTTGATCTTGTCTTTTAGCACTAAAGTAGCATTAGGGAATCCCAATAGAATTTTATTTCTATAAAATTAATTATAAACAGGGAAAGGATTAGGTGAATTTTGAAATCATTATAGAATTTAGGGTTAAGATTGGAATTGACTCCTAATAGATCAAGTTCACCTTGCTCATTGTTGGGTCTGAGGAGGTAGCAAGAATCCCTTGTTTAGATTACCCTTAGAATTTAGGATGGCCTTCTCTTGATTAATGATCAAGAAAGATGGGAAAAATCTAAGTTATTAAATGGATCAAATGCAATGATTCAATCACCAAATACTTGAATAGTAAGATTTTTGACCTATTTCCTTGCCTACACTCTGTATTTGGCAACAAAACACACTTGATGCTCTATTATCTTCAAATATCCCTTCCCATATTTGGAGCCTTTCACTTCCACACAAGCTCACTCACTTGAATTAACTCACAAAATAGAATTCACTCACCTACCACCATATCTTCCATGAAATCTACTTATTTATACTATGTATTAAAATATATTTAAGATATTTAAAAAATTGCTTACTATTTTATTTACTAACATTTAATTTATCATTAAATTAAAATTATACATATTATTTAAAAAGTTTTAATTGTTATCCTTTAATATTTTACTTAATTTCATTTACTAAAATTTTAAAGTTTAACTTGTTAATTTATTTAATACTTAAAATTATTTTATATTTCTATACATATATTGTTTATTATTTCATTATTTAATAAAATATATATTTATATATATTTTATTTACTAGCTATTTTATTAATTTTACTTACTTTTAATCTAAATTCTATAAAAAAAATTAATAAATTTTTATCACAATTATTTTTTCTTTATTTAATAAAATATATATTTATAATTTTATTTATTAACTATTTTATTAATTTGACTTACTCTTTTAACTAAATTCTATATTTTTATAATTCTTTTTGTTTTTAAAAATATAAGAAATGTTTTTTATTATGGGAAAAGCAAGTTTTGATGGGACCTAACAAAAAAGAAAGTTATCAATAGGTAATAACACAGACCATAACAGCCCAACAAAAAATTGTTAAATATATATTTTAATTTTTTTATAATTTTATTCACTAAAATTTTCTTACTAATTTTTACATATTCACTATAATTTTACTTAAATTTTATTTAATAGATGTTTATTAAATGAATAATATCTATTTTAGTTTCTAAATTTTGAAATAAAAAATTATATTTAAAATAAATGATTTATTATATTTAATAATATAGTTATTTTAAAAGTATTATTTATCATTTTGTTTATTAAATATGTAATTATTTTATTAAAAATATTTTTTTATACTATAGGTGAATAAAAATAATCTTCTAGTCTAAATGAATTAGGATTTAAGTCTTGGATTTGTTCGTGTCATTTTTTATTTCTCCCTTTGTCATACTATTTTTTTAAATAGGATTTTCCATTTTTTATATATATTTATTATGGGGTTTTTCATTTTTACATTCTTGAAAGTTATTTTTTGTTTAAATGGCCTCAAACTTCATCAATCTAGTAAGTGTTGCTGTTGTTGATGGTTTAACAACACGTGAGGATGGCTCCACTACAAAAGTGACCCAAAAAGTTCATTCCCAAAGTTTGTCAGAAGACATCTTCTAAAACACCTCTAAATGTGACCTTGCCCATCTTAAAAATTTATAATGCTTGTGCAATGATGGAAATTTCATACCCTTGCAATTTTGTATTGTGTTTTTGAATCACTTTGGTGTCCATATCTCCTAGTGCTTTTAGGTGCATTTTTTCCCTTGTTGTAGTCTTTTTCCTCCAATGATGCCAAGGTCTTGCCTCCCATTGTCTTTTGGTCAAAACTAATGTTACACTGTCTTAACCTTGTTTCTTTCTTATTTTTTTTCTTTTTCAAAGCTAAAATTGTCTAGATACTAGCATGATGTGTGTACATATGTGTGATGCACTAACATCCTATGATATTTTCTTGTTCAATGGTCATTTCTAAGTGTTTTTCCACTTGCTATGTAGCTAGGTTGGTGGTAATCATTTCAGGTGAATTTGAATGGCTCTCCAACTTTCATATCTCCCTCCTATTCCTTATTTTTAATTTACCTTGCATTCACACACTTAATCTCTCTCTCGTTCAATATTATAATCTCTCTCTCGTTCAATATTATAATCTCTCATACTCTCAAGCTATCTAAAACACTCTCTCTATAGCTCCCTACAAGTATTTTTTTGGTATTAATTCCTCCATATGATCACACTAGTTCTATAGAAAAAAATAGACTCTTGAAGGTCTTGTAGCATTTGACAACATCCTTCCCCTCTTTGGCTTCACCAAAATTTTAGGAGGTGATATTGAACTCTTACCTTATCTACTTTCTTATTGTTATTTTAGCATCATTTTGCAGTGATCTTGGCACCTTGTGATCTCATTTCCTAGTTACTAGCACTCTCTTTTTACACTCTATTTGCATTGTCACTACTCTATGAATTCCTAGACACACTTATTATATGAGAACACACACAATATTAAATTAGGATAGTAGGATAGGATTTCACACACAATATTTTATCATATTCTATGTAGATAGCTACCCATGGAGGTTGAAAGAACTAAGTGGGGGCTAGACCATTCATGGCAAGCTCCTTAGTAGCTCTATTTTTTTCCGCTTTTTAGCTACATGTATCTCAAGGATAACTTGTACAATGGTCTACATCCTTAAATCTCTTTATTTTTATTTTCATTTGAATTTCATTAAATGCATAGATTGCTTTATATTTATTATTTTTTTATCATCCGGTATCCCCTAGTTTGCTACTTTTGTTGTCTGTGTGTCCTATTGTGCAAGTGAGTTCAATATATCATAGAAAATTGGATAATAGTGTGAGATTGGGATGATAAAGCATGAAAGGGACTACAATGCATCATTTAGAAACCCATGCATCATTATAGTGTCCTAAGTAGTGAGCTTCATCTTTTGGTGTCAAGGTCCTTATTTTTCTATTCATATTTTGAATCTTGTTTTCTAGTTTTGCATTTCAAATTCTAGTATTTATTAGCATTTTCCTTCCCAACTCATATTTATGTAATATTAAATTTTAAACTAGCTTAAATTAAATATTACAACTTGTAGATGGCTTGAAAAATTTACTTACTAAGGTATTTTTAAAAGAGGATTCCTCCTAAAAGAGTGTTTAAATAATGGGTGAAAAATTCATGGGTTCCACATAAGTATACCTTTATGCTTTAAATCAAAATATCACAAAATGGTTCTCCATCTTTCATTTTTTTAAGCCAATTGTATGAACCTAAATATTTCCCTTGTATACTCTTATCTTAATTGACCAAATAAATCACCTAGCCAAATCCCCTTCACCTAATGCTCCCCACATAATTAAATAATATTATTTTTTAATTAGTCCCTTTTTCATCTTAGCTCATATAAATAAATAATTTTATTATTATTTACACATATTTTCCACTTCACACATAGCTAAAATAATACAATCATATATATATATATATATATATATAATCTTTCCACCAAATCCAAGAATAAATGACACCTAAGAACACTTGTACTCAAGGTTCCAATATTATCTCCACCAAATTCCAAGAATAAAGGACACCTAAGAACACTTGTCCTCATGGTTCCAATATTATCTCCACCAAATTCCAAGAATAAAGGGGTCCTAGGCACACTTGTCCCTTAGAAGTACTAAATTTGGTAAATGCATCTTTTCCCTTCACATGTCAACAACTTCCATCTCAACCCTCCATTTTATCCTCAACCTAGGAAAATCCTCACATTCATCCTCCACCATTGATCTCTCCATCACATCTCAACCATCCATTTCCTCTCCTAAAAATTTGTAAATTGAGGTGCACTCTCACCCATTTCATCATCACATTTTTAGCTAATTATGTGTTGCCAAAATAGGTAATCTTGAAGAAAACATCATCCACATACCAATAACTTAGAGCATATCACATTAAATAATGGAGTTTATGGTAACATTTATTTTGAATTCTTGTTATTGATTTGTTTGAATTCCTTTGTTGAGATCTATTTGAGATTTGTATATTTTAGAATAGGAATTTTTATTTTGCATTATGTTTCCTATTTCAATTATAGATTATTGAATACACCATCCATGAAAAAACATCCTAAAATATGACCCTTGGCTTTTCTATGAGTACCTCTTATTTTCACACCCCAAACCTAAGACCTTGTAGATTTTAAAGAGAGTGCACTCTATATCCTTGCTTAGGTGGAACTCCTTGGGTTACCTTTTCAACATTGGAAATTTTTAGATAAAATACTCACCTCTTAAAGTAATGTTACTTGTGTTGAACCCAAAATATTTTAATTATTTCCACAAAAATGTGTTTATATTGAAATTGAACTTTCTAAAGATATAAAAATTTATTTGATATCCAAATTGATTAGATGAGGCACACCCAACATGTCCTTTATCTAAACCTATCTAACACTTATTATGGTTACCTATGATCCTCATATTAGATATTGTCTCATCATTACTCCTTAAAGTAAGCCTACTCCTAGGCCTATAAATGATGCTCTATCTCCAAAGAAAAATGAATCATGGAAAACCATTGGGAATCACAAGAATAAATAAAATGTAGCTAATGGGGGTGTGTCACCTAAAAAACCCACTAGTAATCATGTAATTCCACCTACAAGCTAGGGTGGAAGTTTTTTAAAACCTAAAGAGAAGGGAAAGAGGTTTTTCCATACAATGGAGAATCATCCAAAGAGGCAAATAAACCTAGGTTTTCTAGGTCCCCACTTTTACCCATTGTATATTTTTTTCTCAAATAAAAGATTTTATGTGTATACCATCCTCTTCTCCTCTAGTGGTTCCATGGTATTCTTGCAATCTAGATCGAAATTTTGAAGGAGGCCATATTTTAAATAAAAATAGTTTTCAATCAATAATAAAATTTAGTAGCTTCAAGACCTTTCTAAAGGAAAAAAAATTAGAGAATAACTATGCAACTCTTAACAAGATCGATAGTGAGGATAGGACTCTTTATTTTCAATAATGAATTTTATCTCATGGAATATTTTAAGTATAATAGGCCTTTTAATAAATTATTGTGTACAATGATCTTATACTTGATAAAAAAAATTGTCTATACATTATCTATTTGCAATACTTCAAAATTTATAGTTTTCTTGTTGGTGTTTGTCATGTTATATGGGCAACAAGTCACTTTTTGTGTAGTAACCATGGATTAGGTGATGATTGTGTTGTTACTTTATCTCTCATAAATGGTAGTCACATTTAGTTGACCAAGGATGTGAGCCTACTAGCTAGGATTTATGGGCTCTTTTGAATATTGGTAATCATTCCTTTAGAGTTATTGTTATTTATTCTCCCAATTATGCTATTAAGAGATGTTATCTTTATATATGGATTATTGATTGAGTTCCTATAACCACTTGGTTCATGTGAAAATATCTTAATAGAGTGTAAGTGGTGTTTGCCAAATACGACACATTTCTTGTGCAATGGATAGCTAGAGAAAGAGAAGCTTGGTCCTACATGCACAATAAATTGGGGCTTTTCATTCTCAACCTTGGCCACCATCATAACTAGCCTACTTTGTACACAAGGAATAATTATGTGTGGATCTAATAGAGTTTAAAAATGGATTGGCATGGCCATGTTCTCCACTTAACATTCTTGTCCTTTTCTAGTTATTTCTCAGCATTAATGGAGCATCTACCTAATGTTATCATTTTAGGCCACTTTCCTATGTAATTCTACATTTGATGGAAATTTTACAAATTGAATAAAAAATTACTCAAATTTTCCTAAACATATTCTTGTTGGTGATTATACAAACTTTCCCTTATCTAATGTGTTTGGAATATGGAGTCACATCCTTGTCATCATACTAGATGGATTAAATAGTAAAATAATGCAATCAAATGAACCTCCTAATTCACATTAATGGGAACCAACTAGTGAATTTTCTACCACTCCTATGAGGCGACCACATTGGAAGTATTCCATGCCACCATTAATCTTGAATCACAATATTTTTCTCTTGCTCTAAAACTTTTTGTTGCTAAATTTTAAGAATAGAAGTAAATTTATGATGTAATTGTTGTCACCTAGAAATGCACCCTATGCGAAGTTATGAGAACTAAGCTTTCTGGTGAAACATGGGATCATTTCAAGGCTATGGGTCACCTGAAGTTGAAATGAACCTTCGGAGAAGGCTGACTTCCTTTGGGTATCACCTAAACTAGCAATTCTGTGAAGGTAAAAGGAGAAGGAATGCATACAAATAATGAAACTAAACTGAACTATTCCTATGGTGATACACCGAGTTAATAAGAAATCATGAAATGGACACAGGAAGAACATACACTGGAAAGCAAAAGACAACGTTTTTACTTACTTAACATAACCCCTCTAAACTCATGCACTATTCTTAACAGGCTCGCTCTACATGCATATCTTAGGAAGGAAAGATGAATTTCACAACCTTAGGTATGAATACAGTTTTTAGAAAAAAACACAGCTAAGAACTTGCATAGTCTAAAATACAGAAATGAGAGTAATACAAACATTAACAGTAGCTTCCCAGGTAAACTCTATGTTATATTCCAGATTCCAGTTGAGTTACAAAACATACATTTTGTCAAGAAAGGATTGATAAAAATCACTAACTCTTTTGAATGCACAATCCGAACTATATACAAAAAGGAAAAAAATGCCTTATATATCAGACTGTGTCGGCCCCTTAGGGCTTACAAAATATCAGTCCCCAAAAAAGATCTCTCCTTAGATATTTTTGACTAAATTAAATGTAGGACCCTGTGTGTCCATGACGGCCAAGAGTCACCCCAGAGAAGCCTTCTTTAGATATTTCGCAACTACCGCATTCACTCTAATCCTGGCATCGTGTCCTATTCGAACCACTTCGGTTGAACACTTTGAATGCCCTGAGCCCACAACAGATACGTGCTGCATTCATCCTATTGACATTCTTCATTCTGATCAAACTGCCACGGCTCGCCTCAGCTCCCCCTGATTGGTTGAGCATATTCCATGAAGACTCCCCCACGGTCAAAACTCATTTGGTCAGAATTGCATCTCGATGAGACACTTGAGGTGTCTCGCCGACGCGATTATGACCCTCTGAAGCTATCGGCACAACACATGATGGTTGGTGAGACATCATAGCGGGCTTTAAAATTCATATCGATATTACTGAGGCCATCAGCAAGACATAATTCTATCGCCAAAACATCATGTCGAAAAACTCCACCCTTTAGCGAAGGCATCTTGTTTCAGCGGGACTTACTACATTCGGCAAGACCTCTTGGCGATGTTGGATCCCTCTCCCCGAGCTCCCTTTTGTTGCGCTGAGACTTTGGCCTGTCAGCCAGACTTCATACCAAGCGTCGGGCACTATATCGACGTCAAATGTCAGGGAGACCTCCTGCTGAGCTCTCTTTTCTTTAGCGACACTGCTTTCCTTCGGTGAGACATCATGACTTCACCCAGACCTCACACCGAGGTCTTTTCATTCCACCGAGCTGCCCTCTTATCGGCAAGACAACACCGAGTCAGGGAAACCTTCCCCCGACTTGGAACGTTATACCGAGGTTTCCTTTATCGGCGAGACCCCACTGGGTCACTGAGACCTTCTGGAAAAACCATCACTTTGTCTCGGGCTCCAAGATTCCATTCAACAAGAAATTTGAGTGTCGGTGAGAGATCTTACCGAAAGCAAGAGGCTACCCAAAGACCCCTCATCTTCTATCGGTGAGACATTATTGATGTCACCCCAAGACATTTCATTCTACCGAGCTCTTTACTTCCTTTGGCAAGACCGTGACAAGTCGGGAAGACATCATGGCGCAGTCCATCGGTCATACCGATTCCCGTTCTGTCGCTAAGACCACCTTGATTTGCTGAGACATCTTGTAGACTTCCCTTTGCCTCTCGTGTCACACTGAAGATCTCTCCCCGTTCGCCGAGACATGCTCATGTCAGCCAGACCTCCTGGAAAACTCTTCTCTTTCTGTTGAGGAGACTTCTTCATATCGGCAAGACCTTATGTCGATGTCGAGCTCTCTCGGCGAGGTCTTTCTATTGTCGGTGAGACAGCCTGACTTCGCCCAGACCTCACACTGAGAACCTTTAGAGTCAGGGAGACCACCTTACTTCGGCAAGACCCCTTGCCGAAGTCCTTTTCTTAGCGAGGCCTTTTTGTTGTCAGCGAGACTTCCACCGAAGGAAAAGATATCGAGGCCGCCCACTTAGTCGGCGAGACTAAATGTCTTCACCGAGACATTACGGTGAAGGCACAAACCTTGGCCGAGACCACGTGCAAGTCGGGGAGACCACATTAATACC
Source organism: Sequoia sempervirens (assembly GCA_007258455.2). Lineage (NCBI taxonomy): Eukaryota > Viridiplantae > Streptophyta > Pinopsida > Cupressales > Cupressaceae > Sequoia > Sequoia sempervirens. The sequence goes on from VDFB02379711.1 coordinate 116,501,616, forward strand.
TCTCATACCTCTTCGGTAAGACCTCTGGTCATCGACGAAACACTAGGGCGATATCACTTACTCTTGGCCAGGCCTTGGCCAGTTGCTGAGACATCTTGGCGACTTTCTTCCTTTTGGCGAACTGCTTCCCATCGGGGTGACTCACTGCTTTCGGCGAGACTTCCTACCGAGCTCTCTTTCCTTTGTCGAGATCTCCTTACTGTCGCCAAAACATTTCGTGGTAGCCGAGACCTCTTGGCGAGATGTCATTGCCACGCCGAAGACTTCAACATAAAGTGTTGTCGGTGAGACATGTTCTCTTCGCTGGGACCTTTTACCGAGAGCTATAGGTTATCCCGAAGCTTGTGGTCACCATGAGTCTCCCCGATTGTCGATTGAATGGCCTATCGGCCAAAGAATTCTGCACGATAAGAGGTCATACCGAACCCTTCTTGTCACAGCGATAGGCTCTGCAGCTTCGTTTGGTAAGACAGAAGCTAGGTCATAGCGACCTGTTCAAAATGGAATGAATCAAAGCAACCAATAGGCTAGACAGCAAAGATGTCATACCGACCTGGCTCTAATTGAGGCTGAGCCTGTGACTATTGAGGCATATTTCCAACAAAGTGGGCCCCCAAACTGAATTCCCTATGAAATTTCATTAGATGCGTGAAATAACCCTCAATGGAGATATCCCATTTGGCCCCTATGAACCTCTGCAACATAGATGCCTTGCCTGATTGAGCCTGAGGGTGAAATTAGGTAACAGTAATTATTTTACAAGAGGAAATCAAATCAAATCCAATCTTCATTGGATTAAAATTGCGGAGAGTTTATAAATAATTATTTCATTACTTTTGTGATTTTCACATTTCTAATTCTATCAAAAGAATCAAGGAGGGATAAAATCTTTTAATAAAAGCTTCATGTTATCAGTCAAGATTTTATGCACCATTATGACCATGTATTCAAAGATTGGGATGATATGCCTCAATGAGGAACAACCCTACAAGAATGTGTGAATGTGGCCCTTTGTTAGGTTACACTCTTGGAGAGAGCTCAATGAGAAAATTCTAACTGAAGGTTTCCTTTATGACACTATTTTCTCTATGCCTAATGAAAAGAATCCAAATTATGATTTCTTTCTTATTGAATTCTATAAAGCCTTATGCGGTTATTGGTAAAGATATTCACAAATTATATATTGAAGCTTTCATTCCAATTCCTTAAGTTATATTATACATAAAGGTAATATCAAATTCATCTTTAAGTTTGGATATTTGAAATATATCTACAATTGGAGAGAAATTACTCTACTCAAGATATCCTATAAAATAATTATTAAAGATGTTGATATTAAGTTATGTCATCTTATTCCTTTGATTTTTCACCTTGAGTTAACTAGCTCCAGCAAATCCATGTACATTCTTGACAATATTGTTGTGTGGGAAAGAATGGAATGGTCCAAACATTCTCAATAGTATGTCATTTTCATCAAGATAGAATTTTCCAAATCCTATGATTATATTGAGTGGCCTTGTATCCCTGTTATTCTCTAAGCCTTAGGATTTGGTCCTCAATTTGTGCACTCTATTTGAATTATTTTTGTTGATATTTCTAAATATATAACCATTAATGGTCATTAATCTAGTTCTTTTGGGATTTTCTATTCTATTCATAAGAGATATCAATTTTTTTCTCCTTTGTATGTGTTTATTACATATTGGATAATATTGTGTCAAGAAACCTAGTTAAAGGCATCACTTTGTCCAATTCTACTAATAACCTAGTCAATGCTAATTTTTTGATGACTCATTTCTTAATCTTGTGGAGGAGGAAAATAACATCAATTAGAATTTCTAGCTCCTATAAAATTTTGAAAATCTTTATTGTCAAAAATTTAGTGGTAGAATACCCAATGTTATAAGAAATATTGATTAGCTAAGTCTAATGTTAGTGTAAATAGAGACGTTATCTATCTAGATAGCTTTTAGTCTACCTAGGAGAGTCCTATTCACACTAGTTAAGTCTCCACTTAGGGATTTTTTTCTTTTTGTCTCACTTCATATGGTTGAGATGCATTTACTCACATTTTGGGATGTTTATTGCATGCACACTTGACAGATGCTCAAACACTTGTCATATGAGCATACATGTGTTACACCCTTGGAGGGGTAGTTAGTCATTTAGTCCTAACTTCCTACCTCCTCTACCTTGCCTATATATGTAAGGCTCTCATTGTAAATTCACACATTCTTATTTTTATATGATAGATATTCTATTGTTCTTATTTTGTTTCACTAGTGGAAGGAAATTTTGTTCTTCCAAATCTTGGCTTATCCAACACCTAATTGGACCAATTCTTATGGGTGAAAGTGGATTGGTCATGGAGAAGTGTTTAGATTTTTTGGCATCATTTTTTTCCTATCTATGGAAAGCTATCATTTCTCAAATTAAGAAAACATTGGCCTACTAGATTACTAAACCTACTTCCACAATAGTGATTTTTTAACTTATTAAATAATAACTACTCATCATGCCTATTATTCTTCTTGTTGTGTCCCTTTTAAAGCCTTATATCAAAATCTTGTAAAGTTCCTAAGGGACATTTTTATGCGATTACTTTGGCCAAGGTAAAGGATTCCATTAAGTGGCTTTGGTTTTTTGTTTCCTCCTCCACAAATCTAGTGGGATTGGTTTTATTACAATCTAAGTCTATGGTATTATATTATATGCCAAATGGATTAGAAAATCCCTAGAGTAAAATGAATCCTGAAAGGTCTTCATTCTAAAGGCATTACACTTATACAAGTTATTAAATGAATCAATCTTGAAAGGGAGTTTCTTTTCATAAACTCCTTATTAATAAGTATTGTAACTAAATACAATACAATTTTATCATCAAAAGCATACATAAAACTTAGGAAACCATGAATTCATGTTTTCTATGAGATAGTAATGCTCATCACAAGGGTATGCTATTAATCAAAAATCTGTTTGGAGGTCTTGTACTGTTTATTTTCATGAACAAATCTTTACTAAGACTCCTTGGGCTCATGCCTTGGAATTATTTTATATAAAAATTACTCTTATTAACCCCCTTTTTAAGACAACCAAGAGATTTCTTTCTTTTTTTTAGTCCAAATTGAAGTACAAACTTTATAATTGCAATTTTGAGTTATTTTCAACCATTATTGATTTTGTTCATTGTATGATTCATAAAATTGAGGGAGAAGATTCAAACCTTTGTGGAAATATTAAAATGGTATTTAGATGTGCCCTTTCACAATTAAAGACTATGTACTTGGGATATTTTTGGATTCCTCAACACATGAACATGGTTTCAAAGCTTAATGAAAAATGGGTTCTTCAATCTTTATTAGGCTCTTGTGAATATAAATTTCAGACTATTTGATTGACTATCCTTAAGCCAAAACTTTCCCATTTTGCTTGGTGTATTCTCTACCAAGGTCTCCCTATTGGCAGCAAGTTAACTCAGTGAGATATTGTTAATTTGTATTGTCCATTTAATGAACAATAGGACAGTCTCAAGCACCCTTTTAGGTTTTTTCCCACAACTCAAGCTCCTTGGAATTGGATTCATGACATTTTAGGCCTTTCATTCCTAAGCCTTTTTCATAGCATATGATTATTTTAGGAGATTGCCCCATAATCTCTACTAAGTTCACCTAGATTTGGTGTGTTTTCAAGATAGAAATTATTCTTACCATTTAGAAAGATAGAAACTTTTCTATAATTTTTAGTTGTTCTATTGATTACACTTTTTTTGTACACTAATTTTATGATTTGTTATAATGTCATCATGCAAATTCAAGTGCAAGCAAATAAGGTTGCAATTGAAGTGGAACACCTACATGTGCTTTTGGATCATTGGGTTAATATGCCATGTATGGTTGTGAAATGTATGCTAACTCCACCCTCCAATAGAGGTCCCTCCCCTCATGGACATTGGCATGGTAGTTAGAATGTCAATGATGGACATGATTCTCAATTACATTCTTCCCAAGCCCCTCTAAGAAGAGCCAAGGATTGGTTTGTTCATGGTTGGTCTCAACCCTTGTAACTTACTTCAACCTTTTCTAAACCTAGTAACTAAGGTACCTTTGAATAGCCAAATACTAAAAAAAATCCTTGCCTTATTTGGCCTTTTTTTTTGTTCATGATACATAGCCTCCTCCAAAAGAAGAAAATGAAGAGGATGCGATTATTACATGGGAGCTTGTTTTTAATGGCCATGGCCTTCCTCATATTTGGGGAAATTCGGATGACTATGATCCTCCTCTATCTTTTAGTGTTTTAGCTCTTGCTGTCTAGTAGCCTTGTTTCTTGTTTATCTATTTGAATTTTTCATTTAAGACTTTACCCTACTTAAAATTTGAGACTTTTTCCATCCTTTTTTTAAAATATGTGTAATATAAATCTTTATATAAAATAATATTAAACACTTATACATTAAAAAAAACCATACACAATAATATAATACTTTTTATATATAATTCAAAAATATCTAATGATATTTATTTATTCACTATTATAAAATATAGACACTTCTTTATATCCGCACATATCCTGAATAGGAAACAATAGATTTCGTCACCAACCAATAATTCTCATATAAGTTTCAGATGTCGAAAGAAACATGAACACATTTTTTTTATACGAAGGGTTGTACAATAAGAATCATAACATATTGATGCCTTGCGTATTAAGCTCAATTTATCACCGAAATCGTTCCACCTGCTCTTTGCTCTTCCATCTGCAATCAAGCCATAGCCCATTTATGCAGACTTACTACAAAATAACAACAATAGTAAATGTTACTTTCATCTAGTATTCTAGATTTTGTTTAAGTGTAATCTTGTGGAGATTTTGATTAGCACTGCTACTGTTATAATTGCCTGAAATAGATCTTCGAGCTTGTCCTTGAGAAGATAATACTCCTGCTTCACTTGTTCCAGACACTGCAAGCACCTGCTTTATAAAGAAAAAACATAAACAAATGACCAACAGATTTTATATGAGAGAAATTTTACCGTTTTTACAAATTTAGAAAATACTTCAAAACATAGAGGAGAATAGATCTACCCATCTCTCATTTTTTGTTGACAGAACGCAAGAAATCTGATGCATACGTTGTTAACTCTGTGAGCCCCTACACTGTTCATTTCAAAACAAAAAAGGTGATGTAAGTGGTTAGCAGTTGACCAGGCTAACTTTTAAACGGATAGTATGACTTTTACTTAAATTTCAGAATGAGAATGTCTCAGGCCATTAGAGAAATCCACTAAAAACTATACAGAACTATCATTGAAAGAAATTGCATGCCTTGAGCTGCTACCCTTGAGATGATGCAAATGAAAGTCCACTTTTCTGTAATCCACCGGTTCCTTATTCCTGCATGTTTACCATGAAATCCTTATATAAACCATTGCCTGTCTTCCCTAACTTTACTGAAAACGCAACAAATTATCCAACTATTCAATACTTGTGATAGCCCAACACTATTATTATTTAGAAAATAATGTGAAGAATATTAAAGAATAAAGAATATACAGTGTGGTCTCTAAGTTATGGAGCAATTTGAGAGTGTCATCAAGAAACAAGGTAATCACTTCTTCCACAAAATGAGGATTGCTTTCGTCCTGCAGCTGCTCCAGCTGACTATATTGCTCATCCAGAAATCCCTACAACAGGGCCCTAATAAGTTTTATTATGCAAAAAAGAAAGAAAGTCTCATATATCCCAAGGAAAAGAAAGTAAAAAGATTGAATAGTTATTATAATTGACAACAATTTTTTCCACCTCCTCATAAAGAAAGTTGACAAGATTATTGTACTGTTGGTGCAACTCATCAGTAGCCATGCTAAACCTTTGCAAAAAGGAAAAACAAGTGATCTAGTTATGACAGTGAAGCTCCCTTGAGGACTTACAAGCTTATAATCAAGCATAGCTCATTCTCTGTTCTCCACATACAATTTATAGAGTGAACCTCCTCTCTTAGGGATTACATGGTCTCGCCAACTTTTATTTTATGATCCAAAAAGTAAATATACGATTGATGGTTTCCCATGCCTCTTAATATAAAGTTAAAGGTGAAGAAAGGAGGACATTAGATTAAGTTATTCTCACTAGAAGAATAATCATTCCTGTAGGCTTTCTGCGTTTCAGAATGGAAGGAAATTGTTTCACAAAATAGTATCTAAGGGATTCTTGAGATATTCTCAGTGCTATATAGTCTTTTCAGATCATTGTACGTATTTGAATCCAAGCACAAGGATTTTAACTTTGGAATCACATTCATGACAAAACTGCAGAAACCCAATATCTGCTTAAGATTATATACTTAAAAGGCTCCGACAGCATGAGTCCCATCATAGCAGATATGATGTACATGTTTAGAATATTACTTTCCTTAGAGATTAAGATAAAAAGAAGAATCTAATATATTCTTATTCCTATTTAAAAATTTAAATAATAATCACTCCACAATCGATAAGCAAAAGTATGCCTCAGTTCATTTTACTGCCATATATTTAAATGAACATCTTTGTGTTTCAGATATATTGGTCATTTTTAACAATATGATATCAGAGCACCAAAAAGTAAATTTCAGATATATTGGCATTTTTTAACAATCTTAGAAGCTGTCTGAAATTGTGGGCTGTGATCTATGTTCTATTGTGAAGCAGCTGAAAAGGCAGATTGGCATAATTCTTCAGACAAGTGGAGAATGCAGAAAGAAGAGCTGAAGAATGAAAAATATCTCCCAAAGTAAATTCCTAAGACATTTTATATATATATATATATAATTCAATTTTATTTAAAAGATGTCACGTTAAGTTTTATATAGATTTTTATGGTTTTTAATTATATCAGTATTTATGCCTTTCTAGTGGCCCATTATTTCTTTTTTGGAAATCTAGTCCTTTTTTTAATGATTAGAAAGGAAAGTGACATTTTCATACAAAGTATAGGAGAGTGAAATTCCAATAAAAAAGAAAATTTCTGCATTAAAAATATAACCATTCTGGAAAATTTAAAGTTACTTTATATAAAAGTAGATTGTCTATTTTTATTTAAAAAAAAAAGAAATTTGTGAAAATGGAGCTTAGTAGTATTTTTGTGTTGGGTTTTAAATTAAATAGAAAAAAAAAAATTATGATTAGGTGTTTCATATGGAAAATTTTGTAATACTTGAGAATTGCTATAAACTTATAATTGGTATTAAAAAAAGACCCCGAGTCTTAAAATAGGACAAAAAGATTAGGATAAAAGAGATAAGAGGGCAGCAACATGGATAAAGCTTACTTTTTTAGGAGTCTATAATGAGAAGTCAATCAATGGACTAATTTGAAGAATCGATATGAAAATTAAGGTGATCAGATACACAAGAGGTAGTATCTCACTTAAGTAAATTAAAAGAAAAAAATATGAAGTAACATGTTCTAAGATAATTTAGGGGAAAAGAAATCTAACTAAGGGCCTTCATGATGAAAGGGAAGAAAAACTACAAGAAGTCTCAAGATAATCAATCAAAAGAGAAGAATTGGAAGCATGACACTTGGTACAACTTATCCAAGGATCAAAATGAAAGTAGGGACAAGATCAAATGTAAATGCAATTATTATGGTAATCTTAGTCACAAAAGAAATGAATGTTATAAGATGATTAGAGATACATAAAAGAGAAAAATCAAATTTTCAAAAACCCTTGACTCTAAAAGTAATGCTCTTTGTGTTGCAAACAAAGAAAAAAAAAATTACAAGGATGATTGGATCATTGATTTTGGTGCTACATAGAAAATATCTCATAATGAGGAATAATTTAAATCATTAAGCAATGATAACACTAAAGAAAAAATATTATTAATAAATAATAGTGCTTAGAATTTGAAGGAGCTAGAAATGTTCAAGTTGCTTTAATGACATGTTAAAAAAAAAGTTGGTTACAAATTTGAAGTTAAATCTTCTTTCTTTGTTTCAAATTATAAAAAAAGGATATATAAGATAGAGTTCTACAATAAAAATATATATAATGAAGGATGTGAATGTAGTTGTAAAGTCACGATAGTTAGTAAAGTAGAAAATGGATTATATAAATTTTAAGAGTTTACTTCTAGGTGTGAAAATAAGAACATGTGTACTATTGCAAAATATGATGGCATGATTAGGTTATGACATTAGAATATGGGGTATGTCAATTTCCAAATCCTCAAGGTTATGGACAAGTTGAATGTAAGATATGGACTTCTTAAAATCTTTCCAAGCCACAAGTAATATGTATGATGTGCTATGAGAAAGTAAGATGTAGAAAGTTTCCTTCAAGAAAAATCATAGAGAGCTAAAAATCATTTACATATGGTTAGTGATGTAGTGAGTCCTTTTACAACACTATCACTTGTAGGATCAAGGTATGTTCTCACATTCATAGATATCTAAAGTAGGAGAATTTGGATATAGTTTTTGTAGATACCTAAAAATGTTTAATGTATCCTTCTAAATTCATCATTGCTTGTTATCATCACTCTTCAACCCCTTCAACACTATTAATTAAAATAATAATAATTATTTGATTAAGCTAATGCATTTTCCACTTTAATTAAATATTTTTTAGCTATTAAATAATTAATTAATCATTTCCCTCCAATCACTTAAATTAAATAATTTTTAATTATTTAATTTATGTCTAATTATTCTCCACCCCCATAATAAAATATTTTTTATTATTTAATTAAATCTTGCATTATTCCTCTATCCACATAATTAATTAATTTTTAATTATTTAATTAAAATCATGCATTCCTCTCTAAATAATTTTAATTAGTCAATTAGCTAATATTCCTCCAATATTAAATAAATTATTTTATTTATTTATTTTGACTTTGCACATTCCTCTAAACATAAATAAAATCATTATTGTATTTATTTCCTAAAAATATAAATTATATCTTTATTCCTCTAACTCCAAATTTGGTGACCATTGCTAAATTTAGTGAGTTGGCTAAAAAGTAACCTCAATTCACTCTCACTCACTTCCACTTCATCCTCTCATGCAGACAATCCTTTGATTCATGTAGACACTTAACTCCTCATTCTAACACATGTCACATGCACGTTCATCATGATCTCTCAACAATTCTCATTGATTTCATCTCACATCCTACACTATTGATCTGATATCTCTAAAAGCTATAAATCACCCATTATTTATCCATTCAATCCCTCCTCAAACTTGCATCTAAACTATACTCATATTTTATCTTTCCTTTGCTAACAAGGTTATGCTAAGTATTTGAACAATCCACATACTATCTCAATAGCATAATTTTACATCTTAGAATGGAGTAAGGCTGGGCATTTTTAGTGGAGGTGAAGTAATTAGATTAATTTACGTTATTTACTTTTATATTTGATTTGTGCATACACTTCATTGAGGTTAGGTTTTTTTGATCAATTGAATTGGTATTTGATTATTGCAATCATTTCCTTTATTTTGAATTCATTTGATCATTGATTTAATCTATTCACATTTTAGCATACTTGGTGGGATCCATGTCCATAAATTTTAACATTTCTAAGTGATTTTTAATTCTTTTTAAGGTTATAGGTATGTATCAATTCTTTTGGGCCAAAAGTACACATCTAATACATAGAGTTACATATCTGATACATAAAATTATGCATTTGATACACATAATTGTGAATTTGATACACAAAAATGTACATTTGGTACACAGAATGGTGCATTTGAAACATAAAATGGCACATCCGATACATGTAAAATGGTGCTTTTGAATTTTTAGGGTTTTTCACCTCCATTTGTGGGTGTTTTATCTCATTATATCAATGCTTTTAATAAGTAAAACGATGCATGTGACAGGTACAATGGCACTTTTGATAGTTACTTTGATGCACTAAATGATAGTTACAATTGTGCTCTTGATACTATCAATTTAATATTTTAATCTAATGTTTTTGATAATGTAAGCAGCATTTACAGGGTGTTGTACCCTACACAGAGAGCCACAAGGGCCAAAAAGTCCAGAACAAAAAAAAATTATCTAAAACATCACACTAAAAAACACCTAACTAAACCCAGACAAAGACTGACAACACACATGGACCAACAACAAACCAATAGCATACTAGCTGGACTTCTCCCAATTCTTAGACAACAGCTGAACCATATCATCATAGACCCACTCTTGGCGGTCCTCGATCTTCTTTATCCCCATATCATCCTTCATGGTAGCCAACAGGTTACTGGTGACACAGTGAATCATCTTGACAGTGAAGCGAGTCAACCCAAGGAGCTTTTTGTCTAGGATGTTCAGTCTATTTTTCAGCATACCAATCTCCTCCTTGCTTCCCGTAGTGTAGACGGGATCATTCTGCTCAATCTCCAGCGGCTACGACGAATGGGAGGTTGAACCCTCCTTCTGAGGTAAACCACTGTCAGGAACAAAGGAGGGACCTCTAGTTTTCTCCTCATCCTTATCCGCTGAAACCTCTTCCACATCGTTTCCTTTGCTATCAGATAGCTCCTCTTCAGTATCCAAATCCCTAATCTGCACTTTTTTCTTGTTTTTAGCCAGCCTGCCAGAGCGCCTAATGATGGCATCACAACCAATAACCAAGGTCTCCACAACCACCGTATCACCCAAGGAATCCTTGCGAACAAAATTCTTTCCTTTATTAGGAAGCACCTTCTCCTACTTACCTTTCTTTTTCATACTAGGTTTATCAGGGGTCTTAGCAGGAGTAAATTTTAGATCACATAAGCTAACAGTTACACTGGTCTTGGCAACACCATCAGCACCCTTATGTTTTTTTTGCAGCAGGTTTGGGTTTCTTAGCAGGGGTTGGGTGACTCTTTCTGACATGGCCTTTAGATTCAACCAGGGACAAGTTGGTCATGGTGGGAGGCTCAATTTCCTCAATACAACCAACCGATATAGGTTTCAGAGGGCACAAAGCCAAGTGGAAATGGTAGAGTCTTAGGATAAGACCCTAATGGAGAGGCAGAGTAGGTTCATTGGGGTTAGTAGCAGTCGAATCAATATATTTTTCAACCGAATTTTCAAGGTCCATAAGCAGGTAGAAGGGAAATCTCATAAGAACCTTATGCCCAAGATGATTTAACAAGGGAAAATGGTAGTAGTAAAAAGTCTTGTACCTTCCTTCCAACGTAATATAATTTATCAGAGCAAGGCACATCTGGTTCCATGATTGCGGAAGCACCTCCCATTCAAACCCAGACTGGTTGTGCACTGACGCCTCCTCCCCCACAAAAAAATTATTCATACTGTCATTGTCCTGGGTCTTAGAATGTTTAGGATGCTTCATTCCAGTGCACTGGAGATCTATATATTACACGATAACTTCCTCCTCCACCATGACAGAGATGTCACCAATGGTAACATGATGATTCTTCCATGAATTAAAAAACTAGGTCAACAGATTAGGGTCGTGACCCACAAGCCTCTCCATCATAGGAGCAATCCCACCTTCAATGCAAATGTGCCATACTAGAGGGTCTTTGCGAAATTTGTTGCAATTATCTAGTTCAGTCCGCACCCTTTCTCCTCCCATGATGTCACTCTGCACACTGTATGACTAGGAACTTTCCAAAATAAAGAAGGTTAGATAAAATAGCAAGGTGGAAAAATCCCCACACAATAAGGCATTTAAGCCACGAACGGTAAATTTTGGTAATTAGTCCAATGGACAAATCACACGCATGAGCATAATAATTCCCTGAAACCATCTTAGTGTAACCATTAATTGGGATCACATTGCATAACTAGCTAAGAAAAAAGGACATGATAGGCAAGGAAGGATTTCCTTCCATGCTGCAGAAGCACAGAATTCTAGGCAGAATAGTTGCGGGGCTATAATTAGATATCTCCAAAACCATAGTATTTAGGGGTTGGCCACCTTTAGTTAATCCGTAGAAAGGAGCTAAAAGGTGCGAAGCCAAAATAGCAAAAAAATAAAAGCCACAAAGAAGCTTAGTCTCATAATTACAAGTCACATCAAAATCAAAAAACTTGAATTTGAAAATCTGAGATTTTAAGTAGATCCCCATAAGGATAATATGACAAGTACGATGCAACTTAGTAATAATCCTTCGGTACTTGCCATAAAAAATCATGATTTCTCTTTTCAAAATGGGCTCCATCTTATTATTAGAAAAATTCCACTTGTTGTCCATCCCATCGATACAGCTCATCATACATCTCATCACTTCAAGAAGACCACAAAGCCCAAAGAGTAAGCAAGTGGGTCCCCCAGATAACCAGCTAAGCATGTGTGGTGTTGTCATCATGGGTCAAGTAAGGGCTTTGTTCCTTAACTATAATACTCTGAATATTAGGCGGAAGTATGCTTATGTCCCACCAACATTTGGATAATTTCCAATGTGTGCTCAAATTGGCAAGGGCATCCACCACTTCGTTCCCTTCTTTATAGATATGACTGGCCACATTAGCTTTTAGTTTACACACTAGGAACCTAATATCAAGCAAAATATCCTTAGTGTTCCATCCTAGTAATCTGCCACAATTAATAGCCTCAATAATGGACTTGGAGTCCCCTTCAATGTGCAGGTTCTCTATCCCCAGGGTAACAACTATTTGTAATCCCTTTAACAACGCACAAGCTTCCAATATCATAGATGAGTGGCATCCTATCCCCCAGCATAACCAGCCACTAATTTTCCCCTGTGGTCCCTAATCACTCCTATACTTGCTTTGTCTGGGTTTCCCTTAGCAGCCCCATCAAAATTCAGTTTATACCAACCCCTGTCAGGAGGTTTCCAAATAGTAGCTCTTCAGGCCAGAATTTTGGAGTTGTCGTAAGAGTTGGCATCCAACACCTGATGCCAAGCTTTAGCCATGTTTATATCCAACTCAGTCGAACCTATGCCCAAGGTTTTCCCTTTGAAAAGAGAGATGTGTTCCTCAATGAGCCTGACACCAATACCAAACACCTCTTTCGGGTGCAACTCAGTGTTCCTAAATATCATGTTGTTCCTCTCTTTCCATAAGCACCAACATATAATAGGAGGAACTTGGTTCCAAATTTCAATAGTTAAAGGATGGGAAAAAGGCCCAGACCAACTTAAAATAAAGGATGTGATTTCCTTACTCATAATCCATTGAATCCCTAATCTTTTGAGCACCAGCTCCCAAACCTCCATAGGAAACTTGGGGCAGTGTAACAGTAGATGATCAACCGATTCTTCATTGCTTTTACATAGGAAACATCTATTGGGAATCTGGAACTCCCTTTTTTTGAGATTATCTTGTGTAAGAATCCTGTTATGACAAACAGTCCACCAGAAGAAATTGACTTTCAGTATCATGTATCGGTTCTAGACCTTTTTCTATAGAATATCAGCACTCCCATAAACAGTCAACTATCTGTAGGAAAATTTCACAGTGAGATCACCCTGGTGATCATGTATCCAGAAGAACTCATCCCCACGATGTGAAGATGGTAATCTAGTGAGGGCCAGTAACACCTAGAGAGTCTTGGAAAGAATACACATATTTGGGGATAAAGGACAACAAATGCTAATATCATTCCATTTCCTAGCCCTCAAGGGCCCAATTAGGTAATCACTAAAAAATATACCAAACACTTGTTGTGCACTTCCTTTGAGAAACCTAAACTCAGAAGAATCCAGGGGAGAGTCTAGTAACCAAGTATCTTCCCAGAATCTGATTTTATTGTCATTACCTATCTTCCATTTAATCTTGTTCCTCAAAAGATCCTCAAGGCTGCAAATCCCCTTCCAAACCAAGGACCTTGGAGGATGGGCCTGCGAAAGGTAGTCAATCAGTGGCTAACTTAGCAGGTATTTAGCATTCATTATCCTACACCAATCCTTCCTATCCCTCAAATGATCCCATCCCATTTTGGCCATGAGAGCTTTATTGGAAAGAGAAATGGTTCTTATCCCAAGACCACCACTACTTTTTGGTTGGAAAAATTTATCCCACTTCACCAAAGAAAGTTTCTTTTTCTCCTCAGTACACGACCAGAGGAAAGACCTTTGAATCTTCTCAAAATTTTCAGCTATATATCTAGGCATCTTAAACAGGGATAGGAAGAAGACAGGGATACCTTGAAGGACTGCAGTAAGAAGCTTAAGCTTACCAACATGACTAAGTAATGAGCCTTTCCATCCAACAAGCTTACATTGAATCCTCTCTAAAATAGAATTCCAGAACTCTGAAGTGACTTCCTTGATAGTTAGGGGTAATCCAAGATACATCGAAGGTAGGGAACCACTCTAACAACCCAGAACAGCAGTAACTCGCGTTTGCAGGTTAGGAGTGTTGTTAAAGAAGTAGATCATACTTTTTTGTAGTTGATGCATTGTCCAGAACAAGCAGCATAGTTGTTGAGATAGTTTTTCCATTTCTTGGCTTCCAACATCGAGGCTTTCCCAAATAGGAATGTATCATCCACAAATTTTTGAATCACAGTCGGATCAAGGGTAGAAGCAACGTTAATACCTTTTATAGCTCCCTCTGACAGCATACTTGAGAAATTTCTACTAAGAACATCCACCACCATTATAAAAAATAGGGAGACAAGGGGTCTCCTTGCTTGAAACCTTTTTCCAGCATGAAAAAACCCAAAGGGAGAGCCATTAACCAAAACAGAGTATTTAACAATAGTAACACATTCCATAATAAGATTGAGCATAGATTGATTAAAACCAAACTTAGCAAGGACTTTAGGGACAAAATTCTAGATTACCTTATCATAAGCCTTGGAAATGTCAAGCTTAAGGGCCATACTAGAATAGTTTCATATATCCATTGAGTGAATTAGTTCATAAGTTATGATGGTAGCATCAAGAATATGCCTGCCAGGCACAAACCCTTTCTAAGTTGGGCTGATGATTTTATCCATGAGAGGTTTAATGTGGTTGACAAAAATTCTGGAAAGAATTTAATAAAAAGTATTACATAGGCTGATAGGGCGGAAGTTAGACATATGTTGAGGTTTAGCAATCTTAGGAATAAGGGCAATAAAGGTGTGATTTAGTTGCTTAAGAATCTTACCCGATTTGAAGAAGTCACGAGCAGCTAGAAGGTCCTCACAAACAATCTCCCAGAAGGTCTGGGAAAAAGCCGGAGGGAAACCATCAGGGCCAGGAGCTTTGTATGCCCCCATACTAAAAGTAGCTAGCTTAACTTCCTCGAGAGTGACAATACTGAGAATCCCCACATTGTCAATCTGAGAGATTAAATTCAGGAGCGATTCAAGTAGCAAATTGTCAAGGGTCAGGTTAGGGGCCTCAACAGGAGCCTCATAAGCCTTCATAAAGTAGTCTGCTGCCACTAAGCCAATAAGGGGAGGAGAGCTGACAACCTCACCCTGAGCATTGTGTAACTTATTTATCCGGTTCCTCTTCTTATGTTTAACAGTTGAAATATGAAAGAAGGAAGTATTTCTATCTCCTTCACTTAGCCACTGCACCCAAGATTTTTGTTTCCAAAAATATTCTTCTTTTTTTAGGATTTATTCCCACTCACCCCAGATCACTTTCTCCTAGTTGCAAGTGGAGAGAATGATATGTCATTCCTCCATTCTCTTTTGAATCATTTTCAACTTATCCCCAATAATTTTCTTTTGTTGGAAAACATCCCCAAAGACCCTTTTATTTCATCCCTTCACCATACATTTAATGTGCTTTAGCTTAAAAAAGATTTGGAACATGGGTGACTCACGCACAAGGATATTCCACCATTCAACAATTTTTATTTTGAAATCAGGGTGGGAATTCCACATGATTTCAAAGTGGAAGGGGTAAGGACCAACGGCAGATTGATTGCACGAGATTAGCAGCAAAGGATTATGATCAGAAATAGTCCTAGGTAAAGCCTACAGAGAGGCCCTAAGTAGGCCCAACCAATTACTAGAACACAGGAAGTGATCCAACCGGACTTGAATCAATCTTCGTCCATATGTTTGTTGGACCAAGTAAAGGCTTGGCTCAAAAAATTAATATCAATTAGGCCCGTTGTATTCAAAAAGTTTGTCAAATCCGCCATACTGTCAGAATAGTCAATCAGACCACCACTTTTCTCAGAAGGGAATAGGGGGAGTTGAAGTCTCCAACCACCATCCAACAAGACCCATTGTTGTTAGTTATCCTATCATCCAGAGCCAACCACAGAGCAACTCTAGAATTCTTTTGGTTGGGAGCATAAACATTAATAAGCAACCAAGAGCCTCCAGGGAAATTGAAAGAGGCTCCAACGCTATTCCGATAGCTAAAGAGTTCAATGCTATTTAGTCTAGTAGGGTTCTAGAGCACCACGAGACCACTAGAGGCCCCATCAACATCACTATAAAAGTATGAGGCCCCAGGCCAAACGTACTTAGCAAAATTATCAAAATTATCTTTCATCATTTTAGTTTCTTGTAGGAGGACTTCTAACTTATGTTCAATAACATAGTTCTTTAGAGCAAGTTGCTTATGGGAGCTATTCATCACACACATATTCCAAGACATTACCTTCATTTTTGACCTTTTTTGGAAGACACTTACAGTGTCTTTTGTTTTCCCAAAGTGATCTCATTTATGGTTTATCACAGACGCATGGATCTCTGGGAAGCCCTACTTGGTTTGGAGTCGCCCCCCACATCTGCCTTCTTCTTTCTTCCTCTTTTCTTCAGCGTTATCCAGTTTTCCTCATCTACGGCAGGAACTTGAGACGAATCCTCCAAGTTGAAGGCAGACGCCTCACCGAAGCCTAGATCATCCCATATTTCACCCTCTTCACCAACAATCTCACTAGTGCTAGCATAAGTCACCTCTAACAGTGCCTCCCCAAAAAGGACCTCATCCTCGAACAACAAGTTAGAAAGAGGGTTTTCCACCTTCAGTATTTTAACTCAAACCACCTTCTCATCTAAGGACATATTTTCTAAGCCCTTGGTCGAAACAATCATGGTCACAGGCCCCGAGAATAGTATCACCAAGGGGAGGGGGTTCAACATTGGCCACGAGATTGATCAACTTCGGCTCAGAGTTGGGCTTATTAGCAATAGCTATCAAAGAAACAACTTCCACATTGGGCATAACATCACTCATAGGAGGAGGGCCAGCAGGAGTAGTAGGAACTTCTTTGTTAGGATCCTTATTAAAAGATGAATTGCAATCGGTAATGAGGTGCCCAGGTTTGGTGTACTTCTGATAGAATACCACAACATTCTCATAGCACACAGGTTGGACCCAAGACCCAAATTTTGAACAGAGCTTAACAGAGTTAGGCAAAGATTTTTTCACACAAATATTTATGAAGAAATAGGAAAACACTAACCTGGATTTTGATCTAGTAATGGAGCCTGAGGTAATGAAGTGGCCAAAAGAATCTCCAATGCTCTTAAATATTGATTCATCCCAGTATTCCAATGGCAACCTAGGAAGACAAACCCAAACTAGGGCCGACTTATTGAGGTCTACATCCGAGTTAAAACCTAGCTTCCAATGGCATAACGCCAAACTGTGTTTACCATAAACCCAAGGTCCTGAGGACAGAACATATATTAGATCTTCAGGCGTAGTGAACTTGAAAAGAAAAATCCCACCAGACATCACGTAAATCTCCACACTCCCCGTAAGCCGCCACTTAACATCAACCCATCTCCTAACCATATCCACTGTCGGTCTAAAGGAGAGAAACCTACCCACAACTACATTTTTCATTGATGAGAGAATCCTATCGTTGACTGAGTTAGAAATAGCAAAGTCCATCCCAGATATGACAACCTCAAACTCAAGAGGAGGCAGAGGGGAAGTACCCAGTTTACTATTGGTTAAAATCTCTTTCCACCCAAGGGGTTCAGGAGGAATCTCGATCGTTAGCACTTCGACCGTCGACACGACAGGCACTAAAAGATCCACAGTCAAAAAGCATGTCCTGCCAGGAGTGTCTCCTGAGAGACACGAGTCTGCATGTGATAGGGCGAGGCTTAGGTCAAGGGTGGCCAGAGGGGGCTCGTGGGGTACTCCCAGGGTAGAATCCACCATGCGCGCAGAAATTTCAAATGCAGCCAGAGGATGGAGAGAGCGGGTGTAGTGTTGGAATGTTTGTTGATAGTTGATTGATGCTTTAATCTCATGTTTGTGTGATCTCTTGAAACTAATAAATTTGTGTAGCTTGGAAATCACTAGGAAAGTACTAGTAAAAACATATTGCTAATGAATTTGGTGTAGGAAATTTCAATTGCTTTGATTTTTAAGTAGTTGCACACTTCATTTGGGTTTTAACTAATGAGTCTTATATGTCATGTCTAGTGAAATTATAGTGTATATACTCTATCCTTACACCTAATGTGAGCCTAGAGATCAAAATCACTCTTTGTTTGATATTTTCCAAGTACACACAAGGAGTATTAGTAAAGTATGCTATTCCCTAGTGCTTCGTGCAAGCCTAGAAATCAGAAAAGTTAGTATCTTATTTTTACTTTCAATAAGGGGCCTTCTTGGAGATTTCATCACCCCAAGGGATACCTCAACCACATTTACTAGCAAGGTATATAAAGGGGGTAGAGTGAAATTTGTACCTCAAAGTGTGGCCAATGTTGTTCAAGCCATGCCACAAGACCCTCACTCCATTGAAACTTGTTTGGTGAGGATAAGAGGGGAGACCCCCTAGTCTTAGGCATTATCAAATAGGCTCATTATTTTTAGAACCACTATGAACCTTGTTTTAGAGACCTAAGGTCGATGACCATTAATCTAGTTGTAGTATAAGGTACAATATCATGCCTGAAGTTACTCAACATATATCATCTTATGGAGAGATAGAATTTCTTAGGAGGTGTTAAAACCTTCAAGGGAAGGAGTAAGGTGAGCCCCTTTTCCACTAGAGACCTAGATATTCCCTCTTGAGAATGAAGCGTGCATGCACAATCCTATGATATTTTAAATTGCTTGGACCCACACTAGTGTGACACTCCCTTAATGAATAGCTAGGTTGTATTTCTTGGCATGTTTTTATTGTGGAGACCAATAAACTATGAATCATACTACTACCTTGGAGTTAGTTTCTATAATCTCTATTTTTTGTCTCTTTTCAAATAAACTTATCAAAATCAGTCCAACAACTTGTCAAAAATCAGTCAACAACTTGCAAATTTTACTTACAATCACACATAATTGTGCTTTTGACTCTAAAACTACACTTATCAGCATTAAATTATGCATCTAAGACTTATTGTTGTGCTCTTGAAACCTTGATATTATGTTTGTGTATATTCCAATTAGAATTGCATATTTGGTCAAGCTAGAGTGGTGTATTTGATAGCTACAATGGTGCATTTGATAGTTACTATGGCACTTTTGACTATCCTATTGTGCATCAAATCATCTTATGGAACATTTGACTATTCTATGGTCTATTTGATAATTTTGAGTCACATTTTACCATAATTTTGTGCATCCAATCTATATAATTGGACATTCAAGACAATACATTGTCGCTTTTGATCTAAAACTTACTTAACTTGTTTTGATAACCTATAACAATTTTCTAACAGAGTGGTACATTTGATTATCTTGTGTCACATATGACAATGTATTGGTTCATTTCACATGTAAGCTAGTGCATTTGACGTATACTTGTAGACATGTAAAATTGACCTAACACCTATCACACAACATCACACAACATAAAACAACATCCAAAATTCCTCTATTAATTAAATAATACGACATTATTTAATCAATTCACATTTTCATCATTTTTTATAAATTAAATAAATCTCAAAACCCTAATTCTACTATTAATTAAATAAAACATTATTTAATTAATTCACTTTTCATTTTGACCAATTAAATAAATTACATTTATTTAATGAAGTCCTAATCCCACTTTATTTTGTCCTGATTGATTAAATAACACCAATTATTTAATTACATTGCTAAATCACCTTATTCCCCTAAGTTAATTGAATTATTAAAACATAATAATTTAATTAACACAATTTCCTCTAAAAATTTGAATAAATAAATAAAACTATTCAAATCATTTATCAAAAATCAAATCAAACTAATGCAACTTTATTTGCAAAATTCAAACTTGATTTACACGTTCAACTCCAAAATGGAATTAATTAATTAAATCAATTAATTCATATTTCCTCACCCACTTTCTGATTGAGAAAATTATGCTTATTGACTGAGCAATCTAATTTGTTGACTAATCAATCTATTTCCTAACTAAACCATCAATTCCTGACTGATCAATCTAAATCCTGACTAATCAATCTATTCCTCAATCACACAAATTGTGCAATCTACTTTGCATAATATTCTCATGTCTAAATACTCTCAACACCTTTTAACCATTGATCTTGATCCAACATTGTTGAATTCTTATCGTCAATTCAAAATCTCATTTTCTATATAACAAACCTCTCTCCTCACAAAAAAGGATTGGAGAATCAACATACCTTATGCAATGAAGTGTTGTCAAGATCACTATTGATAGAGCTTCATCATTCCTTTAGTCAACCAACATCAAGCATCATTCATCAAGATTTTCACGAACTATGGAGGCTTCACAATGATAAGAACAATCCAACATCAAAAAAATACACTCCAATATGAGATGGTAACATTGTGCTTTTTGTTTACATTCAATTTAGTAATCATAGATTTCTTAATGTGTGTAGACACATAAAAATGTCTTCACAATCATTTTTATCCATTGCATATTTCATTTTGGTCATCTCCATGATCATATCTCAATATTCATGAAACCATTAAAATATTATAAGCATTTATAAGCATTTATTCATAACCATAATCCATTTACATAATCATTTAGTCATTTATCCATTTGTATATTTCATTATCCCATTTCATAAATATTTATCGTTTCATTAATCATCAGCATATTCATAAATCATTTAACCATTTCATAAATCATTAATTCATCCATTTCATTAATCATTAATCTATAATTGCTTAAATACATTCATTACACATGCATAATCATTATACTCATACATTAAATATTTCCATTCATCATCCTCATATTCATATCTTTATAAATCCATTAATTCATCCATTTGCATAAATCATTTCACTTTGACCATTTGCATGATTATTCATTTACATTAATCATTAAAATGCATTTATATAATTCATTAAATAATTTAAAATTCATAAATCAACTTCCATGAAATTAGCTCAAAATTGTACATTAAACTCATAAATCAATTTCCATGGAATTAGCTCAAAATTGCACATTTTGAGCTTCCAGACACGAATCATGGCATAAATCACTCCACTCATTTCTCATTTTTACATTATGCATATTTATAAAAAGCCTTCTCTTCTCACCAAAAAAAAAAGATACATTGAATTTTGATCATACCTCCAATCATTCAAATCCATTCATCATAGCCTCTTATAGTATTTGTGCTTGTGCAAAAATTTGAGAGCACCAAAATACTTGAAAACAAGATCTTGCTAATAGGATGACAATGGAGTTAGATTTCCTTTAAATGCACATGTTTTGATTTTGCATAGTTCAGTTTTATCTTTGTTGCATTTGTATTTTGTTGAAAAGGCTTAATTGATGTAATGTTGAAAACATTTTGAATTTGGTTATTATATTTAATTAGTTTTTTAGTTTTCAGCATAAACAAAATGGTGAACTTGACGCCAAATCATTAATTTATGGTTGTAATTTTCCTCATTTTCAATTATTCTATGCAAATATGCTTATTTCAAAATTATTTTCCTTGGAGATGTGAGATAACAATATGGAAGGCTAAATTATATTGAATTCAAATATTCTGCAATATTTAGACATTTTGTTGATCATGAATAAATATTGTTTGTTTATTTTGTTTATTTTGTTGATCATTAACTGGAGCACTTGAGATGAATAGCAAGAACATGTGGAACCTTATCTACTGTGAATTGTTTCACAACGTGCATTTTTACTTTACATCGTTCACATGCATATACTTTCTCTTCTCCTTCTAGATGTTTTACTACAGTAAAATGGATTCAGCATAAGAATTTGGCAGCACCCAAGTAACTCCAAGTTGTTTTTCCATTACTCATGAGCAAGTGTTTGAATATTGTTTATGCAATTTGAAGAGAGATCATCAACCTGCAAAACAAATTTGTATGAATGTTTTAAAGGCCTTTTCAAGAAATCCATTTCAAAGTGGATAATCTGCAACCATGCATTCCCACATTTTGCATACATGTCTACCAGTGTAAGGACAACTACATCTAATGAATGCTTTGAGAAAGAGTGTTGGGAATGGTTGGGAAATTTGATTTTAAATTTGTCAATTAGATTTGCTGAAAATTTCTAAAACTTAATTGACAAATCCAACTTATGCATATCATCCAATCATGGCTGAATAAATGTTGAATAGTCTGAGGAATAAATGCAATCATGTCATAGCCTTTCATCATTTCCGTGTAAACTACAATCAAAACATTTTATTCTAAACTTGATGTTTCTTTTTTTTTAGTTTCTAACTTTGGTTTTAATCCATTTAGGATTAGATTTTAATTTCAATTAATTTGGTTTAGATTTTAATTTAGTGTAAATTTTAATTTAGATTTAATTTTTAACTTTTAATTTAGATTAAAATTCTAGTTTAGATTTAACCTTTTAGCTTTTTTTTAATTTTAGATTTAATTAGAATTTAGATTTAAATTTATATTTATATTTTAACTTTTAGTTTAGCTTTTAAATTTTAATTTTAATTTAGATTTTAGTCTTTAAATTAGATTTAGCTTTTAATTTAGTTTTGAATTTATATTTAGCTTTTTTTAAAAATTTAGCTTTTAGCCTTTTAAATTTAGCTTTTAGCCTTTTAGATCTAATTTCTAATTTAAGTTTAGCTTTTTAATTTATATTTGATTTTTAATTTAGGTTTAATTTAGAATGTAGAGCTAATTTTAATTTAGATTTAATTTTATTTAATTTTATAGTTTTAGATTTAATTTTAGATTAACTTTTAAATTACAAATTAGCTTTTAATTTAAATTAGGTTTTTTTTTTATAATTTAGATTAGTTTTTAATTTTACATTAGTTTTTAGACTAATTTTTAATTTAGACTAATTTTAATTTTAGATTGGATTTAATCTAGATTAATTTTTAATTTTAGATTAATTTTTAATCTAGATTAGTTTCTAATTTTAGATTAATTTTATAATTTAGATTAACTTTTAATTTAGATTATTATTTTTTTTAGATTATTTTTTTAATCTAGATTAGTTTCTAATTTTAAATTATATTTTAATTTAGATCAATGTATTTTTCTTTCATACCTTAGTTGTTGTTTATGTGGCTAATCATTGATTTTCTATTTGGAGGTTCGCATGACAAAGACTTAGGGCTGAAAATATACACATTATGTCTGCTAAAGACTTGAATTTGAAACTACTAATGAAATTTGGTGCAGGACATTCATCGAAGACTTGATTTTGAAACCGATTGTCTTTTAGATTAGAAAACATTTCAATTGGTGCTTTAAAACAGACAATTGTCCTCTCTCATGTAGATTTAACTAGGAGGTCAATGAACATTGTTTGCTATGCTTGAGATGGTAGGAAGTATGCTCTCACCTTGTGCAAACTTGGTGATCAAAAACTAGACCCATCTATTTTTGTGTTTATACCTTAGAGGGGCGTACCTCACAAGAGGAATGACTCCAACCAATTTTTCGCTTGGGCCAGTATATAAAAGGATGAGACTAAACTGTCAAGTCCTCATGGTATGTAGGCCTTAGTTGTGCACTGCCATTCAAAAATGGGTACCTACCTTTTATTTTAAAGGTATAAGAGCCCCTAGTAGAGTGGTTAAAGCCTTAAGTGGCTTGTTGTATGCTTGTGAGGTGCCATGTCCCTGAGTATTCACTAGAACCCTCTTGTGTAGTTTGCCAAAAACCCTTCTATTTGCTAGTGCAGCAACGGTCGTTACCAAGGCATCCACATTCTCATAGTTATTAGTAGAGGTGAAGAGTTTGTCATGGGAGATTCATGAGGGCTTGAAGCTTGGTTGACCTGAGAAGTGAGTGTCGTGGAGGGGAGCCAGAGTGTCCAAGCTTCTAAGTCACCTGCTAAGAATAAGTGTGGCTAGGGAAACCCACATGGAATCCAATGAATATAGTCCTTGCCAACCTTAGGATTTGTGCTTGTATTCTTAAAGTCAAACATTTTGTCTGCTATGTCTTGCATGTGTGTTCAAAAATAGACCTCAAAAAAACATCACACCTAGTAATTTTCAACATCTCAAACTTTGCAAACCCCAAAATTTCAAATAGCAAAAACATCCAAAATTAAACTATCACTTAGATTTCTTGGGGCCATCATCCTTGATGCGGGAGCATCTTGGCAATGACATGAATCTAGGAATAAAATCTTGAAGGTTGAATAAATTTTGATGTTTCATCATTATCTTGAGGTCATTTGATTCATTTTCCATTCAATAAAGTCATTAGGAGTGTTAAATGATCAAAGTTTTGTGTCAAATTTGAAAAGTGTAAAAGTTGTCACAATATTGCAAAATTGCAAAAAGGATGTAAACAAGGAAGGTGAAGGGTCATTTGGCACTTGGGTCATTCAAAAGCAGTTAGAAACTAAAAATTCATGTTGCGATGCCTTTAAAAAGGCCTTGTAGACACTTTTGTAAGTGTGGTTGATTGAAATCTAGATTTTGAATAAAGAAAATCATTGTTTTATGCATGTTTCTATAGAAATCTAATGTTTTTTGGTATTGTACGGCCTTGTACGGGTATGAAAGCATGTTTTAATGTTTGTAAGTGATAGAATAACCAATCACCTTCTTGTTACACTTTGTTTCATGCAATTTGGTTCGAGTTTGAGCAAGTTATTAGGAATTCTCTGTAAACTATTAAAACCCCGCCCTAGGGTAAATAGTGAGTTATAAATTTGTGTTTCTTCCATAATATTTGGTGAAATATCTTAATATTTGGTGAAATTACTCCTTAATGCATCTATTTTCATATTTCCAAGGTTTCAAATCAAAAGGCTAAAGTTAAGGTGTGAAAAGTTGAAGTTTAAAACCAAAAAATATGTGAACAGTCTGGAAAAATAGAGGTTGTAGAAGGTTAGCACCTAGGGTTTAGTAAATTACTCTTGATAATGATCTTATGATGTTTTATTGAGTTTTAAAAAACTAAAATAAGCATGTTTTAAGCACTGGTTAAGAAAAAATGAGTTTGGAGGTGGAAAAATTAATAAGCCCTTGTAAGGACAAGGCCAAATTAGGCCTAATCTCAAACTAAGAAAACAAGTTTTAAAGCAAATGTTCCAAAAGAATTAATCTTCATTTTGAGATATTTTTTAAACAATCCTAATGGGGAATTCAAAGGCATGATTTTTTTTGAGTTTCAGTGTATAGTTTGGAAGAAAAGCCTTGACAGTCCTTTTGGTGGCCTAAAGTGTTGGGGCAGTTTGTGAAGGAGTTATAACCATAATGAAAGGTCAATGTTTTTGAGGTGTCTTATGAGGTTGGTCATGTTGTGTTCACCCTATGAGAGTTTTCCAAGGTTTTGAGATAGGTGTTTGTGACTTAAAAAGAAAATTTGGGTTTGTGGTTATGAAGTGTCATTGGTTCACATATAAGACAGTTTGAAAGGAGTGTTATTTAATTGGTGTGTTATTTGGGCCTAGTTTGTCATCTTTATGTTGGTTTGAGGTTTGATAAAAGATTTTGGACTCTGATTGTGGTGTTGATGAATCAAAGAGTGGCCATATGAATGAATTATACCTTGAAAAGGGGATTTGTTTTGTAAAATGGGTTGAGTGAAACCTATTATGGTGAAATTCTCCTTGAAGAAGTTGAGTTGGAATACTTTGCTTGCATCAATCCTTTAGTTCCGATTTTTCAATCCCTTCCTTCCACCTAGTCTTTGCATATCCTCCACCCTTGCATATCCATTTTAGTTCAAAAAAACCTTTAGCTTGCACTTAGGCTACTCTTCCTAGGTCTTGAAATCAACCCATTAGCTATCTATCACCCACATCACTTGATGTTCATCATCCTTGAGTTAGGGAACATACCATTATCCTTGAGTGGGGAAATCCTTTTGGATTCCATCATCTCCTACATACCCTCTCTTGATCATTGGTCCTTGTGTCTATTCATCATAGCACAAGTAAATCCTTTACATCATAACCAACTTTGGACCTAGAGTTGCCTTTGAGCTCTTAGCTTGTCATATCATATCATTTTCATATCCCATCTTAGAATCATATCCTTTTCATTTCATCCTAGTCTTAGGTCTCATACATTATCCTATCTTGGATTGAAAATTAGAATAAATCACCTATGACCCCTAGAACAAGAGAAAAAATATTTCAAGAAGGGAAACCTTGGGGAAGAGACTTTGATGAGGAAGACCACATTAGTGTTGCAACTAGTGATTTAACAAATGAAACTAATGACGAAGAAATAACTAAATACGAAATAGAAGAAGCACTTAAGGATCATAGATTCACTAAACTACTTACAGAGGTAGTCAAACATAACCCACAATAATACTTCAAGGCCCTTGTCGACAAAGGAATCAAAATGCCTCTTGATTTTGACATATCATTACTCATAGTGAATGACCAACCTAAATTTAATGAATCTAAGCATCCCAAAACAAACAATTATGATAGAATCAAAGATCAAATACCCTTTTATCTACAACCTGGTTACAAGAGATCTTCAAAGACATCAAAACCTACACCTACGAACAATCCTATTTTGGATGAGCTTAGAACATTGAGACAAGAGTTGGATACTCTCAAGAACAACATAACCTCACAAGTTCTCCATTGAAGATATATGTCCTTATCCCTTCGATCTGAGCATACCAATGCCACCTTTTCCTAACCACTGGTACATACCAAAACTTGATAAATATAATGGAAAAGGAGATCCTAAAGACCACCCAAGACAATTTTGTGCTACTATGATGGAATTTGCAGTTGATGAGATGTACCTTATCAGATTATTCTCTCGCAGTCTAGGAGGAGAGGCTATGGAATGGTTTTCATGATTACCCCCAACCATCAAATCTTTTGAAGAAATGGCTGATAAATTTGTCTCCAATTATAGTTTCAATTGTGACCTTAAAATGACCATGAAAAACCTTTTCAACACTAAACAAAAACAAGGAGAATATTTTTTTGTCATTTTTACAAAGATGGAGACATTTGACAAGATGATTACCTTATACCATTCCAGAGAAAGAATTGGTTGATCTCTTTTTTCAAAATTTGAAGAAATAAATTGGAAGGGAACTTCGCTTCAAATGCTTGGATTCCTTTGATGAAGCCATAGAAATGGGATTTCAAATTGAACAAACTCTTATCGATGATGGAACTATTAAACTTAATAATGACAAAGATCAAAAATCAAATTCAAACAACAAGATACCTTTTTGGGTAAAGAACAGGAATGTAGTCAATGACGGAGTTGTTGATGCAAAAAAAACTAAAACATCTCCTATCTACAATATCAAAGGTCCATCTTTAGATAAAGGAAAAGAAAAACAGAAAAGTTTCCCTAAACAAAATTTTACACCATTGGGACAATCACTTTTATCCGCATTAAAAGAACTTGAAAATAATATTATAACGCAACCTAAAATAAAGGAATATAATCCACAATTCAAACCCCCATGGTGGAACTAGGATCACTTTTGTGACTATCATAGACATAAAGGACATAAGACTAATAGTTGTAATAAACTTCGACATCTCATACAAGACCTTATTGATGATGGTAAGATAATAGTTGACGGACACACTCCTTCTGGTAACTCTGATTGCGAGATGTTGAAGAACCCTTTCCCTAACCATGACAAAGATAAAGGAAAGCCCTTGAACCTAGTGGTGGTGTAAACTATATACTACTGCTAAGTATGACTATACCATAAATAACATCAGTGAGGTTGATAACCATGTAAACACTTTCATCATAAAAGGAAAAGAATTCAATTGCAATGTTACTACCCGCAAAGGCATAGTTTCCCTTAGAGGTCCTAATTTGAAACCTGTTGCACCAACTTCGCAATACAACCTCATAGAGCACTTAGGAAAAATGCCCTCTCAAATTTCTATACTTGAGCTACTACACTTATCTCCTGATCATAAAGTTATCTTAGATGAAGTGCTTGCTACTGCTACAGTACCTACAGACCTACATGTAGATTAATTCCAAGCTATGGTGAGACACATCACCTCTCCTCACACTCTCACTTTTACTGAGAATGATGATTCATCCATCCAAAAACCACATAATGCACCCTTACACATTGATGTCCTTGCCCATAATGTCAAGATCAAGTGATTTTTGATAGATGGAGGAGTAGGTCTTAATATTTGTACTCAAGAATTGATCACAAAATTAGGGCTCTCTAAAAATGCAGTTGATCCAAGGAAAAAGATTGCCATAAAGTCATATGATGAAGAGGAATACTCATCTAAAGGATCAGTTACTCTACCAATCAGAGTTGGCCTTGTGGTAAAGGATGTGTTTTTCCAAGTCCTTGATCTCCCTCTAACTTACAACATCCTCCTTGGAAGACCATGGATTCATGCAATGAAAGCAGTACCTTCTACATATCATCAGTGCATTAAATTCCCACACAATGGTGTTGAAATCACAATACAAGGAGATCCTAATCCTTTCATGTATTGCCAAAATCTAAGTCCTAAAACTAAAATCACAATCCCAAGCAACCGTGAAGCACCTCCTTCTCAAGCATATGTTGATCTTGAGTCCTTAAAAGCATCCACCTCAAAATCCAATGAAGTTGAGATCAAAATACAAGTGAATGAACAAGGAGTAGGGGAATATACCTTGGATCGTGCTCTTTTCCTTGGAAAGCTACCTTTATCTCCCCACATTTATGGCAAGCCACAAATGAAGAAGTCATCCACTTCATTTATCGCACCATTAAGCACCAAGGTCCAAATTCATGATATGGGATGTGGAGAATATCGTATGGATAATTTACTAGCAAAAGACAATGCTAATGCCATCGAGAAGGATCAGACTTCTAATAAGGATTCCAAGACAACTACAGAAGGAACACAAAAAGATGGTTGTGCTTAGATTGAAACATTTTGGGATCTTGATGATACACCTGCCTTTTCCATATCTGCTTCCACTCAAGCTTTTCATATCTATGATAACCCCTATTTGGCCAAGACATCTACGATAACCCACTCTTTGATCATGACCTTACTGAAGGTATCCAAGATTATCCTTCTACATTTTCTGAACCATCATCCTTCTATCCCACATTCCCTCCAAGGATATGAATCTCCTATTGTCACCTCTACTAATCCATCAGGTCAACTCATTAAGGATGTGCAAGCTTCCTTTGACGTTAGCAGTACCAAAAAGGATAGTCCCAAAGACTCCGTTGATGGCATCGCCACTCCCATTTGCCCACTAAACATTCTTGTCACCCCACCTATTTCATCCATCTCACCCACATCCATCCACCTCATAGACATGGATCAACAAGTATCACCCAAAGAAAATAAAAAGGATGTAATTCAAGAATCAAAGGTAAAAGTGCCTTTTTCAAATGGAGATCCAAAATCAAAAGAAAGCATGCAAAGAAAGAAAGATTAAGAAAAGTCCCTTAGCCAAAATAAAAAGCTATTGGAAAAAAGAAAAAAAAAAGAGGATCAAGACAAGTCCCCTAGCCAAAATCAAAAGCTATCGGACAAATCAAAAATAAAAGTCGAAAGTGAAAAAGAGAAAAAGTCGATCTCCAAGTATTCCTCTCCATCAAAAATCACTGGGGGCATCTAACAAGGAAAAATTTCAAAAAAAGAGTTTGTTTATCCAAGGTCTCCATCCACATCACTCTCACTCATACCATATATTCCATTCCATCCATCCATGCTCACATATCCATCATACCACACCATTGGTGATGTCTTTTAATGTACCTTTGATGATGACCCCTTCACGTACTCTAGCTCATCGGTTGCCCAAGCTCCTTTTTGACTGAAGCCTAATGGCCCATGTAGTGTGCACATTAGGGATCCTACCATAGCCTCTTTCATCTGCCACATCTATCATCCAAGTCATATTTTCCACTCGTACTCCTCATCCCAAGCGGGTCCTTTCATCTAGCATGGTCATCCACACAAGATTGGGGCATCGTCAAGGTAGTCTATAGATCTGGGGCTTATCAATTCTATACCTAGCTTCAGAAAACTAGGAAAAAGTCTTGAAAAAATACAAAAAAATGGAAAAAAGTCCTAAAAAAATACAAAAAATGGAAAAAAGTCCTGGAAAAATACAAAAAATGGAAAAAATTCCTTAAAAAAAATAAAATTAAAGAGAAATCAATTCGCTCAATGGTGAAAACCACTTCGGTGCTGCCTTGAGCAAGTACCATGGTGGAAACCAAGAAATTGGCGCCATGTGTAGAGGCTTTTCTCCTCTTTCCTTTGGAGCTCTACTTGATCTTTTCATCCCATTTTCATTCACCCTCCACTTCATAAGGACCTTTTCACACTCACCATGGCTTGTGAATTGTTTGACAATCCCCTCACTTGCTTGCTTTGCCATGTGTACTAGGTTGGTCCTATTCCTCACTAGGGCATTTCCTCAACCTTAGCTATGGGTTAGGATATTGAACATCTTGTAGTTAGAGAAACTACCCTATTTTTTTGTCTGCTCACTTGTGATTCATCTCTTTCCGTCGTAAAATGTACTGAAAAAAAATTTAAAAAAATTATAAAATGTCCTAAAAATCCAAAAAAATTATAAAATGTCTTGAAAAAATCCAAAAAAATCATAAAATGTCCCAAAAAAATCATAAAATGTCCTTAAAAATCCAAAAAATCATAAAATGTCCGAAAAATCCAAAAAATCATTGAATGTCCGAAAAAATCCAAAAATCATAAAATGTCCTTAAAATCCAAAACAATCATAAAATATCCTAAAATAAATCCAAAAAATTCATAAAATGTCCTAAAAAATCCAAAAAAATCATAAAATGTCCTTAAAAAAATCCAAAAAAATCATAAAATGTCCTAAAAAAATCATAAAATATCTTGAAAAAAAGAATCCAAAAAAAAATCATATAACTTCAAAAATCCCTAAACAATGACACTTTCAGATCGCCACACAGCTTTGAACTTCAACAAAATCAAAACACACCAAGATTGACAATCAAGCAAACATTATAACATACGTATCAATCCATCTTTCAAATCTAATCAAACACATAAATGGTAACAAAATAAGTTCTACATTGAAGCATGATGCATGTTTGTTTGTTGATCTTTGATTATTTTATGATTTTTATCTTTGGTGGCATGTCTTTTAGCTTCTCAAGGATGTCTTGGACTAGAGAGGCGAGGATGCAGAATGTTCACTTGTTTGTTGTCTATGGATTATTTCTTATTCATAGGACGACTCATCTTAAGACATGGTTGTCTAAAACCATCAAGGACCTATGAGTCTAGTGTGGATGAGAGCATTCCTTGTTTGATAGTGTCTTCCACGCAATAAGTATTCAGGTTATCTAAGGTCCTTATACCTAGATGTTTATACTTCATTGCTAAAAAAAATGCAAATAGTATTCAGGTCATCTAGATGTTCATGTTATCTAGACGCTTATACTATTTTGCGACATAATAAGCTCTATGATGATAAAGCACTATGTAAAGCACAAGAGACTTCACCGCTTTCATTTCCTTCATCTTTCTTTTTCATCTATCATTTCTTCTATCATCCATTTCCTTCATCATTTCATTTTCTTCATGCTCCCTATTTCAAAGAATGATTACTCACTTTATCCAACTGATGCTTGTCTTTTAATCTAAATATCAAATCAATCAATCTGCTCCTTGATCACTCAACCATTGTATCAATCATTGTTTTGCGCTAGCATCAATCTCAATAAGCTTAATCGGCTTATCAACCTAGCTATCATTTACATCAATTGTTTAGTTATCCCCATAAACTGTGCATTTTCATCAAATGTGCATCTCCACTTAATCACTTGCGCAATATCAATTATAAAATCTTCTCCTCATGATCTATCAAGAGATTGATCTTATCATGGCTTGTTTGATCAATCTCTCGAGGGGGCATATCATCCTTATCATCATCCTTACCAAGATATCCCTGAGGCATGTATCAGTTAATCATTTTTTTTTTTTTGAAACAACACGATAGGCTGCATTGTCTCAAAGAGGGGCAAAATGTAGACACATAAAAAATGTCCTCACAATCATTTTTATCCATTGCATATTTTATTTTGGTTATCTCCATGATCATATCTCCATATTCACGAAACCATTAAAATATTATAAGCATTTATTCATAACCATAATCCATTTACATAATCATTTAGTCATTTATCCATTATTTATCCATTTGCATATTTCATTATCCCATTTCATAAATATTTATTGTTTCATTAATCATCAACATATTCATAAATCATTTAACCCTTTCATAAATCATTAATTCATCCATTTCATTAATCATTAATCTATAATCACTTAAATACATTCATTACACATGTGCATAATCATTATACTCGTACATTAAATATTTTCATTCATCATCCTCATATTCATATATTTTATAAATCCATTAATTCATCCATTTGCATAAATCATTTCACTTTGACCATTTGCATGATTATTCATTTACATTAATCATTAAAATGCATTTATATAATTCATTAAATAATTTAAAATTCATAAATCAACTTCCATGAAATTAGCTCAAAATTGCACATTAAAATCATAAATCATTTTCCATGGAATTAGCTCAAAATTGCACATTTTGAGCTTCCAAACATGAATCATGGCATAAATCACTCCACTCATTTCTCATTTCTCATTTTTACATTAAGTATTGATCTATAAAAAGCCTTCTCTTCTCACCAAAAAAAATATATACATTGAATTATGATCATACCTTCAATCATTCGAATCCATTCATCATAGCCTCTTGTAGCATTTGTGCTTGTGCAAAAACCTAAGAGCACTAAAATGCTTGAAAACAAGATCTTGATGATAGGATGACAATGGAGTTAGATTTCCTTTAAATGCACATGTTTTGATTTTACATATTTTAGTTTTATCTATGTTGCATTTGCATTTAGTTGGAAAGGCTTCATTGATGTAATGTTGAAAACATTTTGAATCTGGTTATTATATTTAATTAGGTTTTTCAGTTTTCAGCATAAACAATGTGTGTTCAAATAGCTTAGTTTCATTTCGTATGTGTAGGATTAGATCTTAGATTAATGTGTTTGATCTTAGCTTGGATTCTCTTTTCAAGCACATTTAATCTTGTTTAACATCTAATGATTTTCCCCATCACACATTTTGGCATGCCCGATGGGACCCTTGTCCCATACACTAATGTTTGTTTGAGCCATTTGTGAAGTTGTAGGTCCCAAAAAGGCTTTTAAAAAAAGTTTCACGCACTGCTTAGAAAAATTTTGCACTTGACTTTCAAGAAAACCGCACACTTGACACTAAGAACTAAGCATATGACATGGGAACTATGCACTTTGAACAAGATCCCCACATCTACTTCTAAACCCTTGCATTTGATTCTGACAAGGGTAACATCTACTCGGAGATTTGAGCATCTTATTCTGACAGGGGCACTTTTGCATTTTTTTCTGAGCATTTGCTCTGACAAAAAGGTGCACGGATCCTGCACTATTGTAATGGATTTCTTTGCTAACGTTTGATTGTTTTTGAATGTGTAATAGGTACTAACAAATTTGAATGCAGGATTTACATGACTTTAACTCATTTTTTGTAGGGAAGACGACCGGTTAAAGATTTCTAGATCCACAAACATTTTTAATTAACTTAGGAAAATTTTATTTTGGTGCTCTAAAAAGAACAACACAAACACACATTTGGTTTTGGTGTTGTTAAAATTGAACCATTTTTTAGCTTTCTTAAGTTAGGAACATCTAAATTTGGTGCTCTAAAAAGAACAAGACAAATGGACACTTGGTTTTTGTGTAATTAAAATTGAACAAATTTTAAGCTTTCTTAAATTAGAAGTGTTTAATTTTTGTGCTCTAAAAAGAACAAGACAAATGCACACTTTGTTTTGGCGATATTAAAATTGAACCAATTTTAAGCTTTCTTATATTAGGAACTCTTATTTTGGTGCTCATAAAAAGAACAATAAAAAACACTTCAATTTTGGTGCTCTAAAAATGAACACATTTCATGTTTTCATAGTAGGAACTTTAATTTTGGTGCATAAAAAGAACGCAAAAAGATTTCCATTTTGTTGGCACAAGCTCAATTTACTTTTGTTGACCAAGTTAGAACCAGGCCTAATTTCTTAGAAACACTCATATTTGGGGCTTAAAAATGAACAAGTTATTTCTTTTGTCTTGCACCATTGCTATCTTAAATGACTAATATCCTAAATATTTCATATTGGTGCAAATAAAAATAACAATTTGTTTATGTTATTCACATATTTTTGGGGATAACACCGCTCGAGGTGTTTAAAAAGAATCAATTTGCTATGAAATGTATGTTGTGCATTCAGTGATTGGAAAGTTGGATGTTTGTCTTCTCCCCCCACACCTTTTGGTGATCTTGGGTGAGCAAAAAAATCTTGAGCTTCGCACCTTTCTTTTCAAGCATACCTTTTTAGAGGGCATGTCTATCGAGGAAACTCCCACGCTGAACAACTCGTAGGCAACCCAAGTGGTACTTTCATTCTAGAACGCTATATAAATATTTTCTAAGTGTGAGGAAATTTCATCACTTGTCGAGTGTTGCTAGCCTATGCCAACGTATTCTCCCTCAGTATCCTTGTGATGCGTAAAAACCTATAAGGGATGGGAGGTTCTCAATTGAACAAAATTTCACATGTATAGGGGCCCAAAAATAATATCCCCAAAACATTACTAAGAGCCAATTGTTTTAGAAGCCACCCCTTTAATCCAAAAACATTCTTTGAAAGTGGTGCATCAGAATTTACTTCCAAGAAGTTGCTTTCCAAGTTCAACTACAAGCCCGCACCACAAGTTGCATGTAAAATCATCTCTTCAAAGCATGAGGTAGGCCCACCTAAAAGAATGGTTTTTGTTGGTGTAATGACTATATCCACGATGAGATCCCTCTCCACCACTAGTAGGTGCTTTTGGTGTGATGGAAAAATTCTACATAATATCAAAGCCAAGTTATCGGTTCGAGTCCCTTAAGCCCTTGACCCTTCGTCCGCGTAAGCTCGGCTTATCGACATGGTACATAGTGGGTACGAATCCCACATGGTACGTGGTTGTATCCGGCTCTATCGTGTGGGGGGGTGTTGGTGTAGTGACTATATCCACAATGAGATCCCTCTCCACCACCAGTACGTGCTTTTGGTGTGATGGAAAAATTCTATAGTTTCTATCCACTAGGGTTGTAAATGCTTGTTTTTGTTAAACTTTCCAATTACATTCAAAAACAATTTGACATAAAATTTTGTGCTTGATTTAAAGAGAAAGAATGCATCCAAGCAAACACTGAACATGATGGTCAAATCACAAACCCTTTGACTTAGTATATGCTTTTGAGAGAAGCCCCTTATTTGTACTCCTTGGAGGATTTCCTTCAAAGTTTCCATATATTCAGGCTTTTTGTTTCAAGCTACATTAGATCAAAGTAAACATTTTAGGAACTATGGCTTGGGTGTTGTGATTTCACAACTTAAGGTATAGATATTCAAGTCACACAAATTCCATGCTTTTGGAGTTAGTCCAATGTTGTTCTATCATTTGCCATAATCCAAAACATGGAAGAAACAAAACAAATAGAAGCTACAATTGCTACTCCAGCTCACAGTCTTGAACATTTTGTTGACACTTAGGGAAAACAAAATGAAGTTGTTTATAGGGTCATTATTTGAAAAAAAACAAATTGGAAAACCAGATAGGTCACATAGTCTCTCATCCATCATTTCCATCCTATTTGTTAGAAATAAAATTCAAACAAACCATTGAGATCATTCCTTCACTTAGATGCCTATGATATCAACAGTTACTTGGGACTCATAGATCTAGTACAAGTAACCGTTCCAACAACATAAGGAAGTGAAATATCAACCCTATTCCTTCAACATTTTGATTTCTAAAAA
The DNA here is from genome assembly GCA_007258455.2 of Sequoia sempervirens. NCBI lineage: Eukaryota > Viridiplantae > Streptophyta > Pinopsida > Cupressales > Cupressaceae > Sequoia > Sequoia sempervirens. Next base: position 116,537,801 of record VDFB02379711.1, read on the forward strand.
GTAGCACCATTCCAAAACAACACTCAAACCTTAGGGTCTTGAGCTTCATAGCAACCATCTCAAAACACCGTTCACCATATGACCATCTGGCGACTGACTGCTCTGGTTCAACAACCGAACCTTACACCAGTAATCATACAGCCACACTTTGAACTAATTGAAGGAGCATAAAAAGATATCATTAGTAGTTTAAGGAGCTTTATCTTTGAGACAAAAGAAACACCCAACCAGTGGAGAAATGCAGTGAACATCTTAGATAAACAAGAGGAGAAAGGAGACCTAGCAATCGAAAACCCATGTTACCACCTCCCGAATGGCAATAGGTATGATCCTCTTGAGGATATAAACCAAGTGACCTTATGATAGGGTATTAAGTATCAAAACATCCCCAAAACATGTTGATCTACTAACAAAATCACTCTTATCAAGGATCAAAACATCAAGTAGGGCAACAACATCAGGGGTTTCAAAATCACCATGAAGGAATAAGTCTAGATCATCAAATTGCCTCAAATAAAATTGAGAGAGATCTTGAGGAACCTAAGTGAAAATGAAATACAACATACCATAAATTCCTTATTTAAGGTTGGAACATTACATATCCACAACCAACGGACATTATTCCATGAACACCTCAATATCCACAGTATTAAGAGGTTCCACAACACCAATGTGTACCTCAAGTGCAATATCAAAATGTACCTCAAACAAAGTATCAAGGAGTTCAGAAAAATCAATAGCAAAACAATCAAGAAAAGCCATAGAGGAAAGATTACCAACCAAAAAGAAAATTCACCCCTTTGGGAGCAACTTTAGAGATAACCATGCACTAACTAGTACAACAAGAACTTATCAAAATCAACGACAATCCAACTTATGGTGAACCAAACTTTAAACTTCCTTGGTATAACAAGTACGAACAATGTGAGTTCCACAAAATCAAGGGTCGCCCAATGAAAAAATGTGCTACACTCAAAAATCTCATCCAAGACCTTATTGATCAAGGAGAAATAGCTATTAACATTCAAGGCCCATCTGCCAATGACAACAATGACAAGGTCTCAACCTCAAAAGTTGAAAACAGTGATCAAGAGTTATCTATCACTAATCACATTGGCAATGTCTCTACATCATCCAATGAGCAAGAGGACATACATCAAGAATTTAATCCCAAGCATGATCAAAGTCAATGACCCAAGTCTAACAATGATTCAACCCAAGATATATTGGCATCATCCAATCTCATGGCAGTACATACTGATGATCAAGAGACTCTTAAGCCAACACTTATACCTAATTCCGAAAATCTAAGCCAAGAGCTATCACCCATATGTCCCCATTTTGAGGAAATCCAAGGATCCTCTACAAAAATTCCCTTCTTTGAAATTGATCCATGTAAAGAATGTGATTCAAAACATATCAAAGATAATGCCACACAAAGTCAAGATCAAGAATCCTTATCATCAAAATATTACAATGACTTGGTAGATATCTTCCAAGACATCCAAGGTTTTCCAAAAGAAGAACACATCCATATGTCAAGCACACATACATCTACCCATGAGATGCTTACTCCTAATGGAAATGTAGATGATCTTCATCCAAAACAAGAGTCTCATACTCTTGATGAAATTACCAAGGAACAAGAGTCACCTACTCTTAACATCTTTACACATGATCAAAGCACAACAGAAAATATAGACATATCAGAAATTGATCAAGAAGAAGCATTAAGATCGGAAACATCCTCCACATAGATTGAAAACATCAAGCATGAAAATATGGAGCATAGTATCTTAAAATCAGCAAGGATAACTGACAATCCGAAGTAGCAGAGCATTGGGTACACAACAGTCAAAGAAGCGCCAATATATTCCAAAGGGCCATCAAAATCTGATATTTCACAGGATCAAGTTGAAAATATCAATTAGGAAGTTATCCCTCATATGAAGGATCCTATCAGTGAAGAAGCTAGCACATTTGAAGATCCACAACATAGTAGAGAAGGATTAGCACCTTGTTTTCAAGGTAAATCATATCCTATTGCAAATAATTTTTTCCAGCAAATGCATTATTAAGACAGAGGATTAGGCCTACATGAATAGGGTATCTTACAACCAATGCAGATTATTGGTTATCCTAAGCATCAAGGTCTTGGTTATTCAGCAATTAAGGGATCTAAACATATCAATGATGCCTCTATAATACTGCGGGGAACTTTATCTAATGCAAGCATCAACATAGAGAGCATGAAGAGTCCTTATGATGAAATTGCTACCAATGTTACAACTAGCCATATCATGAATCATCATCCACGTATTTTTCCACCCTCTCATTGGGCCCAACAACAAGAGAAAAAGCTATACCCAAGAATGAAACAAGTCATTGAACAAAAGAATCAACAAAACAAAATGGACAAGAAAGATTCAAATGGATACAAAAAAAATAAAGAAAATAATCCCTATCAAACTCCATTAGTCAAAGAAACTATGGGGAAAAATAAAAACTGGAATTTCATTCATCAAAAAAGTCCAGCAATGCAAAAGAAAGCTTCAAGAGTGACCTACAAGGTATATCAAGACGTTGGTCCCAATCGAATCTCCATATCTACCCATCATTACTCATCATCCCAAGTTTGGAGAGTCAAAGGTTCCAAACTGTCAACCAATCCATCAAAATATAATATCCCTCAATGCATTTTGTCATCCAAGATATCCAAATCTCGCATTAACCATGCATTGGCAGCAACTCTTTATCATAAGGATTCTAAGGGAACTCTTTTGCGATGTGCACATCAAGGTAAGGTTAACTTCAATATCGACAAAGAAGACAAGAATTATCAAGGGTTACATTCAAGCGCTCGTATCCTAGCAAAAAAAAATCATCTAAGCAGGATATCGTTGGCATGTCATGACAGGAGCAACAACCATATCAACACCAGCAACATCTACATCAACACCACCAGATGGTTCAACATGAGCAAAAAATTGTCACCATGATGAAAACCTGGTAAACAAGCATCTTATGTGACATCAAAAATCAATAAAAAATAAGAAAATAGTCAAGAGAAAAATTGTCCTCTAGTGAAAACCACTATGGTGGCACTTTGGACAAGTACCATGATGAAAACCTAGCAAACAAGAGTCATGTGTAGAATCAAGCATCAACATGCACCATTTCGAGTGGAAGCATGTCAACTGATCCATAATAAATCCCATCCATTTTTATCCAAAATCCAACTTATATTGATCTTGACAAATGTTTGGTGTACACTTTACACTTGCTTATGGAAAACATCTTGACATCCAGGTCACTATCATTAATGGTATCTTATCCAACATTATTTGAGCCATGAGGCATTGTCCAAAGGGACATACTCTATCCAAACATGTTATCTTATCACAAGATAATCCATCATTGCTAGACATTGGGGGCAAGTACTTACATCTTGCTTCAGAAGAAATCTTGATCTATGTCTTCTAGCTCACGTTGTGATCTAGGCATTGTCCAAACAACAAGGTGTACCACCAACACAATACCAAGGTAACCTTCAAAGATACCAACAACATGGATTTTTCCCTCACTCAAAAATTCTAAGATATCAACAGTTGCTTGAACCCCACAGCTAGTTCAAGTAAGCTTTCTGCAACATATCCTCTAGAAAAACAAAGTGAAGTATCAATCCAAGTTTTTAATATATTAGCACTATCAGGGTAACCTTTGAAATAGTTCATCCCTTGAACAACAAGGTGTGCCACATGGTACCCTTCACAGTTCATCCCAAATAATAAGGTACATACCATCAAGACACTACCAGAGTAAGAAACAGTTCATCCCAACAATAAGGTATACCACCAACGCATTACCAAGGTAGCCTTCAAAACAGTTCATCCTGACAACAAGGTGTACCACCAATGCACTACCAAGGTAACCTTCAAAGATACCAACAAACGCAGATTATTCTTTCACTCAAAAAAATCTAAGATATCAACAGTTGCTTGAACCCCACAGCTAGTCCAAATTTGTTTGCAACTATCCTCTAGAAAAACATAGTGAAATATCAATCCAAGTTTTTAGTATCTTACACCCCAAGCAAGAGGGTAAAAATCCAAAAAAAAATGGAAAAAGGATAAAAACAAAAAGAAAGAAAATAGTTCATCTTGACAACAAGGTGTACCACCAATGCACTACCAAGGTAACCTTCAAAGATACCAACAATGTGGATTATTCCTTCACTCGAAAATTCTAAGATATCAATAGTTGCTTGGACCCCACAGTTAGTTCAAGTCAATTTCCCACAACATATCCTCTAGAAAAACAAAGTGAAATATCAATCCAAGTTTTCAATATCTTACACCCCATGCAAGAGGGTAAAAATCCCAAAAAATGGAAAAAGATAAAAAATACACCTCATGAAAGAGAGTAAAAATCCATAAAAGTGGAAAAAAGAGAAAATATACACCCCAGGAAAGAGGGTAAAAATCCAAAAAAAAAAGATAAAATACAAAAAATCAAAAAGCAAGAAAAATAGTAAAGAGAAATAAGATGTCCTTTGAGTGAAAACCACTTTGTGGCGCTCCTAGAATAGGTGTTGTAGTGAAAACTTGGAAAACATGCACTATGTCCAAATAAAACTTGCATCATTATCTATCGACATTATCCATAGCATCCACCCATCCATTTCATAATAAAACAGTGTATCCAACCATGGCTTGTCACTGATTAAGGAAATTAGTCTTGTATACAATTGGGGGCAACTTCCCAAAGCTGGTCGTGGATTAGATCCTTGAATGTCCCAACATGGTCAAAACAACAAAATCCAAAAACATCATAAAACAACAAAATCCAAAAACATCAGAAAACAACAAAATCCAAAAAACACCAGAAACCAACAAAAGTCAAAAACATTTGAAAAAAACATAAAAAAAAAACATCGTTGGGTTATTATTTCACTCAAATAGTCTAAGATATCAACATTTGCTTGAACCTCACAGCTAGTTCAAGTAGATTTCCCATGACATATACTTTAGACACATAAGTGAAATACCAATCCATATTATAAATGTTGTTTATCCAAAAATAGTTTATGCTTTGAGTCAAAAGGTCGAACTACATGGTCTCTGCGTGTACAATGTAGGCAAGGCTTATTACCCCCCGAGACCCTAGGTTAGTCCCCTTAGGTTTCCAACATGCTTTATTTTCAACTTAGTTCAAAAAAAAAAATCCAAAATCCAAAAACATTCACAAAACAAAAAAGGTCAAAAACACTCAAGCGAACTACGAGCCTCTACGTGTACAACGTAGGAAAGGCTTAACTTTGATGAGCCCCCAAGGCCCTAGGCTAGTCCCTTGAAAACAACAAAAACAACATCTTAAAAACTTAGAAAAATAAAAAAGATCCCAACCCCACCATCACAAATCTGCAATGAAGATTCATCCATAATAAACAAAATCATCACACTCACCCTTTGACAAAACAAATAAACAAACAAAGCAAACATCAACAACTAGAACTTTCAAGCAAACAATTGCAAAAGCTTTGACTATAAACAGATGGAAGCAATGCCAAAGTATCAACTACCTTTATTTTGACAAGTCCCAACAACATCCTGAGACATTCCTTAACGGATCCGTTCCTATGATAGACATGATCAACACCGGATAATAGTCCCATCCCAAATAGATATGGCAAGTGATACTACAACTTTGTCTTTTATCTTTTTTTTAGTCTTATTTTTGTGATTTATTTTATTGACTCATTCTCAAGATCTCTCGAGGATGTCCATAAAGGATTTAGAGAAGAAGGAATGGGGGCAATTGAGCATCATTTTAGTTTAATGTTTGTTGGATATTTTTGTTATACTATCATGGCGAATACTTGCTTTGTTCAATGTGTGGAAGATGTTTTGAAGCATTTTATGTAGCAGTGGCATGTTAGGTTCTTAATACCTCTTGTGTTACTGGTCTAACATGTTTTTAATCTTCTCACACATACACTCTAATAGGGTTTCCGTATGTATGGTATGAGCAAGAATACTCCTTGTTTGTAGAGCCAAATTCCACGTAATAAATACAAAGTCACCTTGGTCATTAATACCCTGGTGCATCGTATTTGTTTGCTACATCAAACAAGATTGTTCAAAACTATGAAGCCTCCAAGCAAAGGAAAAGAAACTCATCACTACTAACAACATCACATTTCTATCTATCATCAAATCTTTCTTCTAACTAACATCCATCCTGCATTACAAATGCATTAGTACCATATCCATCCTGCATCCACAATGTCATCAGTACATAGCATGATGATAATGATAAAGCAATAAAAACATCACGTATCATGTATGAGGCATATATCCATCATATATCAACATCATACATCCATCATATATCAAACATCAAAAAAAGGGAGAATGTCATAGTGCATCATCATCAGTGAAACAAAGTGTGATAGTATAATACAAAATGATACATATATACGAGGCCTCGATTGGGCCGATGAATATATATATACAAAACATATGTCTACAATATTCCTCTAAGCAATAAACATAATAAAGATCAAGTACGCTACCCAACAAAAATGAAACACTCTATAGACCAGGCTGCAGACCACCATCTAGATCTAGTTGTCTAACAGAATGACCACCTGCAGTCATTTTAACTCATGATGTTAGGGTTTCACTCTGAACGTGGAAAACAATACAAAAATGATGAAAAACAAGAGTTAGGGTTGCAAACAAGAAAAAGTGAGAAAGTGCATAGGTTTGAGAAAATGCTAAAATCAAATGCAAGGATTTAGAGAAAATGCAAGGGTTTAAAGCAGATGCTTAGAAAACAACAATCAAATGCAAGGTTTTAGAGAAAAATCAAGGTTTTAGATCAAGTGCATGAAACAAATGCAAGGTTTTAGGTCAAAGGAAAGGGTTTTGAGGTCAAGTGCGAGCTTCCTGACCTACAAAATGCAAGCTCGTGACAATAATGGAAAATTTAACTATACAAAAACTGAAAACCACCTACACCATTGCAAAGATCAAGAAATTCTACCCCATTTAAAAAAAAAGCACTGAAAAATACTTCCCTATGACCAAGATATGGTCATTTGAAGATAGGGTAAAAAAAATCCTCATTACAGTCAAACAACAAACAAAAGTGGGGTTTCAGGAGCAAGTGCGAGCTTTAGAGAAAGTGTGAGCTTTTAGATCAAGTGCAAGGTTTTCAGATGCAGGACTTTAAGGCAAGTCCGAGCTTCTTGGTCAAGGGCAAGGTTTCAGGCAAAACAACAATCAAATGCAAGGATTTTAGGCAAGGGAAAGGTTTTAGGTCAAGTGCATTAATCAAAAGTGAGGGTTTAAGTCAAGAGAGAGGTTTTAGGTCAAGGGCGAGGGTTTAAAGGTAAAAGGTGAGTTTTTGACCTAGCAAATGCAAGGAAAATGATGCAAGTGCTCATAAATCACCAAAAATTCACTATTGACTCAAGAAACTTGGTACACGCATAACAAGAATGTAACAAGATGAAAACAAGAAGCAACAAGATACATATCGAGCCATCGATGTTTGAGGATCACCCAAACTCCTGAACCAGGTCTGAACAATGTGGGGCACCCTGAATTCTCGGCATTGCTCTTCGACAACTGATAGAAAGAGAAATCTAGAGACAAGAATTAGCTATAGGGTCAAAGTACAAATGAGCCAAAAGCCTAATTTCCTATATTAACCCTCAACAAACCCTAATTTCACCTAGGAAACCCTAATTTTGACTTAAAAACCTTCCTACTTTCAAATTAGAAACTCCTAGAAACATTAGAATGAGAAACGAAGGACCTATAGACCTAATTCTTCATCCTAAACACATCGGAATTGAAATAGAACAAAGTTGTGAGATTGACCTCAAAACTTGAAATTTTAGGCCAACCTCTTGAGGGGGCAGCACAGAGTCCTACCATCATTCCGCTAAATGTCGAGGCACGGTGGGGCATAAATTTTTTTCAAAAACTTGATCTTAATAAAAACAAAATGTTTGAAACAAAGCAACCAGTACTTTGTATCAAAGAGAGGAAAAATGTAGACATGTAAAATTGACCTAACACCCATCACACAACATCACACAACATAAAACAACATCCAAAACCCCAATTTCCTCTTGTCATGCCCAAAGTTTTCGCTAGAAAAATTGCAACAAATTTTTTTTATTTTTTATATATATAATAAAATGATAAGGCAATAGTAGGCTTACTATTCAACCATCATAATACAATTCTTTTCTTTCACCAAGATAATAACAATTATATTTACTCATCAATTATAATAGTAATTTTATTATTATTCCATCAATTACCAATGTCATTTATTTATAAAATAATATTACAAAAATAATTTGTACCATTAATTGTATCCCAATACTTACTACCCTTTTTGTGTTTATAATTTACCAATTTTACCACTACTATTATAATTTATTATTATTATTATGATTATTTTATACTATTATTATACTAAAAAATCCAAATATTCCTTAATACCAATTGGGTATTAGTTTCACTTGTAATTTTATGCTTATTATTACTATATACCAATATTTTATTATTATATTAAATTCTTTTATACCTTGCATAAAACTTTTTTTGAATATTTACATTCCCACTTTACAATATTATTATTATTATCATCAATCACAATTTAACATAAGTGACATTATTACCACTACTATTATAATTTATTATTATTATTATTATGATTATTTTATACTATTATTATACTAAAAAATCCAAATATTCCTTAATACCAATTGGGTATTAGTTTCACTTGTAATTTTATGCTTATTATTACTACATACCAATATTTTATTATTATATTAAATTTTATACCTTGCATAAAACTTATTTTGAATATTTACATTCCCACTTTACAATATTATTATTATTATCATCAATCACAATTTAACATAAGTGACATTATTACCAACATAAAACTCTTTAAAGGTGACCACCATATTGTCCTTTAATTTACCAATTAAATCATCTATAATATTATTAATTATCTCATATAAACATTATAACTAAATTCATAAGTTTATAATGATGATCATGTTGAAGGGGAGTTTAAACCATTTAATCTTTAACCACAATTTTATGTATTTATTTATTTATTTCTAATCTCAATTTATCTTAGTAAAACTACTTCCATCTAAATTAAAATGATAACTTCAAATAACTAACCGTGAATAATAGTATTACCATTTACTACTAATGTAAAATTTATATTATTAATTACTATTTTAAGAATTTTAACATTATTGCAATACTCATATCTAAATCTCGCGATAATTTCAATGTAAATTGACTAGTAACTTCAATTACCCTAGAATGGAGTTAACTTGGTAATTACTGTAATGATATTTGTGATACTTGTTTCACGGGGATAAATTATATGGTAAAAATTATATATATCCTAGCAATTTATACAACTTAAATTTAATAAAATTCTAAAATAATATATTCCTCTTCATTTCATTTAGTATCTAATGTTATTAATATCCTCAATTTGATACAATTATATTTAAATAATAAACCATCACTTATATATTTTATAATTCCTCTTACACAAGTCCATTAATTAAATTATGAATGATATTTATAGAACCTCTAAAATGTTGGCATAAAAATTGTCTTTTATCCACATTAAATTACACTAAATAAAAAACTCACTTATTGCCGAAGTTAAAATTGAAAACACAATTTTACGCTAATTAATCTTTCTATAATAATATTTCTCCCATCTATTTACTTTTCAATTTTACCCTGAATATACCATGATTATGATTATTTATTTCGAATAACATCATTATATATATGTAATTTTAACAAGAGTATTATTAATATTTAATAAGATCCAAAATTCTAAAGGTTAATAAGATCCAAAGATCTAAAGGTTAAATGCAGTAAATTTTATCCCAAGCATACATGCATTTGGTTGACTCTTTTAACGTTTTCTTTCGCCCGCCTACTTTGCAAGAAGAGTACGCTATTGTTTAATGCTCCCCAATTTTGCATTTATGTTTTTACCGTATGGGCCATGGTGCCAACAATTTACTGACATGTTCATTGAATTTTCTTCAGAATTTAATATGACCTGTTGCTACTACGTCTTACTCCTGACAGCCCTCACCCATGCTCAGCTACAAAACTTATTACGCCATTAATACTTCCCTACAAGGGGGGGAAACTATCTTGTCTCTGTTAATTTATGTAGCTTGGACAGGTGTCTCCATTCCCAAGAAGTGTTTATTTAATTATTTAATTATTTTCTAGAGACTTCTAGAAAGGGCTGAGTTGTCTAGATAATTATGTAATTAAATAATTGATTCCTCTAGAGACTTCTAGAATCCAGTTAGTTAGGGTTGTTAGAGTCTATTTAATCTTAGCCATTGATTGAGATTAAATCATAGCCATTGGTTTTCCAATGAGAAAAGTATAAAAGGGGATCAATGAGCATTTGGAGAAAACATACAAGTAGACTTGCAGTGATAGCAAGTAGATTTGCAGTGAGAGCAAATAGTCTTGTAGTGTTAGCAAGGGTGCAGTGATAGCGTTGGGGATAGCAGCTGTAGAATTTCAGCAGTAGAAATTGAGGGAAGAATTTGCGAAGAAGAATATTGCCGGAGCTTTGCCAGTAAGAGGCAAGCAGTTTATGTATTCCTTAATTTGTTGAAGTTTAATAAAATTCCTCATTTGTAGTAGTGGTTTTCCCTTCGGGGTTTTTCCATGGACAATTTGTCCAAAAATATTGTGTTCATTATTGTGAATGTTTTCTTCTCTATTCCTATGAGTTTTTATTGGTGAAGTTGCAGTTGTGTTATTTTTCAATATTTGTTGTGAATTAATTTTCCAGAGTCAAATAATCTTTGTATTAGATAGGAGATTAATAATCAGTAACTGCAATAGAATTTTCACATGGTATCAGAGCTGATCTAAGGGCAGAAAAAGCTCAACGCAGGAAAGAGGGTTTATAAAAAAAAACCCAGTTCTACCTCTTCAGAATTCTTTTTATTGTTATTGCTTTTACCTTTTGAGATGGCCTCAGTAGGTTTAAGAGATTAGGATAGATTGGATGGAGCCTCAAATTTTGGTGTCTAGAAAGCCAAAATTTCTTTGTTGCTGGAAGAGAATGGGATCAAGCAATATGTGACCAGTGTTGTACCTGTACCTACAGATCCAACACAACTCTTAGCACATAAGAAGGAAGATGCCAAGGCAAGGAGGCTGATTCTTGATGGTGTCAAGGACCATACTGTTCCACATGTCACAGAGTTAGATACAGCGAAGAAGATGTGGGATGCCATTATGAATCTGTACCAGAATGCTACCACTAACCGGAAGCTGATTCTCAGAGAAAAATTGATGAATACTCGGATGAACAAGGGAGAAGATGTGACAAGTTACCTCACCAGATTTAGGCTTTTCAAGGATGAGTTGGCAGCTATTGGAGATAAACCAGATGAGGACGAGCTAGTACGAGTAGCCCTAACTGGGTTTACTAAGCAGTGGGATGTCTTTGTTCAAGTTATTAATGGACGAGACACCTTGCCGAGTTGGGATCAACTCTGGAGTGACTTCACTCAGGAGGAGCTTAGACTTAGTCTTGTCAGTGGTACCAGCAGTAAGAGTCAGAAAAGTGAGGTAGAACAAGAGAATGTTGCCCTTGCAGGAAAAGGGAAAGCGAAGAAGGGGTCAAGAAGAGGATCAAATTCACAAGGTGAGAAGAAGGACTTATCTAAAGTCAAGTGTTATGGCTGTCACGAGTTTGGCCACTATGTCAGCAATTGCCCGCAAAGGAAGAAAGGCAAGAAGCAGACGACAAATTCAGCAAGTGCAGATGAGCTCTCTAGTAGAATGGAGGATGAGTTCGCTCGCATAGCTTGTATGGCTAGCTCAACCTCACAGGGTGTTTGGTATATAGATAGTGGGGTGTCATTTCATATGACAGGAGTTAGAGAGTACTTCTCCAGCTATAAGGAGGAGGACATCAGAATACAAATTTCTATGGGGAACATGTCCAAACTCAATCTAGTTGGGAAAGGGATTGTTCTATTTCAGAGGGAGAATGGCAAGCGGATTCCCATTCATGATGTGTTGCATGTGCCAGGCTTGGGTATGAATTTGATTTCCGTATCTATCCTTCAGGATAAAGGTTACAATGTACTCTTTAGAGGGGTGAATGTGTTAATCAAGCACAAGGATTGGAAATCACCCACAGCTATTGGAGTTAGGAGCGACCGGCTTTATAGGTTGCAGTTTGATACTCATAAGGCATTGATGAGTAGTAGTAATTCCAGAGATCAAGGAGAGCTATGGCATAGGAGGATGGGCCATATACATCATGGAGCACTTAAATTGCTTTGTGAGACAGTGACAGGAGTTCCAGAGGTGAGCACAGAGCATGATGATTTTTGTAAGGGATGTGTGTTGGCGAAGTTTGTGAAAGCAGCTTTTCTAAGGAGTGACACTAGATCCAAGGGTGTTCTTGATCTAGTACATTCAGATATATGTGGACCAATGTCGATGAAGTCTCTCAGAGGATATGAGTACTTTGTTACTTTTATTAATGATTTCTCTAGGAAGACCTAGATATACTTCTTGAAGACCAAGGATGAGGTTTTCAGTCACTTCCAAGAGTTCAAAGCTCTTGTGGAGAATTCGACAGGGAGGAAGATAAAGGTTCTTCGGTCAGACAATAGAGGCAATTAAAAAGGGAAAGAGTTCGAGGAGTTTTGTACCAGGGAAGGAATCAAGAGAGAGTGGACTGTTCCTTATAGCCCACAACAGAATGGGGTTGCTGAGAGGAAGAATCAGTCTATATCAGAGGTGGAAAGGGCTATGTTGCATGACCAGCATATGCCACGTTATTTATGGGTAGAGGCATGCAGTACAGCAGTGTACATACATAATAGGGTTCCACATAAGGTATTGGGCAAGATGACACCAGAGGAGGCATTCTCAGGGAAGAAGCCAGATGTCAGCCACTTCAGGATATTTGGGAGTTTGGCATATTGTCACATTCCAGGGCCGACACTTTCCAAGTTAGATCAGACTACAGAGAGGGGGTACTTTGTGGGGTACAGTGAAACCTCAAAGGCATATCAGATATTTATTCCAAGGACCAGGAGGACTATAGTTAGGCGTGATGTCAAGTTCATGGAGGACAAGGCATTTAGGAGGTCCAGAGATTTTCTAGTAGATGATCAGAGTGAGGAGCTAGTGGAAGCTCCAAGGATCGTTCAACCAAATCAAGGACAGTGAAGCTCGAGTACAGTTACTAGTACAAGCACAGGCTCAGGTGCTGAGAGTTCGTAGAGTATGGAGCAGCAGATGCAACAGATCCAAGAGATGCATCAAGGTGATATGGAGGTTGATACTTCATCCTCTACAGTTGGTAGCAGGAACCAACAGTCACAAAGGGATACTCAGGAGTTTGTGGGAGCTCCTAGGATGAGTAGTAGGCAACGGAGACAACTAGCCAAGTATGATGACTATATGTCATTAGTTAGTCAGTTGGTAGATAGTTAGCCTTCTAGCTATCAGGAGGCCGCACAACAGCAAGTGTGGCAAGATGCAATGGTTGAGGAGTATACCTCAATAGTGCCTAGACAATGTGTGGGAGGTTGTGCCTAGACGAACATATAGGGCAGTGGTTGGATCACGCTGGATCTATAAGATCAAGCATGGTGCAGATGGTAGCATCGAGAAATACAAGGCAAGGTTTGTGGCCAAGGGGTTATCTCAGAAGGAGGGAATAGACTATGAGGAGACATTTGCTCCAGTGGCCAGGTATACTTCTATACGAGTCGTGATCTCATTTGTAGCACAGATGGGATGGAAGATCCATTAGATGGATGTCAAGACAGTGTTTCTTAATGGTGAATTGAAAGAGGAGGTATACATAGAACAACCAGAGGGCTTTGTAGCACACAGCAGTGAAACCCACGTGTGCAGATTAAAGAGAGCTTTGTATGGACTCAAGCAGGCTCCCAGGGTGTGGTATGAGTGCATTGATAGATACTTGCAAGGAATGGGCTTTGTGAAGAGTGAAACGGATGCTAACCTCTACTACTTGGTGGTTGGGGATGAGGTTCTCATTCTTGTTCTATATATGGACGACTTGTTTTTAATAGGTTCACTAGGGCTCATAGAGGAGTGGAAGAGGGACCTTGTAGCAGAGTTCGAGATGAAGGATTTGGGGCTTATGCACTACTTTCTAGGCATGGAGGTATGGCAGACAGATGGAGAGATTTTCCTTAGACAAGGGAAATACTGCATCAAAATCTTGAGGAGGTTCGAGATGGAGGATTGCAGAGCCATGTCTACTCCTATAATCACGAATTGGAAGTAGGTAGACTTATCCAGAGAGAAGGATGTAGACCCCACCTTATACAGGCAGTTGATTGGATCCCTCATGTATTTGGTCAACACCAGGCCAGATATATCCTTTGCAGTAAAATCTCTTAGTTAGTTCATGGTGGAGCTGAAGAGAGTGCATTGGACAGTGGCAAAGCATGTGTTGCGGTATTTGCGTGGTACAATCGAGTATGGAATCAGATATGCTCGAGGTGATGGTATCAGGTTGATAGGCTATATTGACGCAGATTGGGCAGGTAGTACAACAGACAGGAAAAGCACTTCAGGGTGTTGCTTCAGCTTGGGTTTAGGAATTGTCTCTTGGTATAGCAGGAAGCAGAAGTCTATGGCTTTGAGTTCTACAGAGGCATAATACATAGCAGCTAGCATGGCAACGTGTGAGGCAATATGGATTCGGAAGTTACTGGTAGCCTTGTTTGGTCAGAGGGTTGAGACTACGGTGATACACTGTGACAATCAAAGTTGCATCAAATTGTCTGAGAATCTGGTGTTTCATGATAGGTCTAAGCATATAGACATCAGATATCATTTCATCAGGGATTGTGTACAGCACGAGATTGTTCAGCTACATTATATACCTACAAATCAGCAGGTAGTGGACATTTTGACCAAGGCATTGGGGAAGGCGAAATTCATCTTCTTCAGAGATAAGTTGGGTGTCATGCAGAATCCTTCCTCGCTAAGAGGGAGTGTTAATTTATGTAGCTTGGACAAGTGTCTCCATTTCCAAGAAGTGTTTATTTAATTATTTAATTATTTTCTAGAGACTTCTAGAAAGGGTTGAGTTGTCTAGATAATTATGTAATTAAATAATTGATTCCTCTAGAAACTTCTAGAATCCAGTTAGTTAGGGTTTTTAGAGTCTATTTAATCATAGCCATTGATTGAGATTAAATCATGGCCATTGGTTTTCCAATGAGAAAAGTATAAAAGGGGATCAATGGGCATTTGGAGAAAACATACAAGTAGACTTGCAGTGATAGCAAGTAGATTTGCAGTGAGAGCAAATAGTCTTGCAATGTTAGCAAGGGCACAGTGATAGCGTTGGGAATAGCAGCTATGGAATTTCAGCAGTAGAAATTGAGGGAATAATTTCCGAAGAAGAATATTGTCGGAGCTCTGCCAGTAAGAGGCAAGCAGTTTATGTATTCCTTAATTTGCTGAAGTTTAATAAAATTCCTCATTTGTAGTAGTGGTTTTCCCTTCAGGGTTTTTCCACGGACAATTTGTCCAAAAATATTGTGTTCATTATTGTGAATGTTTTCTTCTCTATTCCTATGAGTTTTTATTGGTGAAGTTGCGGTTGTGTTATTTTTCAATATTTGTTGTGAATTAATTTTCCAGAGTCAAATAATCTATGTATTAGATAGGAGATTAATAATCATTAACTACAATAGAATTTTCACAGTCTCAAGAGTTGAAAAGCTTCAGAAACCAACTACTATAGCTATGTTTTATTTTAAATATGCTAAATACTATATTTCTAAAACCTAGGGATGACGACTGATAGAGGGCAGAAGTGGTCCTTGGTTGGCTTGCTGGAAGGTCAATGTTAGAAGAATGCAAATATACAGATAGGGGTCTTTTACCCATACAAAATAGACTACTATAAAATTTTCAAGTTATTATTAGCTTTAATATCATATTCAATGACATAATTGATCGCTGGTCTTATTTGTACAAACATAAAATCCTGAGGTGAGCTACATCAATAATATTTATTACTATCGACCAGAAATTTACTGATAATGATATTTTCAGTCAAATCGATGATCAATGCTAGCTACTCACCTTGCCACTTTCCACGGTATGGTCAGCGATGCAAGGAATTTGAAATGATATTTTAGGAACCTCACCATGTTGCATTGCAGACTGTGTAGGATGATTTAGAGCTTCAAAGCTTCACAGTTTATTAATGACATAAGTTACGATTTGGTCTTGAGGGTTGAGTTAGTCACAAAAGTTGGAAAATTTCATGGATCATTGAAAATGAGTTATGAGATTATTATTATTTCTTGGTATGTTTGTAATTGTTTTGGTTTTTTTTTTCTTTTTTCCTTTTTCCTTTTAAGTTGTTCCCTTAACTTCTATTTTCTATTTTTCTTAAATTCTTCTTCTGCACTATGCATTGTGTCAAGATCTCACTGCTTGTTGAACTTTTAATAGCTCTCCTTGCAAAACTCAGTGGAACCATTTTTAAATGGAAGACAATGCTGGCGAGGACTCCCATCTAAGTTTACCTTTCTAGCTTCAATGCAATAAAATGATGAAACAAAGGGGGTGCCAATGCTAAGTAAGGGGAGAGAAGGATGTGCAAAAATAAGGAACCTACGTGTGGAAAGAGAGGGCAGAGCAAACAGATAACCCAAGCATATGGGAAATACGTGCAACCATGAAGCGGGCGGGGTGTGTGCAGGAGAGCAGAAAGCCAACCTAGTGTTGTATGAAGGGGTAGCGAATAGAATGCCAGGCACAGTAATACAAGAAAGTGGAGGCTAATAAAATGATACAAAGGCCTATAATCATCTGATAGGTTCAATTAAATTGCAAGGTGACTTGGGTAGTGTTTAATGCATAGCAAGCTGAAGGGGGAAAAGACACTGAAAGTTTGTGGGTGAATACCATGTTCAATGGTGAGACAAAGTACATAGACACTATGAAGAAAAATAAAGAATATTGGAGTGGTATGAGAAGCCATTATATGTCGGGAAGAACAATTCTACACAAGGGTATTCCAATTTGTTTTGAATAAATTTATTTTTCAGTATAGATTAGTTATGGGAAGGATCTTGACTCTGTAACTGTATTCATTTATTTATTGAATGAGCATTGTAAAGCAGGGGGTTGTTTTGCATACATCAATATTTGTAACAATGTAAGGCCTTGTTAACTATTTAGTATGCTTAATTATCTTATTCAATGTTCAAAAGTGTCAAAATGACCTTGGTTTATTATGGTAATTATTCTAGATATAGTGTTGTGAAACTAACAACTAGAAGCCCATGGATTCTATTTCCTTCATGTATAATATAATAAAAGATGATACTACTCAAATTTCAAGACAATCTAAGCAACTTATCTAATTTCTATGCAAAACTATGCTTCAATAGAAGATTTCAAGATTGATCATTAACAAGGTTTAATAGGGATACTCAAGATATACTTGAACTTACACAAATCTTTTAATTCTTTTCCATCCAGATATATTTTGTTTACTCTTTTTTTTTCATTACAGCAAATACCAACACCTTCAATATTACACATAAATTTTAGAAGCACATTGATCCACTCAACAAATAAGATTTACTCTTTTTCCCACTTTTTTTTCATGTTACAATAAAACAATAGCTCTCCATATTACAAACTAATCTTTAATAAATACATTGAAAAACACACAATTGAATAGGCCTTGCTCTCCACCCTATCGTAATGGCGTCATGGAGCCTCGTGGGCTCTAGCCATACCCCCGAGCAAGAAATTTTTCAACCCCAACATGATGAATGGGGTCTTCTCAAACTCTTACAAAAAGGATGAAAATAACTCTCAACATTAATATTACATGCATACAAACTCTCCACTCACCATGTTCAACAAAGATCCACACAACCATATTACCCTCTTGCAATGAATAAACAAGGGAAGATGGGAGTAGCAAAACTTATCTCTTTGCTTGAGGTGTTGAACCTTGCTCCTCTTTCCTTCTCTCCTCTCCAACCAAACCATCTTTGATCACTTGCTCTCCAACCAAGCTCCTCTCCCCTTCTCAGTCTTCCTACTATACTCACTAAAGTTCTCCAAAGGGAGAAGTGGGTAGCACCCCACTCATTGTTCCTCTCCAAATATATAGAAGTTTCTCCAATTGTAACTCTTGGTTGGGAAGGTGTGGAGTGTACCTCCCCCCCATCAATGAAGGTCTTTTCCCCATTAATGAGGACATGCATTTGGACAGCCACTCCATCTTTCCACCTCATCCTCTTCTCAAAATTCGTCACTCTCCATTATGAGAGCTTTATGGGGTCAAATCATGTTTTAGGGACACTATTGTATGCCCATTTGACCCCTACCACAATGGTATAGACCCTAGGGGGTTTATTTTTGCACCCTAACCCAAAAATTTGACCAACAACTCTCATTAAAAGCCCACTCAAGCTCCATCCGAGTTTCAAACTTAACTAGGGGTTTCCAAGACCTAATCCCCACTTACACCTCACATGAATCCCAACTAAATTCCCTCACAACTTTAGCCCTCCAATACATTAACTTTACTTGCTTCTAGGTCCCGGATGGAATTAAATCTATATCCTCAAGAAGTCTTTTGATTTGTACTTGATGGTTCTCCCTTCTCATGCTAGCACCGTTATCTTCCTGCACATTACCAGTATGATCATAAGTAACAATTATTTATCACGTTAATCTATTAGTTGAATATTTTAAACTTTAAAATAATCCATTTAAATTTCAATTTGTATTCCACAATATACAAGTACATTCCACCTTCATGATAGTGACCATAAAACATAATGTCAAAATAAAATGCAAGGATATTGCCCATAGATAACCTTATTTATCAGCCAACATATGTATAATTATTACTTCAAGAAAAACATATAACAAATTAGGTTGATATTATGTACATACAAGGCGGGTCTTACACCTCTATTAATTGAATAATACGACATTATTTAATTAATTCACTTTTTCATCATTTTTCGATAAATTAAATAAATCTCAAAACCCTAATTCTACTATTAATTAAATAAAACAACATTATTTAATTAATTCACTTTTTCATCATTTCAACCAATTAAATAAATTACACTTGTTTAATGAAGTCCTAATCCCACTTTATTTTGTCTCGATTGATTAAATAACACCAATTATTTAATTACGTCACTAAATCACCTTATTCCCCTAAGTTAATTGAATTATTAAAAAATAATAATTTAATTAACACACTTTCCCCCCAAAAATTTGAATAAATAAATCAAACTATTCAAATCATTTATCAAAAATCAAATCAAACTAATGCAACTTTGTTTGCAAAATTCAAACTTGATTTGCATGTTCAACTCCAAAAGGAATTAATTAATTAAATCAATTAATTCATATTTCCTCACCCACTTTCTGATTGAGAAAATTATGTTTGTTGACTAAGCAATCTAATTTGTTGACTAACCAATCTATTTCCTAACTAAACCATCAATTCCTAACTAATCAATATAAATCCTGCCTAATCAATCTATTTGTCAATCACACAAATTGTGCAATCTACCTTGCACAATCTTCTCGTGTCTAAATCCTCTCAACACCTTTTAACCATTGATCTTGATCCAACATTGTTGAATCCTGATCATTGATTCAAAGTCTCATTTTCTATATAACAAACCTCTCTCCTCACAAAAAAGGATTGGAGAATCAACATACTTTATGCAACAAAGTGTTGTCAAGATCACCATTGATAAAGCTTCATCATTCCTTCGGCCAACCAACATCAAGCATCATTCATCAAGCTTTTCACGAACTATGGAGGCTTTGCGATGATAAGAACAATCCAACATCAGGAAAATACACTCCAATACGGGATGGTAGCACTATGCTTTTTTTTTACATTCAATTTAGTAATCATAGATTTCTTAATGTGTGTTCAAATAGCTTAGTTTCATTTTGTATGTGTAGGATTAGATCTTAGATTAATGTGTTTGATCTTAGCTTAGATTCTCGTTTCAAGCACATTTAATCTTGTTTGACATCTAATGATTTTCCCCCTCACACAATAATTTGTTTCATTTGACTTATAGATGGTGTATTTAATAAGTACTTTGGCCCATTTGATCAATATCTTGGTGCATTTGACTTATATAGTGGTGCATTTGATCACTATTAGTCTTATTTTCCTTTTGAGCTTCCAAACCATTGATCAAAATTTTAGTATATCACCTAGGTAGGCTTAAAATAGACCTAAGGCACCCCAACTAATTCCATCATCAAAATCTTGGGTCAAAATCTATAAATTATACCATTCATTACTACCCCAACTTGGCAAGGTCATAACTTCTACTTCAGTGGTCAAAATTACAACTTATTTACATTGTTGGAAAGATATCCATGAGATCTAATTTAATCTATTGAAAAGAAATCCTTTGGAAACCATTTCAAGGGATTGATTATAGTCTTGACCCTAAATTATGCCCTATAGGCCTCCAAAAATATGATTTACTAAAACGTAGAAAATACTAAAAATTTTGATTTTCGATATTTTTTATTTTTGCTTGTTCCAACACCACCCAAGTACTTTTGAATGCTACCAAATCATTAATAATCCAAATTTTTCATCGCACACATCATTCGCCAAGGTCTTCATACTCGGTCTCTACATAGAAAGCTCATGGAGTCTAATCAAAGCAAGTTAAACATTACCAAACCATGGGTGCTACTCAACATGAATTTGGCATGCCTTCTTCTTTGCACACCTCAAATGCTTACCAAACCCCACTATCATACTCATCATGGGTTATGACTACTTTAGAGGATAACACACATATGCCACCTAATCAACACAATAACACTTTACAAACAACTTATCACCAACAATCCATCGCATCTAATCATTTCAATACATCCATTCCTAATAATCAAATATCTTCATTCATTCCATACATTTCCCAATATTCCACATTCAACATACCTACAAACACATGCATCCCAAATCATTCACAATCTCCCTCATCTAACATTCCATAACATCAATCATACATCCCAAAAAACCAATCATTTATCCCCTCATCTAACATTCCACAACATCAATCTACATCCTACAAAATCAATCATCTATCCCCTCATCTAACGTTCCACAAAATAAATCATACATCCCTTCAAGTTACAACATCTCACAACAACAATCATCTTTCCACCAATATCACAATAATTCATTCAATATATCTAATATCTCATAATGCAACAATCATATATCCCCCATTATCACAATCATCCATTCAATATAGCCAATATCTCACAACAACAATAAACTATCCCACAATATCACAATCATTCATTTAATACATCCAATATTCCATAACAATAATCATATATCCCCCAATATATCACAATCATTCATTCAATACATCCAATATTCCACAACACCAATCATCAATCCCTTCACATTTCACCATTCAACCTCAAGCCAACATGTTCATCAACACACCCACTAATGACTTGGAATCACAAATCCAAAGCTTGCATAAGAAGATAACTATCATGGAACTTAGACATGCAAATAAGAAGAATGCACTTGTGGATCTGTGTCCTTACCCATTTGATCGATTCCCTCGCAACTTTGAAATGCCAAAGTTACAAGGACAAGGGAAGATGAGATACAAAAGAACATATATAATAATTATACATAGCATTCCTAGAGGTTGCCTATAATGACACATACTTAATGTGCCTCTTTCCTTGAAGTTTAGGAGGACAAGAAATAGAATGGTTCTCTCATTTACCATGTGGAAGCAATACCCTTCATGAACTAGCAAAAAAATCATTAGTCATTTCTCCTATAACATTGAACATGAAATATCTATGGGTGATTTATGTAACACCAAACAAAAGAATGAAGAATCATTCATTGTATTCCTACAATGATGGTAGAACATGGCAAGCAGGAGGGGAAATTTTTCCAGTGAGATCCAAACCCCATACCAAAAATGGCCAAATAGGACCCTGGGCACGAAATTCAGAAGCAAGAGTGTGAATCAAATTATTATGCTCTTGACATTTATGACATTTTTTAACATGATTGAAACAATATTTTTCCATGTTTCACCAATAGTATCCTATGTGGATTAACTTTTGAACTAACAATTTTCCCCCAAAATGCCCCTCGCAAGCACCTACATGAGCTTCTTCGAGGGCTATAGGAATTTTTGATTGTTTAAGGCATCTCAACAAAAGACCATTGAAGGATCGTCTATATAAGACATCTGCTAGGATTATATATCTAGTTGCAAGTTTTCAAATGCAAGTTCTAGTGTTCTTAGTAGTTGGTTCAGGAAAGGTACCTTCTTTTAAATAATTAAATATCAGTGTGTACCATTCACTAGAGACTTCAATATTGGCAACGAAGGCTTCTTTCACAGTTTCATCTATTGACATTTTTGTAAGTGTGAACAATAAATGTGAAATTCATGTAAGGATCTTTAAGAGAGACAAGATAAGAAACACTTGGCATTGCATTTGCATGTTGATTATCCTTTTGTGGAAAAATGTCAATGGTGTAAGATTCAAAATGTTCTAGCAATGTCATTGTGAGATTTTTATATTGAGATAATTTGTCATGCTTTTCTTCATAAGACCCATTAATTTTCTTAATGACTAATTGGGAACCACCAAATATATGAATGTGTTGAACACCTAAGGATAAGGCCACACGTATTCCAATAATAAGGGCCTCATATTCCATAGTATTGTTTGTACATTGGAAGTTTAGATAGTAGGATAAGGGAATTGTCTTTCTTGAAGGTGGAATCAATATAACCCCTACGCCAAAGCCAGACTGACACTTAGAACCATCAAAATATAGCTCCTATGTTTCATTGTCATCTATTTTCAACAAATTTTCATCAGGGAATGAGTCATGATTAGGTAATGCTAATGGTGAAGAAGTGTCAACTAAATGGTCAGTCAATGCTTGACCTTTAATGGCTTTTTGAGAAACAAATTTAAGGTCAATTTTAGTTAACAACATAACCCATTTAGCTAGGCATCTTGATAAGTCTGTTTTAGCAAAAAGGCATTTTAAAGGATCAAATTTCATGACAACATGCACTTATGTGTTTAATAAATAATGTCTCAATTTGTTAGTAGCAAACACAAGAGCCAAACATTGTTTTTCTATTGTTGTGTATCCAGTTTCATATTCAATCAATGTTCGACTAATGTAGTAAACATAATGTTCTTTTCCATTCTCATCTTGGGCCAATAATGCAGCTAGAGCATGGGTTGATGCTAATATGTAAAGGATGAAGGGTTTTCCTTGGATATTAGGTTGCAAGATAGGAGGACTAGCTAGATATTGTTTCAAACTTTCAAAATCTTTTTGGCAATCCTCATTCCATCTAAATTTTGATTCCTTCTTAAGGAGTTGGGTAAGAGGAAGATTTTGATTTGCTAATGATGCAACAAATCAACTGATAGCCTGAATCTTGTCTTGTAAGCTACACAATTGATAAATGTTCCTAGGAGGTGGCATATTTATTATTGCATCAATAGTTTTTGTATCCACCTCAATGCCTCTATGTGACACTATAAAACCCAAAAATTTTCCACTATCCACACCAAAAACACATTTCTTCGAATTTAACCTCATATTATACTTATGAATTCTTTCAAAGATTTGTCAAAGGATTTTAGCATGGTCTTGATGAGTTATAGATTTTACCAAAATATCAACATAGTCTTCCAAGATATTGTGTATGAAATCATGAAATATTAATGTCATAGCTCTTCGATATGTTGCTCCAATATTTTTCAATCTAAAAGGCATAGAAACCCAACAAAATGTTCCCCAAGGTGTAGTAAAAGTTGTCTTGTATTGATCTTGGGGATTAATAAAGATTTGATTATATCTTGAAAAACCATCCATGAATGATAATAAGGCATGTCTCAAGGTTGAATCCACTATCATGTCAATATTAGGAAGGGGAAAATCATCTTTTAAAGATGCTTTGTTAAGATCACGAAAATCCGTACACATCCTAATACAATTATTAGAATTTTCCACTGCTACAATGTTGGATATTGAAGGCAAATAATCAATAGAGTGTATGAAGCCCACATCTAAGAGCTTTTCAATTTCAGCCTTAACCAATAAAGCTATCTTAGGATTCATCTTGCATACCTTTTGTCTTACCGATTTAGCATCATTTTCAAGGATAATGTTGTGCATAACTATCATAGGATCAATACCTAGAATATTTGAATAATTCCAAGCAAAAATCTCAGGAAAGTCATGTAATGGCATTGCATGATCTTCTTGTTCATCATCATCAAGGCACTTTCCTATTTGAATCACTTTCTCTTCATTAGATGTATCTATTGGTATGTTTATAGTATCTCCCACAAGTAATGTACTTTGACTTGGATCCTTAGGGATTTGTTGATTTTTGTCTTGTTCGGTATCACTTGATTTGATTTCTTCTCCAAAGTATCCCTTAGTATTTAAACAATAGGTATCTTTTATTGTGATGGTAATTTGGTAAAACATCATAAACTCCCAAAAAATCTGCCAAAGACTCATCATTACTTGTGGTATCTATTAATTCAGGATGCATCAATTTGAGGGTTGTCTTAGAAGAATCTTGCATGATAACATTGATATTAAGCGAAGGCCATTTCAATTCTTACGTTATCTTTGACGATCAATAGACAAGACCTCTTGTTGTCTCTTGTATGCTAGGCTCTATAGGAACTCTAATGCCTTGCTCTTTCATTCCACGTCAATTTCCATTATAACCAAATTGTTTCAATAACTTTGATATCATTTTCCATAAAGAGCTTCCATTTCTTTCAAAGATGGAGATTTCTTGAATGGTCTATCTCATCATAGGTAGTTGTATAAGTTGTATCTTCTTATTTACTAGAAGTTGTGGATTCAAATACTTTTGATGAATCCACTATAGGTTATGTTGATATCTTGGTTGTTTCTTTTCCTTTTTCAGATATCGTTGTTGCGATTTTGTATTTGCCCATAAAGGTAGGTGTGAAATTCAATGAACCCCAATCATCTTCTATCAACTTCGATACTGATGAAAGACACTTATCTTTGTCTTCTTCTTGCAAAGGTTCCACTTTTGAATTTGGTATTAATGCCTTCAAAGGACTTCTCATTCCTTTGTCATTTTGTAAACAATTTTTCGATTTTGTATTAGCTTTTATTGTGTAAACCTTATTGAACTATAAACATACTTCAACATATGGTGTATTGTTGATGGCATTGCATTCATTTCATGAATCCATGACCTACCCAAGAGGAGATTATATGAAACATCATGAGTCATGACATGGATAGAAGTTTGTAAAGTAACCTTACCAACTTTAATAGGTAATGTTATCAGACCAAGCAATTGTTTTTCTGCATTATCAAAGCCATGGATAGACAAATAATTTGGTTGAATCTTAGTCTTGTCCGCTCCTATCTTGTCCAAAAGATTGACACTACAAATATTAAGCATTGAACCATTATCCACAAGAGTACACTTAATCCCAAAAATTTTAATGATAGCCACTATCATCAAAGCATCATTTTGTTTTTGTGTTTTCAATGGTGGTAGCTCACTTTGATGAAAAACAATATCCACATTGACTGAGTTCATACTTTGAATTAGGGTTGCTACATCATTTGGTTGTACACTAGGGGGAATCACAACTTTTTGCAAGGAATTTTGAAGTATTCCATGATAAGTGGATGATGTTTAAATTAGATCCCATAAAGAAATTTTAGCAGGAGTATTGCCAAGTTGTTCCACAAGATCATACTCCTTTCCACTATGCAAAGGTAAGCAGGGAGCACTAGGCAAGATTGGTTGTGGAAGTGGTATTGACGTAGGGATAGCTTGAGTTTGTCTTGGTTTCTTATTGTTTCTTGTGTTATATGTATGAGAAATGGTGTTATAACTTGGTTGTTGTGACACATGGTTGCTAGTGAGTTGTTTGCAAAATTTAAGATATGTCCTTGAGGTTTTGGTTTGTTTTGAGGTGGTCTTATGAAAAACAAAAGTTTGGTTTGGACTTGGGGTTGTTGTGAAGGTGGGAAAATAATGAGTTGAGGTGTAATTGCATTGACCATTCATTGTTGTGTTGTGTTTTTACAAGCATTAGTGGATGATTTTGATGAGATGAATTCCTCAAGGACTTCATCTAACATATCAAAGTCATCACTACTAAAGGGCTTGAGGGATATATGAACTTGTAGAAAGAGATCTGACATGATCAGATGACTATGCTTTTGGTGTAGGAGCACCTGCCAAAGTGCCAAAGCACAAGCTTATTTTTGAAGTTTTGTTTTAAAAACCTTTTTGTTGGTTTTGTTTGGTCTTGTGGATCACCTTATTGGTGGTTGAGGACCTTTTTGCTTCTTAGAATAGAAGTTGAATAAGCTTGGAATCATTTTGGTGGTTGTTTCCTAAGCTTTAGGCAAAAATTGGAAAACACACTGTGTTTTCAAACAGGAAGCTTTTGGCCGTCCTTAGGCAAAAAAGAGAAAACCTAACTATTTTCCAAGGATTGTAAAGGAAGCTCTCAACCTTTTCAAGAGGTTGGATGCTTTGAATGTTGGCAGTTTCAGGAGAACAATAAGAGAAACATTGATTTTTGTTGTGAAAGTTCTATTTTTCTGTTTTTGCGTGTGATAGCTGCAAGAAATTAATTGAGGAAAGCTTTTGTTGGATTGAATAGCATGTAGTGAAGCTTTTTGAAGCATTTTATCTGGTTCAATAGGTTGTATTTCCATCACTTTCTGTTGTTTTGTAAATACTATGTTTTTCCCTACTCTGTTGTTTTGACTAGTAAACTCAGAAAAATGGAGTTTTAGCTTGTTTTCTGTCCGTACCAAGGAGTATGGGTGCAGTGGAAACAAAGCTAGACTCCATCCTTGTACATAATGTAAATATAGGAGTCTTTAATAGTTCTGGAACCATGATTATGATCTTTTCCTAGGCGAGCTTGTGATGCCCGGTTTGGAAAAGGTGGTTGAAATCAGGCCCTAACGTGGCAGGGGTGACAAAGAATTAACATTGCAGGGTATGTAGTGGTTGTAGGAGGTCTCAAGAAGGTTGGTAGGAGAGGTGGAATCCTTGTCAGACCAAATGGAGGCAGGAAGAAGTAAAACAGACCAAGAAAAGGTCTAAAGAAACCCTAGTTTCTTACAAAGACTGGATTGTACCTCTGTACGGACAGAAAAGACCCCAAATCCCAAAAATCTGTCAGAGCTTGGAATTTGGGCCAGGGTGTCAGAAGGGAGTCTGGTGCAATCTCTTAAAAGGAAGGAGTTCTAACCTGTTTGTTTGTGCAAGGAGGCCTAAAAGGGGCTCAAATCTTGTAGCCCTGCCCAAACCCTAGACCAAGGTTTTGTGACAGCGATAGAAAAGTAGTGAAGGAAGGTTGAACAAGAATCTTCCCAAGATAGTTTTGAAGCCATGGAGATATACCACACCCCTGCAAACAAGTTAGGGAGAAAATGGAGGTAAATTAGTCTTTAGAAGGATTAAAGGCTAGGAAGAATAAGAGAGGAAAAGCACCAAGAGTTGCTTGGTTAAGGCACTGAAGAAGATAGCAGGGTTGGACAGTAAGACCGGGAGTCCTATTATCAGCAATAGGGCTTATAGGTCAGGGTGAAAAAGATCCCTTAGGAGTTCTCAAGGCAAGGACTCAGAGCTTGGAACGGTGAGAGTTCCAACCAACCCTGACCCTATCGGATTGGTATCAGAGCAGTGAAAGATTTGGGAAAGAAATCTTGCATGTCAGACATTGAGTCAAGTGATTCTTCCACCATGGTGACCAATGCAGAACTGGCTAAGATGGTTGAAGAGCAAGAAGAAGACAATAAGCAGTTGAGGAAAGAATAGCTCAACTTGAGGCAGCAGTGAGGAGTGCACAATTTGAGGGAAGAATTCCAAAAGAAGAAGAGGTTGCAGAGGAAGATAAGACCCCTGAACCTGATCCTGTTTTGAAGGAGGAGCCTTTCCTGAAGGCATTAAAAGCTTTGAGTGGAAAAGCACTTGAAGGTATACCGCTTTTCAGTGGAAAGATGGAACCTGACCTAGTCATGGACTGGATAGAAGGCATGGAGAATCACTTTGAGTGTGATGGAGTCACTGAAGCTCAGAAGGTGAAGGTTGCTAAGTCAAGATTGAGAGGATCAGCTTTGACATGGTGGAAATTTGTTCAGACTGAGAGGGAGAAAGAAGGCAAGCAGCCCATATCAACCTGGAAAGGAATGGTTGCTAAGGTAAAGGAAGCCTATATGCCAGATGATTATGAGATCCAACTTCACAAGAAGAGGTAGAGTCTAAGGCAGAAAGATCAAGATGACAACACATATACTGAAGAGTTTCAGAAGCTTTGCTTGAGATCAAATGTGACAGAGGATGAGAGCCTCAAAGTGGCTCGGTATCTCAATGGTTTGAAGTGGAATATCCAAGAGGAAATGGCTTTACTAAGTCCTAAAACAGTCCACCAATGTTATCAACTGGCTATAAAGATTGAAGAGAGGAACAAAAGAAAGCATGATCAGTCTTCTAAAGGAAGAGGCAAAGGCAGAGATCAAAGAGACCAAAGAGGACAGCGTGGAGGTTACCAAGGAAGAGGTAGTGATCAAAGAAGCCAAGGTGAATCAAAACTCACTGAGCATGGAGGTGAAACATCTTCAAGAGGAGGATTTAACAGAGGAAGAGGACCTCAAGGAGGTTCAAATAGAGGAAGAGGAGTAGGTAGAAGTAACTCTTACTTTGCCACCATGAAGTGTTACCATTGCAACTAGCTAGGTCACCCTGCTTATAGATGCCCAGAGAAAGTTTCTTCATCAAGCAATGAAAAGAGAGTGGTCTATGCACAAGAGGACACCATGAGTGTCAAATCACCTAAGATCAGTCATATAGAATTAGAAGTAGGAGAAAATCTGATGTTTAATAGAGTGCTGATCAAACAACCGGTCAAAGAAGAACCCAAGCAAAGGAGAGCTTTGTTTAGAGCAAGGTGCAAGATATTGGGAAAGGTATGCAAGGTCATTGTAGATTCTGGTTCTACAGATAACATCATCTCAGAGGAGGCAGTAACTAAGTTGAAATTGTGGAAGGTACCTCATGCTAACCCCTACAAGGTCACATGGCTGAATAAAGGGCAGAGTGTTTTGGTTAATGAGCAAGTAACAGTGGAATTTTCCATTGGAGGGTATAAAGATAAGCTAGTTTGTGATGTACTACCCATGGATGCATGCCATCTTCTACTTGGAAGACCTTGGCAATATGACAGAGGTGCTATCTATCATGGGAAGGAGAACACCATTGAATTCAAGAAGGATGGAAGAACCTTCAAGCTGCAGTCATTGACTGAGGATGATGAGGGGTAGTCCAAGGTGCCAAACATCATGTTGAGCAGTGGTAAGGAGTTTATCAGCAATCTACATCAAGGAGGTGAAGGTTATGTGGTTCTTATGCAGTCCAAAAAGGAAGAGAAGGCTGAAAGGACAATCTTACCAGAAGCAGTCCAAAAGTTACTTGATAAATACAAGAGCATAGTGAGTGATGGAATACCTGCAGCTCTACCACCAAAGAGAGCAATAAGTCATCAAATTGACTTCATACCTGGAGCCTCATTGCCTAACAAAGCAGCATACAAACTCACTCCTGAGCAGAACCAAGAGGTGGCAAGACAAGTGGAAGAATTGTTGAATCAAGGTCTAATTCAAAAGAGCATTAGCCCATGTGCAGTCCCAGTGGTTTTGGCAACAAAAAAAGGTGGTAAGTGGAGATTATGCACTGATTCTAGAGCAATTAATAGAATCACAATTAGGTATAGGTTTCCTATTCCTAGAATTGAAGACTTGATGGATTGTCTTGGAGGTGCAAACATGCAAGATGCAACCCTAAATGAAGAATGCAAAACCTAGATCTAGGGTTTGAAAGACTACCAAATCAAAAAATTATGATGTCAAATATCAGGTTCACCAAAATGAAAAGGTGGGAAAAGGGAATCTCAGGTCCTTAATGCAAAAAACCTAGGATTCAAGGGGCCTCTTCCCAAAATTTTATTAGAATGCAAACCAACAAGGCCAAGAGATTGACTTTTAACCTCAATCAAACTTGGGTTGGTGGATTCTTTGGGGTCTTATGAAGATTAATAATGATTTAAAATAGTCAACTAATGAAACTTATTGAACTATATGACCTAATATGTAAAATGTAGATTCCTGGAGATAACCAAACTATAACAACAGTTTGCAGGAAGATCTAGGAGATATCAAAGGGCATGTACCTGTCACCAAAAGTTGATTTTGATATGTGTAGAGGGACTAGTTCGCCCCTAGGAAAATGGGTCTTTGTGATCCTTTTCAAAACTTCAAAATTTGATGTTGTTGTCCTCTATCTGCACTATGTTCTTGTACCTACAAATCTTCATCTTTGAATCTGAACTTGCAATAAATTTGTAAAAAGTAATTGTTTGTTTGTTTGTATGGGGGTTTGCCTCAGTCAAACCCCAGATTTGGTAATTAAACCTTGATAAAATGATAAAGATCTGATAAAAGCAGTATGTGAGATCCAACCTTATGTGTGTCTAAGGTTGTTATAAGCTAAGATGCAAAGAAACCCTACTTAAGTGCATTAGAGTATGATTCTTATATGACAATGATAAGATCCACTTAGGGAGAAGTCAAAACACCCCAAATAAATCTGAAACACAATGATACCTTGTTGTAGGTTGCTAGTAGAATGAAGCTTGAAAATGAGAACACTAGGAAATAAGTCATTCGGTAGAGGGAAGTGGCTAAATGCATCTCCCAATCCTAGAATCCATAATGTTCTTCTATAGGCATCAACCTTCAATCATGTGAAAATGCTTGATCAAATCTGCAAATGGACTTGAAGACTTGCAATCTCAAGTAATGCTACTCCAAGACTATGAATTTTGCTTGCTTGAATGCTCCTTATGTTCTAGTTTTGAATTGATGAAAAGACTAGGCTTTTATAGGAATTTATCTAATTTCTCGAAGATTAGATCTCGATAGCCAACAATTACAATTTTAATTTTGAATGTTAAAATGCAACCAAGAAGCTATTAAAATTTAGGTCCTAGCTAAGTAAGGGGCCCACTTGCCCATGGGCGAATTGATTTTGGCCCAAACTTCTAGGACACTTGTTTCAGGGCAATTTAATGATAGGTTGCATTTGTTCATTGCTTGTTTCAATGCTGGAAAATGATAAAAATAGGCCTTGGGATGCATAATAAATGGAATTAGGGCCTATTTAGGAAGGGTTAAAATGCATAAATGTAAGGTCACTAAAATAGATCCAAACTAAGCGTGAAATTGTACTATCACCTACAAGGGAGTACAATTTTCTACGCTACAAGTATCACTTTATTCATGAGATAGTTGAGAGTGACAATCACAATATAAAAAGTCGACATTGTGGTTGATGTACATTCTCTCACTAAGCCAATGAACATGTAGAAAATTCAATTGGTGTAAAGAGACCATGGGCCTTGCCTCATCTAGGACTCGATTTATTTGTAGTTTCCCTTTATGTCTTCACAATGTAAATGTTAAGTGAGAGAATATTAAGATTAGATGTGTCATTTACCTTACAAATCCTAAGTCTTACAAATTGTATTTAATTATGTAAATAATAAATAATGTCTAATCCCCAAACATCATGGAATGGGACAAGATGGATGCCAATGTGAGACATAAAGCTTTGTTTATTATTTATTTATTCTCCAAGATGCTTTGATTATTGTGTAAGAAAACATTAAATGGGGAGGTTACATAGAATGATCAAAATTAGGAGTTATAAGAAGATCTTCCATATTTGGTACTATGACAAGACAATCAATGCCTTCATGGAGTGCTTAGAATTGGGATCTTAGTCAATTTGACTATTACAATAGATTTTATTACATATATGATGCATAAGAAAGGTGTAAGATCAAAGATAGCAAGTTTCCACAATCCATATAGTTAATTGCAAAAGATTTCTGGATTTGATTGTGTGTAAATTTTTGCATCAACGTTTTGGATCACACTCCGTGATCCATCATCAAGATGAACACCTCTAGCTGCTTAGATTTAAAACATAGTTCCCTCCCATGAAGGGTATCAATCAAAGATAGCAAGTTTCCATAATCCATATAGTTAATTGTAAAAGATTTCTAGATTTGATTGTGTGTTAATTGTTGCATCAATGTTTTAGATCACACTTCATAATCCATCATCAAGATGAATAGCTCTAGCTGCTTAGATTTAAAACATAGTTCCCTCCCATGAAGGGTATCAATCAAAGATAGCAAGTTTCCACAATCCATATAGTTAATTGCAAAAGATTTCTGGATTCGATTGTGTGTTAATTTTTGCATCAACATTTCGGATCACACTCCGTGATCCATCATCAAGATGTAAGATGTGTAAATCGTGTAAAATGGGTTACATATTATTCTTGAAGAATTGACTGTAACTAGGGGGGCTGTGAATTTTTGCTATGACTCATGGTTTTCGATCTTAGTTTTGAGAAAAACCATTTATATTTTTTAATTTCCTTCTCTTATATATTGGAGGTGCGGGATTGTGGATTCATTTGGTCTTTTGCAAGCACAATTATGCTATTGGGTTATAGTCAGATTGGAGGAATAAACAGATTGTATTGATGCATTTTCTTTCAGGATTAATACAAGCTCGCATCTTTTTAGCGGTGGATTTTTTTCCACAAGGAAACATTTTCCATATACATACAATGTTATGTGTATAATTTTATATAAGTTTGCTGATTTTTACTTGTTTTTCCATTGTTAAAGTTTATTGGCTTAATCACACGCTTTAACAAATTTTAAAAACACTACATCGCTAATATTTTTATGTCATTAACCCTATATAAGTATTCTGGGTATGCTATCAGATTTTCCTCCCACAAACCTTATAAGTAGCAAACAAATGACTCTCTTGCTTTGTAGAGCCAATGGCACAAAATTAAATCCGTTTTAAAAAATATCCCTTTAAAAGAGTAACACAAATAAGAGACAGTATATATGCAAAAAAAAAAATCTGTTTTAAATTGCTCACCAGTTGATTCTGACTACCAGAACATGATGGAATAACTCTAAATATATAAATTCCTGTGACAATGGATGAGTAAAGAA
The DNA here is from genome assembly GCA_007258455.2 of Sequoia sempervirens. Taxonomy (NCBI): domain Eukaryota; kingdom Viridiplantae; phylum Streptophyta; class Pinopsida; order Cupressales; family Cupressaceae; genus Sequoia; species Sequoia sempervirens. The sequence continues at coordinate 116,571,112 of VDFB02379711.1, forward strand.
AAAGGGAACTATATAATTCTCATTCCATTAAAAAGAATTTCAACACATCACTGCTCAATAATTTGTAAATATACATTCCATAAATCTAAATATGTAAATATACACATCACTGCTCAATAATTTGTAAATATACATTCCATAAATCTAAATATGTAAATTCCTGTAACAATGGATGAGCAAAGAAGAAAAGAGAACTTTATGGTTCTCATTCCATTAAAAAGAATTTAACATTCAGTATTTTGTTATCCCTCATAGAAGATACACTAAAATATACTTTCTATCAAAGATTTAATCCAATAAAAAACAGACAAATCTGATGATTAAAACAGAATGGCATAAATCTAAACAGTGAAATTTATTATCTCCAGTCCAATTACAAGAATATGAACTTTATTATCCTCATTCCAATTACAAGAATATCAAGGGTAGCCAAATATAGCACTCTGTAAGAAAAAGCACTTTCAAGGAGCAAACAAACTTTCTAAATACAGATATTATACACCACCATTTGCAAAAGCAACACAACACACCATCATAATTTTGATGCTCTTCTTCACATAAACTATGTCCACACCGACAAACATTGCTCCCGTAATCCAAGCCGATTTCATGTTAATAATTCTGGAATCCTGCATAAGCTAGAGGTGTATATGTGCTGAAATTAATTGAGGTGCATGTCTCCTGCCTGTATTAAGACACTTACAGCTTCTCATACAAGAAATCCTGCAGGAAGAAACTGATAAATCAGTGTATTAAGAAAACTACCAATACTAAATGAGTATCAGAAACAGTTCAGTAATGAAACAAATATGAATGTCTAAACAGTTCAGAAATGTATCAGAGACAGTGTATCAAGCAATATGACTGACTCCAACAAATATCTAAAGATTCTAAACCATCCATGGGAAAGGTTTTTTTAATGTATTTTCATCCATATGATCAAAATATATGCCAAATGAATTTCATAGGGTCCTAATTTAGTAGGGTTCTCTGTCCTGAAATAATGTAGCAGCACTAGAAAACTGTTATTAGAAACATTTTGACCAACTATCTATTTTGAATGAGTAAATACGATGAATTGTGAGAAATCAAAACTTCTGTTAGGACACAGAGCTCCCTGAAACGTTTTGGCTTCAAGCCAAAATGAGCTGATGGTTTTGCTGCCATTTTGGGGCTGTTAGCCCTGTTTGTACTAGTTTGCTGTTGTATTTCTGTCTTACAGCTGTATGCTCTTTTCTGTTGTTTCTTGATGATGTTTGTGTGTCTTTGAGTTCTTTCATGGACTATGGCCCATTCAAAATCCCTCTTGTCCAGTAAATAGCACCAGTCAGAAGTGTTTATCCATAATAAAAAAAGCTTCTAGTAGTCAATTGTTTGGGCAAATAATCTTTCCTCTACAGTTTGCATTCCAACATTACGATATTTATTTTATTTTAAGCTTCAGCTATGGGGGTTTTTATCTACTTTGCCTGTAAGCCCTCTTAGGACACACCAACCATCTCCATTATTTTAATAAACTATTGCCATATCTACAACAATTAAAAAAGCACTGTTTAATGTGACTAATAAATGGTGCAAACATGGATAGAGGGGAGTGGTTTGATAAAATGTTTTATGTTCCCAGAATTGAGGGTGGCATCTGCTTTCCTGGAGCTCAGTTGAGGATCTTCTACCTTTTTCTAATACTTTTATCAGAAACACGGTTGTGAATTTGATTGAACAACTGTTTTTATGCTCTGTTTTAACTACCATTGTCCACTATTATTGCATGGAGAATGATAATAACTATTTTCAACTTAACTTCTTCAAACAGACCTATAAAATTGGATGTGTTCTTTGATAGAATATGAATTTCTGGATAGGGCACAATGTTGTAAATGAGTACCAATAACTTTAGGAGTTTAGTGGACCATAATTTGAAGCCAAATAAAATCAAATAGGAGAGATAATAGATGTAACTCGGCAAGAATTTCAGAAATAAAATGCATTTGAAATCCAATAAGAAAGCTTTCTAGCATCCTATAAACCACTCTTAAGGAGATATTAGAGAACATACTGCACTCTTAGATGGAATCTTAACTAGAATCAAGACACTATTCTGGCATGCCTATCACTTTCTATTTGATAATGCTCTTTCCAGTCTGACCTCAAAAGGTGTAGAATCCCAGTTAACCTTTTGATCCTGCAAAGGGAACTCGTTATTCTATAGAGATATTTTAAACCACAAAGGTAGAATGATAATAATAGACTAAAGTAATAAAAGAAAGTGATACATAATCATACCTCTTTATATTTATTTGTGGAATTCGCCATTCCCCCTTTGTGATCATCCCACTTGGAAGGGGATACAGATTGCTTATCATTCCAATGGGCTGCAACCAACCCCAAAATAGGTCTATCGTCAAGATCTTTACTTGAAGGTGACCTTCTCGGCGATATGTGATCTGAAGCTGCTGCTTTTATGCTCTTGATTGATAAAGCCCCTAAAATAGGCCTATCATCATAATTCTTCGAAGGTGATCTTGAAGGTGATCTCCCGTTTTCTGCTTCATTGTGCGGTGATTGCAACCCTGAAGCTCCTAAAATTGGTCTGCAGTCTGTTTTCAGGGCAGAAGATGATCTTGAAGCCATTGCGTTCTGCCCTGTAGCATCTTGCTGCTTTTGAGATTGCAAATCATCCCAACGTTTATTTACCTCTGGTTTCGGAAAATGTTGTCTTGTAGGCATCTGTCCAACTTGAGGCAAGTTTTCTTTGCTGTCTCTTTCTCTATTCTCAATAGTTTCGGTAGGCTTTACCCAGTGTGAAAGGCTTGCATCCACACAGATTGCATCAGGAGACCTTACATCCACAAGGACAACTTTCGAATTGGTTGCATGTTGTGAGGTAAATGTTTTAGGTTGTTTAAAAACTGGCTCAGCACTCAAGGGAATCAATTTTCTCCTTTGGCTGGATTCTTCCTTTATTTCCATAATATTTTCATAATTCCTATGTTCCAAGGAAGCTACTGGATAGATATTTTCCTTTGTTGATGAAACTGATGCTTGAATATGACTATCATGTAGAAAATCTTGAGCCATTTCTGTAATTGCAGACCTTGCTTCAACTCTCTGCTTTTTGGTAGGTGATGACTTTGGATACAGATCACCTTTAGATTGATTATCTGGTATCTCAAAATTCTCTTCCAATAATTTGCTAGTTTCATAGAACTCCTTGGTATTTCCAAAACCATCAGTCCTAGAATCTTTTTTAACCTTTCTCCACTGAGACAAATTCTCAACAGGATTCAAAACTGGATAGACATATTGAGACCGGATTCTAGCATTATTATTTACAGAAGCATTCTCAAAAGCTTTTGCACAACCTGTCCATGAGGGCTGCATCTCATCAGCGGGCTTTAAAGGTGAGGACTTCAATGGAGAGTAGCTCAATTTCTGATGTGGTGATGATTGATTGCCTTGAGTAACAACTTCAAACTGCTGGACACTTTGAGGTGCACTCCTTGCTTCTGAATCACTTGATGCATAGGAGTCATCAGTATCTGAAAAGGAATCATATTCTTCCTCATCACTGCTACTCTCATAGTTCTGATATCTAGAAACTCTTTTCAGAGAAGGTGTTTTGATTTCAGATGCTTTTGACCTTGATTCTTCAGCTCCATCTTCATTTTCATCCTCAGTTACTATAGAGGACCTTGTTACCTTTGAAGCTGAATCATCCTCACTGCCAAGATCAGCGCTCTGTCCAGAATGAGAGACATCACTGATGGTATTGTCACTCCCCGTGCAAGAACAACTGTATGACTGAGATCTCTCAGAAAGAACGCATTCATCCTCATCTTCTTCATCTAATGTATAGGAACCTTGAGATACAGAAAGATCTGAGATTGAATCATAGCTGTTCCCTTCATCTCCAACATTGGCAGACTCAAAAGAAGCAGATGGAGTTTCAGATGCTAAATCAAATCTAACTTTTTTCCCGACAGACTGAGTACTATAACCATTCCTGCAAAATTTGATAACTATTATTTTCAGCATATTTACCGTTACTAAAATTTGAAAATGGCTGTGAAAATTGGAATCGCTATCAAAGAAAACAAGCCCTTTAATTCTCTCTATAAACATACTTTTTGCATACCTTGAACACGTTGTGTTCGAATCTGCAGCCTTCTGCTGCAACGTGGAAGGAGAAACTTCGTTATCAGCAACCTTGATCTCAATTGCAATAGGCTTGGTGACCTTCTCAATTGAGTATTTTGCTTCTGATACAACTGATTTCTCAGTGGACATGCAAAAAGATTGTTTACTAGTAACAATCCTTTTGTCATCATAATCAGAATGGTGTGAACTCTGTTCAGCAATTATAACCATTTGTGTTTCTGACATGGGAGACTCTTTAAATTTCCCACGACTTCTAAGATATCTCACCTGTTGAAATCAATCACATACTAGAAGCATTGATTATTATTCTAACAGATATAATTTTCTCAAAAACCACTTCGCACTATTAGCATAAAATTACAGGCTCCCAAAAACATGGGTGTTAACAGATGTCATAATATCATAACTGCTCTGTACAAGTCCTTACATTATTCTAATTGACATAATGATTCCTCCAAGGAAATCTTACATTTACTCTTATATGCATACTAGAAGGCGTTTAAGTACCCTGTAAAGCCCTGAAATTGTCTTTATTGACATAATTATACTTCTAGCCATAATGCTTTTCTAAAATACCTATGCAACCACCTAGCTTTTATGTTCTTTCAAGTAATATAAGATGCGTTTCTTTGAAAACAAATGGTTGTGTTGATATATATATGTGTACCTCATTGCTGAACTTTTCGATATCTTCTACCTCCTTGCCTATTGTTCTGCTTAGCTCTGCAAGCTCTGAAACAAGCTCACCCATGTCCTGAAGAGGATCCTTGTTGTCACAGGGAATTAATTTCTCTTCGGTCTCTTCTACATTATTTACATAATTGTTAGACCTCTGCACAACAGGAACTTCTGCTGGAGTAACCAGTTGCTGAGTCCATCTGAGATTTGCCCCAGTTCTTCTATGCAAAGTTTCCGGTTTCCTCTGATCAGAAATCACTGCATTGCATGAGCATAAAGACAATTTTTTCAGTCGTGAATCTCCTAAAAATAATTTAAAGTGGTAAGAGGCAAATGGGTTCTTGATCCTCTATAGCAAACAATAGAAAACGCCTTACCCTCAAAGAGCTGGGAACTGGGTGCCTGAGTTAACACAGCAGGATTATTTAAGCCAGCAGCTAGAGCTCTACTCTTCACAGCTAAATGCTCCTGAAAGATTGGAGAAGAAGAGTGCGGGGGAAACGAAGTTTAAACCCTTAACAAACCAACAGAGAAGATCAAACAGATATGAAAAAAAATGATGAGCCAGGAGTACCAGTACATACCCTGCACCTGGGAGGACTGGTTCTTGCAGCTACGTACAGATTCTTGCGCTTCTTCTCTCGCTTACGGAAACAGGTAAAGAAGCACCCCATTGCTGTGGTCTATTTAGCACAGAACAACCCAACAATAATCTGCCCGCACCAGCTGATATGAAGGCTTGATTCAAGCGAGCCTTTAAGAGCCTATATCAATGGCATAATGCATCACCATTAAAGCCTTAAGAACATAAGGGCAGCTCATGCATTGGATTCTTGTGGGAGAAGGCAAGATATGGGAGAAAACATTTGATTTTAGAATACAATAAAAACAAATCATGCTAAACTTTGAACTGAAATGATGTGGGAAATATGACCGTTGAAATTAAAGCAGAAATGCAGATCTCCTAGCTGTTGTGAACAAGAAAGTTTGAGTGAGGGGGGGCCCAAAATGATGAGTACCCTTTAAAAACTGGTTTTACACATTTCTTATGTATATTCTGACCATATCCTCAAGGTTTGCAAATTAAATAATCTCATTTCAATCATTTGTCCCTGGATGATACTATAGTTGGCATAGAAAGGACAACGCTGCCGTTGGGGTCCAAGAGCAAAGTGTTAATCTTTTATTAGTGTGGTAGGGGCAACCCAAAAATAGCTTTTATTAGTGTGGTCCAAGAGCAAAGTATTAATCTTTTATTAGTGTGGTAGGGGCAACCCAAAAATAGCTTTTTCACTGGCAACTAAGCCCTAGAGCTTATCAATTTGAAAAATAAATGTATTTAGCTTTAGATACAATAATTAGATGATTTATTATAGTGATGTAATTATTAATCTCCAACAAATTTAAAAATTGATTTCTTTTTTGTTTTGGTTTAATTTTATATTTATGGTATTGATCTATTCACTAAAGATTTTAAATCTATTTAGGATGTTGAACTTTTCATTATAAGTCTTCATTTTTTTGTTAATCTCGTGTACATAAAAGTATTGTTAGAACTTGTTATGTTAGGGAAAGGAAGTTAGCTAACTTCTCATCTTATGTGTTAGTCAAGTTCTTTGATTAATTCAACAATTTGGGACAAGTTCAATGGCATGCCAAACATAAATGCAAATTCTTGTTTATGTTTTTATGATTGAAGATGTTTATGGAATGCTCTTATAATGCTCCATTGGTCGAATAATGTATCAATAATGGATAGATGGGTGGTTGTTTAAAATGAACTAGAGCTTTGTCCTCTTATACAACACCACAAAATACAAAATTGAATATTTTGTGTATGAGTTGGTAGGAAACAACTAATTAGAAGCAAGTCCTCTTGGGCCCATGTTTAATTTTGAATCTAGAAAAATGGGTTCAAATGTGCAATCTTGAACTAAGTTAAAGGTTGCACGAGTATCCTAAACTAGATTTAGGGCAACAACTATAGTCTTAAATCAAGAGTGAAAATAAGAAATTTTGATGATTAGCTCTAGAGCAATAGGGAACAAAATCTATGAATCAAATAAAATGTATGATGGATGTCAAACCTTGCATAGAAATACATCATTGGACACTAGAATATTGCATTAGAGATAAAAGATCAAAACAAGTCCAAAATGAATGGGGAAGAGTGTTAGTGGTGCAATTTTAACCTTAGATTTTGCCCCCACTCTAACTTGTATGTGAACTATTATGAATCATGCATGTCAAATCAAACAAGCAATCAAGATTAAAGTAAATAGAACACACATATCCTCATTCAAGGGGTAAGAGGTAAATACTTTCGAAAAACCAAAAGAAGTGTAAATAGAAGGAAAGAGAAAATTGGCCTCATCATCCCATTAGTTTCATAAAATTAAATTTTGATGGTGTCTCTAACAAAAATCAAAGTAAAGCTAGTGTGGGGTTTATTTTTAGGGATGATCAAGGTAGCTTTTTGTATGGAGGATTATTGTTCTCAAGATCTATATCAAATAATGAGTTTGAGTAAGAGACATTGATAGTAGGAATAAGAATAGCAATAGTTTGTCAATATAAGAAGGTGATTGTAGGAGACCTTTGATTGCAATAAATTTGATTTCCAAAGGCTTTTTTCAAACTAGCATTCTAAGAACTTTGTGGAAGAAGTACAAGATTTGCAAAAGAATTATAGATTTAATCTTCAAAGATTATTGTAGAACAACAAATGAAGCTATGGATTATCTAGCTAATGTAGGTTCTAGTTAATAATCCATCATTATTGCCACTATTGGCATATAGTGTGATGGTTAAGTTGTGGTGTGTTGTTCTTGCCATCAAGGTTCAAACCGCACTAGGGTGTTTATTATTGAGTGTTTAATTTGGGGATGAGGTCCCTCGTTTGTGACCTCGTTGGTTCATAGCTTTGAGTCAAAAGCATTTTCCCCTTTAAAAATAAATTTAAATAATAACAAAAATCCACCACTATTGAATATAGCTCCCATGTTGGAACATATAATGACTTGATTAACTATATTTATTTTTATCCCCCTTGATTGTTCTAAGGTGGTCATGCATATCTCCCATGTGATGTTTTCTTATCAATCTAGGGAGTAGTGTCCTTAATTTAAATGGATGTTGGGAGGTTTGGTTGTGGTTTTTGAAGGTAAATCTCTCATATGTTAAGGCTCTCCATAGAGGACTGGAATAAAATTTGGCATTGTTGGGTTTGATGGTGGCTATGGTAGTTTGTAGGTAATTATAAGTAATGAGGGAGTTTCTTCTACCTTTAATATTGTGTATAGTGCAACATTTGGCAATGTTGTTCTAGTTCTTTATTTTAAGAGTGGTAAGTGTTGGAGGGCTCTATTTTGTGGTGGCTATGGGGACAAATATTCAATGTTAAATAAACATGTCAAGTTTATTTTTTACTATGAAAATGGTAAGCTCTAAGGTTTGAAAAATATTAACGAAATGATGTTTGGCTTCTGGTAGCAAGACCAAATTAGCATTGTATGGGGATTTTGTTACCAATTTTCTTGTGTTTGTCCCTAATTTTGAGATGAGGATATGTCTTCTACAATTATTTGCATGAGTAGTTTGGAGATAATCTTGAGATGGTCCTGGTGACATATGGGAAAAGGAGGAATTAGGGATGGTTTGTGTCTAGAGTTTGTGAGTTCTATTGTAGCTTTTTTCAAAGGCCAAAAGCATTGGAAGTGCTTTGTAGGGAGATTGAAGTTCCTAGGTCCTATTGCTATTATGGGTAAGTGCATGGATCTGTGACACAATTTTGGTGCCAAATTGCAAAAAAAAATTGTAACAAGCCATATTGCGCTCGCCAAATTTGGAGAGTGCCAAATGTCATTCATGACTTTTGGAATGCATTTTTCTAAGCTCTTTCATTTTCTCTTTCCTTGCTAGGGACACTATATACATGAAATAAACATTCAAGTATAAGTTGACATTTACATATGGACATTTACTTTCTTATACTTTAAGTTATATTTCATGTGTATAGGAAAGATGTTTGAGAGTGGTTTCAAATCTCTAGGATTTACAATGCAAATTCTAGTTTTTGGAAGATCTTAACAATTTCAAACTTAGTCAAATTTTAGGAATCAACATGTCAAAATTCAGTAATCAGGAGGTCAAATTTTAGTAGTTAATTAGCAAGTTGTATCATCTTTCTCTCTCTCTCTCCTTCTCTCTACTCTCTATGTCTCCACTCCCTATCTCTCCCTTCCTCTCTCTCTCTCCCCTCTCTCTCTCTCACCCCTATATCTCCTCCCTACATCTGCCTCTCTCGCTCCCCTCTCTACTTCTCTATCTCTCTACATCTCCTTCCCTCTCTACTTATCTTTATCCCCCCTCTCTCTCTCTTTACCTACCTCTCCCTTCATCACTTTGTATCTCACCTATGTCTCCCTCCCTACCTCTTTCCCTCTCTATTCTCTATCTTTCATCTCCCTCCCTCCCTCTCTCTCTCCTCTATCTCACCACTTTCTCTATCTCTCTTACTCTCTCACACACAAACCTCTATCTCCCTCCCTAACACTCCCTCCCTCCCTCCTTCCCTCTCTACTTCTATCTATCTCTCCTCTCTCTCCCTCTCTTGACCTCACCCTCCCTCCCCTTATTTTTTCCTCTCCTCCCAATCTCTATCACTATTGTCCCTCCCTCCCTCCCCCCTCTTTCTCTCTCAATTGCTCATTTTCTCTATCTCACCATTCTCTATATCTCTCACTCACACGCACACACCGTTATCTCCCTCCCTACCTCTCCCTCCCTCCCTCCCCTCTCTACTCTCTATCTCTCCTCTCTCTTTCCCTCTCTATACCTACCTCTCCCTTCATCATCACTATCTCTCTCTCTCCATCCCTCTCTATCTCACCTATGTCTCCTTCCCTACCTCTTTCCCTCTCTACTCTCTATCTCTCCTCTCCCTTCCTCTACCTACCTCTCTCTCTGTCTATCCATCTCTCTCTTTCTCTCTCACTCTCTCCTCTCTATCTCACCATTATCTATATCCCTACCTCTCACTCCCTCCTCTCTAAATCACCATTCTCTCTCTCCACATTTCCCTCCTTCCCTCTCACTCTCTCCTCTCTAAATCACCATTTTCTCTCTCCACCTTTCCCTCCTTCCCTCTCACTCCCTCCTCTCTAAATCACCATTCTCTATCTATCCCACTTTCCCTCCTTCCCTCTCTCTATCTCACCTATCCCTTTCTACCTCTCCCTCCCTCCAACCTCCCTCTCTCTCTTTATCTCTCTTTCTCATTCTCTCCTTACCTCTCTACTCTCCATCTCACCACTCTCTCTCCATCTCACTCTCCCTCCTTCCATCTTTCCTTTGTATCCCTCCCTCTCTCCTTCCCTCTCTACCTACCTCTCCCTCCACTACCTATCACTCTCTCTACCTCTCTCTCTCTCCCTCCCCCCTCTTTCTCTTTTACTCTCTCCTTCCCTCTCTACTCTCTATCTCTCCCCCTTACCTCTCTATTCTCTTTATCTCTCCCACCTTCCTCTCTCCCCCTTCCTCTCTCCCCTCATTTTCTCTCCTCTCGCTATCTCTCCCTCTCACACACACTCACCTCTATCTCCTCCTTTCCTATCCCTCCATCCCTCCACTCTCTACTTCTCTCTATCTATCATCTCTCTCTACATCTCCTTCCCTCTCTATTTATCTTTATCTCCCCTCTCCCTCTCTTTACCCACCTCTCCCTCCATCACTCTATATCTCAACTGTGTCTCCTCCCTACCTCTTTCCCTCTCTACTCTTTATCTCTTTTCTCCCTCCCTCTACCTCTCCCTCTACCCCTTCCCTCTCTACTCTCCCTCTCTCTCTCTCGAACACACACACACACACACTCACATCTATCTCCTCCCTACCTGTCCCTCACTCCCCTCTCTACTTCTCTCTATCTCTCCTCTCTCTACGTCTCCTTCCCTCTCTACCTATATTTATCTCCCCTCTCCCTTTTTTTACCTACATCTCCCTTTATAACTCAATATCTCACCTATGTTTCCCTACCTACCTAGGGTTGACGATTGAGAATTGAGGGTTGAGGGTTTAATGTATAGGGTAGAGCATAGGGTAGAGGGTTTAAGGGTTGAGAGTTTAAGGTTGAGGGTAGAAGGTTGAGGGTATAGGGTTGAGGGATTAGGTTTGAGAGTCCAATGT